>CM029019.1:198457140-198922510 GCA_016801055.1 Panax notoginseng | reverse complement strand
TTTAATTTTAATGATGACAATATGTGTTGTATGGAGCTAATGTGTATGAGCAGGTTTTTGATCTATTTGGATCATATATGGTGTTGCTGAAAATAAAGTTGATTCTACAAAGGCTCATCTGGGGATTACAATTTGATTAGAGGGTCTCAGTTCTTAAGAAATATTGCAAGTCTTTCTAGACAAAGTATTTTAATTCTAAGGCTTAGTTTGGTTGCTAGAAAGTTGGTTTAAATTAAAATTGCTCAAATATTTTTCTATCCTAAAATCAAGGGATCTGAACAGTATATTTTGAATAGGTCTCTATCATCATATTCATTCCATATCTCTACTGATTTGGTTTCCTTTAATTAAATTCTTTTCAAAAGACTTGTTTTGAATATCTTTATATTTGAAAAAAATATTTTGGAGAAAAATTCTCTTATCCGTTAATCATATATCTTAGTTGAAATTGGGTGTTATTTCATCTGTGATCTTGGGATTTAAGCTAACAATATTTTTAGCCGTTGAACAAAACTTTCTAGCTGTTAAAAAAATCTGTCTATATAATTCTTCCTTTTCGGTTATTGAAAGGCAGAGCTCTTATTTTTCATATACTCAGTCCAATAGAAAAAGCCTTTAAGTCTTATATTTTCTTATATTAAAGGGATGTCAAAGATATACTTCCAGCAATCAAGTTGTGCTTTGTTATTAAATTCTTTTGGCTTGCTTTGTAATTAATTCTCTATCAGACCTAGAATTCAAGCTTTGTGTAGCTTAATTTTTCCAATAGTGGATATAGCTGTTCAAAAGAAGCTTTAAAGGTCTCATTGGTGAGAAAGTTGCAGAGGTGCAAGGGGACATTGGTGTCCAACTCAGAATTGAGCTTCTTTGAACAAGGAGTTTTTTCTTTATAATCAATTGAGTATTAAAGTTAACAAAAATAGTCTCCAATACCAATTGGTATTGGACGTGGATTAGGCCACTAGATTAGAGGAAAGGACTGAACCACGTAAAAATCTTTTGTGTGTGAACTATTCTGTCTTTCTTTATTCTGCATTTTATATTTTTGGATATATTGCTCTGTACTCGTTTGAAGATACACTAATTAAGACATCAAAGCAGACAGGGTATCCTGTCTGATAGTAACCGTGGAAGAACATATACTAAAGAAGACACCAAAGCAGACATGGTTACCTGTTCGATTTAAATCTGCAGTAGAAAAGCACAGAATTACATTTGGTATCAGAGCAAGGCTCTACTAATATGGATCTTTGCAGGTCATAGAGAAAGATCATATAGCACACCTCAACTTTCAAGAAGGTCAATCCAAAAGCAAGCCACTTCTGTTGCTCGGAAGTAAGAACTTCAACTTTTGGAAGTTCATAATGTAGATCTAGACCCATGTGAATGGTGGGTAGTTAAAAATGGACCCGTCATTCCAAGACATGATGATGGCATGCCTAAAACTCTAATGGAAATGGATGCTAATGAATCCTACATGGTATCATGACTCCAAAACCATAATACGATGTTGAGTATGTGTTTGAATTAACTAAAAAATGATGTGAGATAAAGAATAAAATATTAATAATAATAAATATTTTATTTACATAAAAATGCCGCCAAGATGGAGAGGAAGAGGAAGACAGGGAATGCAGAGAAATCGAAATGAAAAAATGAACTCGTGCATGGGGAGCCAGTAAACCTATGCAACAGTTTATAGATCTTTTGGTAGGGGCATTTAATCGAAACCCTGCCAGAGTTAATGTAAATCCTCCAGCTGTGCAAGTATCCAATAAGGATTTTAAGAGTGTGGGACTTCTCAAATTTAGGGGGACCATCGAGCCTATAGAGGCTCAATGAGATAGAAAAGGCATTTGTTATTTCCAGAGTCGGAGAGGAGCAAAAGACCGCTTTGTTACCTACATGATGAAAGGTGAGGCCAATTTTTGATGAGAAACCATCCAGAATAGGGTCGAAGAGGGAGTAGTTGCGTGGGAAAGATTCAAGGAGTTATACTTCGAGATTTTTTTCCCTCCGAGTATGCAAAGTCGTATGGAGATGCAATTTCTAGAATTGAAGCAGGGGGGACTTGTTAGTTCCCTAATATATCGCCAAGTTTAATAAACTGGCTAAGTTTGTTCCACACCAAGTGGACACTGAAGAGAGGAAAACAAGGAGGTTTGAGCAGGGCTTGAAACCCTGACTCTATAACAAAGTTACCGTGTTGCAGATTGGTTCTTTCGGATCAATCTTAGAGAAGGCTATCATAGTCGAAGGAGGAAATGAAGCGTTGACTAGGTTCAACCAGGAGAAAAAGAATAAGAAGAAGATAGATGGAGGAAGGCTGAGGGTAGTGGAGGAACTGATGGAAACCAGAAGCGAAAGTAGAATAATTCTGGAAATACTGAAAATAAACAAGGAGACCCGAAAAAGAGGGTCGAACAATATAGTAATTAGGAGGAATCACTCAGGCATGTGTTTAAAAGGAAAGTCAGTATGTTATAACCGCGCGCAGGAGAGACATATCTCTCCTAACTACCTCAACCCAAATAAAAATAGCAGATGTTTTGTCTGCTGAGCAACAGATCATATGGCAAAGAGTTGCCCAAAGAAAGGAGCCGACAGGGGAAGCGACAACAAAGGGAATAACAGTGCTATGCTGACCATAGCTGGTCCGGCTCCACCAAGTAGACCGACCGCGAGGACCTTCAACATGATGGTTAAAGATGCTGATGCAGGCGGAGATGTAGTTTCAGGTATTATTTCGATCAATAATATAAATGCTTATGTATTGTTGTACTTGGGTATGACATGTGATTCATATAGGATGAATTGTTTGTTGTTTAAGTTTAATTCTAAAGAATCCATAAAGTTGTTATGAGAATAGAAGATACAAGTAAGGGTATAGTCCTTGATGAACATAGTAATAGAAATACTGTGTTGAGATAGGAGAGCATGAAATGATGATGGAATTAATTCTAATTTACTGTTAAGGATTTGATGAAATTTTAAGGATGATTTAGTTACTTGACCATATAGAAATGAAGTATTGCCAGAGGAAGCTAAGTGAACTTTAAAACTGTGAAACATTATAAGGGAGCGTAATAATAGCAAATTATAGGGATATTCTCGTTGCTTGAGAAAAATGAGGTAAGCAGGAAAGGCTGTTAAGAAAGAAATGTGAAGACTATTGAGGTTACGTTATGAATATTTAAAGAATGATAGTATAAAAAAATTGAAGGAGGAATTTGAGTTCCAGTTAGGTAAGGGAGTTCGACGCTATTTGGAATATAATGATAGTTAATGAAGTCGGTATAGTTCATACCAGCTAAGATGAGAGTTAATATAAGTAAGAAGTTAAGCTTTATGTCAAAGAAATTATTTCCAGACAGGAGGTACCAGTTGTGTCGGATATGGCAAAGTTTACCAAAAAGCATCGAAATTAAGTTGAGGTTGAATAATGTGTGTCATCCTTAAGCGGAAAAGCTAGTAGATAGGTATCAGAGTGAGGTGCTGTTCATTTATGGACAAGAGTCACAGGTTGACTCAGAAGTTTATTATAAACATTCAGTTAATGTATACCTATAATGGTTAAGCAAGACTAATAGTAGCATATAAAAAGATTCTTATTTAAATAATTGATAGGAAAAGTGCAAGTTTTAAGAAATAAAGTTATATTTTTTTAGTAGTATGGAGGAACCACTATACTGATGAGGCAATGTGGGAACTCGAAGACAAAATGAGGACTAATTGTTTCCATCCTTATGAGTAACCTTGTATTGTGATTTTGGGGACATAATCCTTATAAGGGGGAAAGAATGTAACGATCGAGATCGTAGCTTAACCTTGTAATTAGGTTTTTTAATATTTATTAAATAAAGTAAATATTTTGATGGAATAAATTGTGTGTGTTGTGTTTATATGTTGATTAAAGGCCTAATTTACGTGTTACGTGGCTGTGAAAGAGTTGCTAGACATAAAAAGAGGTCAGACAAACTAAGAAAAAAGATCAAGCTGATGGAAAAAAAGAAAGAGGAAAATGCTTGTAGCCCTTCCAAAGGAAGTAGCAGCTGGGTCTGAGCAAGTAAATGTTCCAACTGAAGTGGAGATACAAGAGCAAGAACCCAGCTCTCCCAATGGCTCCTTGGCTCAGACAATGATCATTGATTCAGTGGTGGCTGACATCAACAAGGAAATCAGTCCTTTTGCCTCTTAGCATATAATTATTCCAACTGAGGGGGAGCAACAAGGAGAAAACACAGCTAGTGCAGCTGAAGGAGAGATGATAATACAAGAAGATCTCAATTCTAATACTGAGGGGAGGTACGTGAAGTCCCTGAGACAGTTCATGCTCAGGTTGAGGGGGAGCATCTAGAAACTCTATGTGAAGCCCCCTTAACCCCTAAAAAGATGGAAGTTGAAGAAACTACTGAGATAATGGCTGATGAAGTAGAACTTGTGGAAGTTCCGGATGAAGAAGAAGAAGTGGAAGTTATTGTTGTATTCAGGGATGAGCAAAGAAGCATCAACTATCACAGTTTGTTCTCTTTCCTGCCTATGATGCCATTCCATAGAGCTCTGGTTCACAACACTTGGGATCAACTCTTCTAGACCTCCAAGGCTTATCCAAGCATGGAGAATTTAGCTCAAAGATACCCAAGGGTACTAAATTTTTCCCAGAAAGCAATCATGAATGGTGATGCCTCAGCAGAATTTAATAAGGTACTCTATGTTCCCATTCCTTGGATTGAAAATTGTTGATTGATTTCGCAATCAATGAATACGTGCAAGTATACACGGTCAACAAGTAATAAAGTGAAAGTAGAGTATCGTTCCCACGAGGAATTATTTAATAAAAATCACCAAGTACTAATTCTTAACCAAATCAATTTTATTTAAACAACTAATAATTGTGATTTCTAGATTTAAGAAAATTAAATTAAACAAAACAAAAAGATTATTCTAAAAGAAAGCAAATAAACAACTAAGAATTGATGGAATTCAGATAAATAAGAATTAAGACTCCAATATCCCCAATTATGAATTATAAATCAATTATTCAACTATCCCAATTATTATATCTACTGAATTGTTAACAGAAATTCTCAAATGCCAAAAGCCCTCTCTCGAGTGATCAATTGCCTTCTATTTAACCCATATTAATTTTGCTATATCTCTATGCAAAACAATTGAATTAAACTCGCTACAAACCCAATTCCTCTTATGTTACATGCGGCAAATAGATATTCTCATTCTATTCACAAACCTAATTATTCACTGTGCAAATAACTAAGTCACATGTCACCAAGCCCAGTTCTAACCCTAGAATTCCTTTCCCAATTCCTTCTAGAGTAACAAGGTAATTATTGATCAGATAATTAATCAATAAGCTCAAAGCAAGATGAACAATTCACTTCAACACAAATAATTGGAATAAATCAAATAACTAATTTATAGCCATAAAAAGTTCAATTGAAATCTTAATAAAAGAGTTAGTTCATAATTAATGAATTAAAACCAAGAATCCACAATTGAATAGACATTAAAAGATAAAAGTATGATAAGAGAAGATAATAGAATCTGTTGTCAGCAAATCTGATGCTCCCCTCTTGCTCCTGCTCTTGATCTTCAATGATCTCCAAGTTGCTTCAATCTCCTAAACTAATAAGAACTAGGGTTAATGTCTAATCTAATGGAGTGTATCTCTAATCTAAGCTATGTAATCCCCCTTTATTTTATGTCTTACATCATGTATTTATAGGTTACAAGTCTAATTTTTAGGTTAGGAACAAATCCAATCCTATTTGGAGTCAAAAAGGTGTCAAAATTTGCCCAAAACGCGTCCAGGCCATCACCAAGCCCTTCCCCAGCGCCCCAGCGCTGGGCACGACGCTGGTATTCTGCCTTATAGCGCCCCGGCGCTGCAAATAGGCTTAAAATGGGCGCCCCGGCGCTGCCACTTTTTCTAACATTTTCTGCTCCGACGTCCTTTGGGAAAATGGACATAACTTCTTCGTCGGAACTCCGATTTCGATGATTCAAGATGTTCCGGAAAGAGGAGAAGTAGATCTACAACTTTCATTCTTTATGTTTTTCGAAATAAGGTCCGTAGGAATACTCAAATTGGCTCTGAAGTGACTGCTGTGTAAATGGCAAGCCGAAAACGCGAATCTAGCCACCCTGAACGTCGATCCAAGTAACTTTTGTCCCAAATCCTACAAAACAATGTAAAACATGCATGAATGGACACAAATACTTAAAAACTATTCTAAAAGACTTGAGAATAACAATAAATTAAGCCCGAATGTATCCAATTCATGTGTATAAAATTCACTCATCAAAAATCATTCCCTTTCACACTTTTATAATTTTGATGAGGTCCCTAAGCAAGGGAATGATACTCTCAACGACTCTATCGACCCTTCTCCAGTCACAGAGTCCCAAAACACTGTGACTGATGCACCAAATGCACCATTTTCTCCAGTCACAGTCTCAAATCACTGTGACTGATGAGCCAAATGAACAACAAAAGCCATTTTCTCTAGTCATAAAGTCCCAAAACCCTAAGACTAATGTACAAATACCAAACACTTCCTCGATCGTAGAGTCTCCTTGCTCTATGATTGACACTCAAATCGTAGAGTGTGATAACCCCACGATCGAGGACCAACCAATCACCTCCCCCATACACTCACCTGTACATACATCAGATAAAACTCCATCCTCAAATATCCAAAATGTACAGCCTAATAAAGCCCCAATTACTCACTCTAACATCCCTTCCTCATCAAATAATGAGTACTTTGGTCCCTCTACTGCCTATCAAATCTTCAAAGGAGTAATAAGGATGAATCTGCACCTGCATTAAAGCAAATTTTAGAGTGTGTCTATCTCATTCCCACTAAGGATGAGATGACTGACCTAACAGTCCAAATGGCCAAAGATATGGAGGAAAATCTTGAGGCAACTCCCTTGTACTTCGTCAAAGATTCAACAATATGATTGAAGCTACCAACAACCTACCTGGAAACTTTGGAACTGAATTGACCAAGAGGTTGAGGGAGATATTGAAGGAGACGACATCTAGCCTCAGAGAAAGGGACCAACTCTTCCTCACACACATTGCCAATCATAAAGAAGCAGTTGTCTCTATTCAAAAAGTTGTTGAGAACCACACCAAAGCCACGAACGAGAGAATTCTTGAACTCAGATTCTTCATTCATGACTTCAAGGAAACATCCCTTCAGTAAATGCAAAGGTTATATAACACGTTGGCTTTGGTACACTAGCAAAGAGTGCAGGTTGAGGCCATGGTCCAAGAAAATCGCGAAGATATAGCTCAGTCTCACTCTCAAGCAAGGAATGAGGCAACTCTCTACTGATGTTCAAACCCTAGATGTTGACATAAAGGGGGGAATACTAAAGGGAAAGGGAAAGGGAAGCAATAACAAGGGCAAACATCAAATCCAAATGAAGAACCTACAAATGCAATCCCAATACGAAGTCGTGGTCCTACTTCTTCCTCTAGACAACCTGAAGTGACTCCCATTGGTTTAAATATGCCAAGTGGAGACCCTGCATTTATAAGTAGACATGATCGAGGGACTCACCGCTATGGAGAAGACTTCAGACCAACCTATGGCCTTGGGCACGAGGCTCTAGAGGATATTCAAGCAAGGGAAGAGGCACGCAGGAGAAGAAGAGCATATGAATATGATAATTCTCCAAGACCCAAGAGGGCAAGAGATAGACGAGGAAGAAGATAAGTTTTAATGTATTATGTACTCTACTTTCTCTTGAAATTGATGTAACTGCTACATTGTACTATTTAACTGAACATCAATGAATTCATGCTTTCATCTAGAAATATAGTTGATTACTGTTAATTAAAACATGTTTATCTTTACAAGCAACTACATTAAAATTGATGAAATGATTCGAAACTACTGGTTTTATGTCAACATCAAATAGGAGGAGATTGTAAGGAATCGCATGATTAAATTTGATGTTGTGATATTAATGTATATGTGTTTCAGTAATTGAATTGTAAAGTCCTTAAAATTGATATGATGTACAAGGACTTAGATAGAAAAGATCAACCTTGTTAGGTTGATCTTATGAGCTAAAAATGCTAAGGCTAGATTGATCGTAGAGTACTGCTCAAGTTATCATAGAGCAACTCTGACATGATTATAGAGTAGTCAGCAAGCAATCGCAGAACAGACAACAAGGATCGCAGAGTGATAAGTAGGTTTTATACCTACTTATTGGATATTTACTTGCCAAAACTGATTCTTAATCTCGGGTGTTTTAGTAGCTTTTCGTGCATTTTATCTCTATTTTGTAGGAAGCATTTGTGGAAGCTAGCCTGGCAGCATTGTGATTCAAATGGTTATGAAGTCGGTTTAAATAGGAGCAAAGTGCATGTTATGAAGAGTAAGTGGAGATGGCATATAGGAGTGTTAAAGAAGAATGCAGCAGTAGCAATTCAGCAGATCCAGCAGTTAGTGCGGCCGCGCTCTAAAAGCACTATCTGAAAGTAGTATGCACACAAGCCAATTATGTTTGCTGATAAAGAATATACTTTGTAATAATCTTATTCATTTATTAATAAAAAGTATTAATTTATTAAATGCTTTTAATTATCTACATGATGCTGCTTTATAATATGTGATAAACATATAGTTTTAAGCAATGCTTTTAGAATAATGATGATCATTCTAATGAGATCTAAATTCTTAGAAAGCTTAAAACTAAAATAGTTCCCGATCGTTGGATTACTGAATTGGGGATTAGTGTATCCGGATAGATTGGTACATACGTTGTTTGCTCATTGGATGAGTATGATTAATCTCATGATCATTTGTGTGGAGACACTAAAGCAAGTATGTAGGTGCTTATTAGAGAATAAGTTCACTGAACGTGACTCGCTAAGGAATACCTAATGGAGTTTTGCTTGTCTGCCAATAAGAATTCCTGTAGTGATAGTAGTACAAGTGATCCTTGAACTTGAGATCATCATAATATCTTGTGTATGATTAGTTATACTTTGACTTATTCCTTAAGATCCTTAGGGTATATCAAATGGTATGCTTGAGTATAATAAGTTGTGCATGGAGATAATGTATGAACAATAAAGAATCCACCACTTCTAGTAAAAAAAGAGAAATGTCCTATGTAATTCGATAAATGACAACTTAGTAGTCCTTGACCAAGGCAGAATGAAATTAGAAAGGAGTTTCTAATTTACATTAGTTGGAGTTATGCATTTGAGAATCGAAATGCATATAATTAAATGAAATAAGACTTGACAGTAATTCCATATCTTATATTCAATTGGGACATTGTATGGTGGAAGGATTGAATTGTACGGTAACTATTTACTCAAATGTTCTGTTATGATTAATGTTGAAATCTATATTATCTGGAAAGTCGTTAATCGCTAGAGAGGTTTATCCCTATTGTAGAATAAATATTATTTATTTAAATAAATTAATAGTTTAATTTATTTATTTAAATAAGATTAGAATTGTTCTAATTGATTTATTCACAACCGGTTTAATATGGAGAACCTAAAGAGACACCATATAAGGAAGAATAATAATTTAAGAAGTTAATGGCATAATCGTAATAATAAGTTAAGTATATTTAATTTAACCTATGGTGATATAATAAATTAAATAGCTTAATATTTATTATTTAATATTTTGAAAATATTAAATATAAATTAATAAGAGGAGTCTTATTATTATTATTCCTATTATTATTATTATTTAATTCCTAAAGGAGTTTGGTAATTAATTAATAAAAGTACTCTCATATATCCTAATAAGATTAGGAGACTAATTAATTAAAAGAGTTTAATTAATTATTTCTAATAAGATTGGGAGCCTAATTAATTAAAAGAGTTTAATTAATTAAAATAAAACATAATTTCTTAATTGTTAAGGAATGTTGCCTACATCTATAAATAAGAGAAGTCTTATTATGGGTGTGGGTGGGGGTGGGGGCGGGGGTTGACTTTTTCACAACAGACGTAATTCCAATAGTTGGGAGAGTACACCCCTTTCTATAAGAGATAGAAAAACTAGAGTTTTGCCAAATACTCATCTTCTTGAATCTTTCTTCTTCCTTGGTGGATCACCTCTAGAGGCCAAGCATTGGTGGCTAGCATTGATAAAAGAAAATAACCAAACCCGGTGGATTCAAGTTGAATGCGAAAAGGATTGGAGGTGAACTTATACCTGAGGAAGCTCGAATCTTCAAGTGTATAATTCTTGTTCTTTATATTTTCGTTTAATTAATAATTGTGCATAAAGGATGATCCGAGTATATGGTTTGTAAAATTTTAAAACTATTTTATCATGTTTCTGTTTATTTTGTACAATTTGATTGCGTGTATGAATCTTACAAACCTAACAGTGGTATCAGAGCCAAACCTTTATGCGAATTATTAATTGTTCAGATTTGATATGTATATTGATGTGTTTAGAACAATTTAATTGGGCATAATTTGTTGTATAAAATTTATTTAAAAAAAAGGGGAAACTGTTTTTGAAAATCGGTAATTCGCTGAGTCCGTGGCTGATTAGTTTTTCAAAAGCTAATCCTGTTATCCAATGTGGTCGATTAATATATATATATATATATATATATATATATATCATGATACTTAATAGGTACAGGAGATTCAAAGAATTTTTCGTTAATATTATATATATATATAATATATTATATTCTTAATAATTTTATAATTAAAATAAAAATTTTATTTTAATTTTAAAATTAGATTTCATTATAACTAATTAGAGTTGTAATTGGATTCCATGATAACTAATTGGAGTTGAAATTGGATTTCATGTTTCCTTAAATAAAGGAGTTTATTTAGATATGGAATAAGATTTCATATTATTCAAAATAAAGGAGTTTATTTGTGAATAGGAAAGAGAATCCGTGTTTTCTTAAATAAATGAGTTTATTTAGATATGGAATAAGATTTCATATTATTCAAAATAAAGAAGTTTATTTGTGAATAAGAAAGAAAATCCGTGTTTCCTTAAATAAAAGAGTTTATTTAGAAGTAATGCCAAGCAATCACACTTAAAAGAGGAAAAGAAATTTCATCTCCAGTGGACAGCGCGGTCGCGCCTGAAATATCAAATGAAACCGCGCGGCCGCGCCCTACGTCAGAACCAGAAGATGCTAAGATTTCAGGGGAAAAGAATGGTAAGGCAGGGACTGAAACAGAATAGAAGAAAATAGGAGAGAAAACACATGTTACCCCACCAAGAGTGTATCCACCGGTACCTTATCCTCAAAGGTTTCAAAAGCAGAAATTGGACAAGCAATTTGCCAAATTTCTTGAGGTATTTAAGAAGTTACAAATCAACATACCATTTGCAGAGGCTTTAGAACAGATGACAAGCTATGCGAAATTCATGAAGGGTATTCTGTTTAGGAAGGAGAGTTTGGAAGATTTTGAAATAGTCGCCTTAACTGAGGAGTGCAGTGCAGTGCTACAAAGAAAACTACCTCCCAAGTTGAAGGATCCTGGTAGTTTCACTATCCCATGTTCCATTGGAAACATGTCATTTGACAAGTGTTTGTGTGACTTGGGTGCGAGCATCAATCTTATGCCATTATTCGTCTATACACAGTTGGGTCTGCCAGCACCAAAGCCAACAAATATTTATCTTCAACTTGCAGATAGGTCAGTTACTTATCCGAGGGGGATTGTGGAGGACATCCTTGTAAAGGTGGATAAATTTATATTTTCAGCAGATTTTATCATTCTTGACTATGAAGAATATAAAGACATTCCTATCATTTTGGGGAGACTGTTTTTAGCTATTGGGAGGACTCTCATTGATGTGCAAAAAGGAGAACTTACTGTGTGGGTCCAGGATCAAGAAGTCACGTTCAACGTGTTTAAGGCTATGAAGTTCCCTGCAGATGAAGAGGAGTGCTTTAGGATGGCTGTAGTAGACAAAGTTGTGGATGATGACTTTCTGAGAGTTATGCATAAAAATCCTTTGGAGACTACATTGATGGGGGATATTGAGAGGAGCCAGAATTGATTGAATATCTCCAGTTGTTAGATGCACTACCAAAATTGAACAAGTTTAAAGTTCCATTTGAGACACTAGAAAGTTCAGATAAATCTTCAGACCGTTTGAGGCCATCCTTAGAGGTACCTCCAACACTAGAGCTCAAATCAATACCTTCTCATCTCAGGTATGCATACTCAGGTGAATCAAATACTTTACCTGTTATTATCGCATCTGCACTAACCACATTTCAAGAAAATAAGTTGATCAAAGTCCTACGAGAATTTCAGAATGCTATTGGATGGACAATTGTCGATATCAAGGGAATTAGCCCTTCATTTTGCATACATAAAATCTTTATGGAGGATGATAGTAAGCCTATAGTGGAACAACAAAGAAGGCTAAATCCTGTCATGAAAGAACTGGTCAAAAAGGAGATTTTGAAATGGTTAGATGCTGGGATAATTTACCCCAACTCAGACAGCTCGTGGGTGAGTCATGTGCAATGTGTGCCTAAGAAAGGAGGGATGACTGTGGTTAAAAATGAGAATAACGAGTTGATACCAACACGGACAGTGACGGGTTGGAGAGTGTGTATGGACTACAGGAAGCTCAATAAAGCAACTAGGAAGGATCACTTTCCAATACCATTCATTAACTAGATGTTAGACAGACTTGCTGGACACGAGTATTACTGCTTGCTTGATGGATATTCTGGGTATAATCAAATTGTCATAGCTCCTAAAGACCAAGAGAAGACGACTTTCAGTTGTCCTTACGGTACCTTCGCATTCAGATGGATGTCATTTGGCCTTTGCAATGCTCCTGCTACATTTCAAAGATGCATGATGGCTATTTTCTCAGATATCGTTGAGAAGAATTTAGAAGTCTTCATGGATGACTTCTCGGTTTTTGGGGACTCATTTGACAGTTGCTTGGAAAACTTGGTCATGGTATTGAGACGCTGTGTGGAAACAAACTTAGTGCTCAATTGGGAGAAGTGTCATTTCATGGTACAAGAAGGGATCATTCTTGGACAAAAAGTTTCAGCAAGGGGAATGGAAGTTGATAAAGCCAAATTAGAGACTATTGAGAATCTGCCACCGCCTACATCAGTGAAAGGCGTTCGAAGTTTTTTGGGACATGCCGGTTTCTACAGAAGATTTATTAAGGATTTTTCAAAAATTACAAAACCCTTGTGTAGTCTACTGGAGAAAGATGTTCCGTTTAGATTTGACGAGGATTGCTTGGCAGCCTTTGATCTACTGAAAAAGAAGTTAACATCATCACCAATAATTGTGGCACCATATTGGACCTTACCATTCGAATTGATGTGTGACGCCAGTGATTACGCTGTAAGGGTTGTGTTGGGTCAAAGAAAGGAAAAGATCTTTTATGTGATATACTACGCCAGCAAGACTCTATTTGATGCTCAGTTAAACTACACAGATCTTATTTCATTGGGATAAGAGTGGTAGTTTACACAGATCATGCTGCTATCAAATATTTAATATTAAAGAAGGATGCAAAGCCCAGGTTAATCAGATGGATTCTTCTTCTTCAAGAATTCGATTTAGAAATTCGAGACAAGAAGGGGACAGAAAATGTAGTTGCTGACCATCTTTCCAGACTAGTGAGTCCAGAGCAGGATAAAAAAGACAAAGTAGTGATCAACGAGAACTTCCCTGATGAACAACTGTTAGTAGTGACTTCAGAAATTCCATGGTTTGCCGACTTCGTCAATTACCCAGTAAGTAATGTGCCTCCTCCAAACTTGACTCGGCAACAGATGAAGAAATTTTTGCATGACGTGAAAAGATACATTTGGGATGAGCCATTCTTGTTTCGGTAGTTTGCATATGATTCGCAAGTGTATCCCAAATAGTGAGACAACTAGTATTTTGTATGCATGCCACTCTTCACTATATGGAGGCCATTATGAGACTAAGAGGACTGTTGCAAAAGTGCTTCAAGCATGGTTCTATTGGCCCACATTATTCAAGGATGCCCATCAGTTTATTAAAAATTGCGATAGATGCCAAAGGGTGGGTAACATTTTCAAACGCAATGAAATGCCACTAAACTCAATTTTGGAAGTGGAAGTCTTTGGTGTATGGGGGATAGACTTTATTGAACCATTTCCATCTTTTAACAACCTCTACATTCTGTTGGCAGTTGACTACATCTCAAAATGGGCGGAAGCCAGTGCTTTACCAACCAACGATGCCAAGGTTGTCTTGAAATTTCTTCAGAAAAATATCTTCACCCGTTTTGGTACCCCAAGAGCGATAATCAGTGATGAAGGGAGTTACTTCTTTAACAAATACTTCACAGCTTTACTAGCTAAGTATGGGGTAAATCATAGGATTGCTACAGCTTATCATCCCCAGACGAGTGGTCAAGCAGAAGTCTCTAATCGCGAAGTGAAGATAATTTTAGAAAAAAATTGTAAATCCATCAAGGAAGGATTGGTCTATGAAGCTGGATGGCGCACTTTGGGCATATAGAACTGCATACAAGACACCTATCGACATGTCACCTTATCAGTTGGTATATGGCAAGGCCTGCCACCTTCTTGTGGAGTTGGAGCATAGAGCATACTGGGCCATCAGGAAGTTGAATTTCGATCTCTCAGCCGTAGGAGAAATGAGGCTCCTACAACTTAATGAACTTGATGAATTTCGCCTGCAAGCGTATGAGAATTCGAAATTGTATAAGGAAAGGTTAAAAAGGTGGCACAACCAGAAAATCATCGAAAGGAAGTTTGAGCCAGGACAGACAGTGCTTCTATTCAATTCTAGACTTAGACTATTCCCGGGAAAACTCAAGTCACGTTGGTCGGGCCCTTTCATGATAAAGACTGTATTTCCACATGGGGCTGTTGAATTAGTGGGAAAAGATCAAGAGCAACCTTTCAAAGTCAATGGACGTTTGAAGCATTATTAGGGAGGCGAAATTAACCGCAAAAAATCCTCAATTTCCCTTGCCTCTCCATAATTGAACACCGATACGGTCAAGCTAGACGACTCTAAATAAGCGCTTGATGGGAGGCACCCCAGTCACTCACTCTCTTTCTCCCTTGTTTAATTCTCATAATATATCCTATTTATTCTCTCTCTTGTTTAATTCTTACAGTCAATATGAAACCATTCTCCTCCCTCTTTGTTTAATTCTAAACACTTTGTTGATGAGTCCATTTTTGATAGTATTAATCAGCCTCAACATTGCATTTTTGATAAGATATAGTGAGTTTTGATAATGCATTTTTGCTTTATTTTAATGAAGTTTGATATTTAATCTTTGGTGCCCTTTCACAGGTAAAATTCAGTGTTAGCGATTGAGGAAAATATCAGTGTTGCGCCTTGACCTGAAGTCAGTTTTTTAAAAATCAAATCAGACGCGACTTCTGTCATTCCACTACATTTCAAACTCGGTAAAGGCAAAATCATTTCTCTCCTATTCCGAACAGAACTCTAAGTTCTCTCCCTTTCATTTTCAATATTCAAATTCCTCAGTCCATCTCCCGTTCAACTTCTACTCTCCATCTCTCTCTCCTATATAAACCCTAGTTATACCCTCTCTCCAACCAAGCATTCATTTAGAGGTCAGCAAAGGAAAAGTTTGGGGGTTTACATAGCATCTACTCGATAAGAGGATTGAGTGAGTCTCGATATGAGCATCTACTCTGCAGCTATGCTAAAGAGATTTCGAACTCCATCATCTTCTCCATCTAGTAGCAGCGATGATGGTGCAGAAAGTAGTTGCGATGTATTGGACGCCAGTAAGTTTGTTAATCTATAGGCACAACACTTCTATTTCGATGTATTGGTGAACAATACTTTTGTGTTGGAGAGGGGTTTGAAACCCGACAATGAGGATGGGTAGCTAAAGGAAAGGATGGGCGCGGTTTGTGGGAACTCCTATGGCAGCTCCTATAGCAGTTATCTGGGAGTTTTATGCTAATGCAAGGGAAATTCAGAATGGTATAACATTCGTGGCAAGAAAGTTTTATACTCCAGACAAAGTATCAATGAGCTTTTCCACTTGCCCGTCATTGCAGATAATGATCTTGCCTAGGTAGATGATATGCGAGACGGAGAGAGATGGAGAGGAGTTTGACAAAATTGTTGAAGAGTTATGCAAGCCAGGAACAAATTGGGTTACAAGGCAAGGGACCACTCAAAGGCTTCATTTTCTGCATAATGCGCTTAGTCTCTATGGGAAAGCATGGTACAACTTTATTTGTGCCAATTTTGATATCGACTCGTCATCAAAATGATGTCACTAAAGAACGAGCAATTCTTTTAGATGGCATTGTAAAGGGAAAACCAGTTGATGTAGGCTATGTCATTTACCAATCAATTCAGTGCTATCTACGAGGGAACACATCGGGTGGCATCCTTCATGCCTCAGTTATTACACCCTTATGTGCCAAGGCCAATGTGGAGTGGGATAATGACTCCTTACAGCTGGCCATGAGTGACATTGATCATGCAACTATCAAGAAATATAAAGTATGGAAAGGTGCTCCATCACATCCTCGGGGTCTCGGCTTCAGCCTAAAAGACCAAGAGGAGAGTGAAGAAGAGCTAGATCCACATCCCATGGAGGCCCCACATCCTCACCATGCCAGGCAAGATAGAGAGATACGTCGCCTTCAGCGGCGAATGGATGCTATGCACATGGATTTCAGGACGTACACCACTGAGTTTTCAGGGGCACTCTCTCAAGCATTTGCACAGCTTGGCACGGAGGCTCATTTCCCTATCTTTGGGTCAAACAACTCTTATCCACCTCCAGACACACCACCTGAGCAGGATGAAGCAGGTGGAGATGGTGATGCTTCTTAGGGGAGTTCCTTTCTAACCTTTACTGTCCAATGAAGACATTGTTGATTTTTAAGTTTGGGGATATTGGTATATATTTCATTTCTAGTGTAATTTGCATCTAGTCTAATTTATTTAGTGGCATCGTTGTTGCATTGTAGTTTAATTCAGCATATTTCTTCAACCTCCTTTTATAAAAAAATAGAAAATATATATGATAATAATATCTTTGCATTTAGTTAGTAATCATATTACTAGAATCCAAATTTCACTTAGTTAGAATTTCATTTGGCCTATGATGAAATTGGAATTGCATGACTGTAAACTTTGTTGACAACTGAAACTCGGTTATATTGTCATTACATGATTCAAATCTTTATCTGTCAATTCTGATGTAACTGGATAGCACTGTATAGTTTCCTTTATGCTTGATTGGTTTAAATAGTCTCATAATTGTCTTCTGGTGGGAAATTTTTGTTTTAATGACAATGATCTAGTAAAACAGACAGTAATGACCAAGATGATGCAAAAATTAAATTTGGGGGAAAAACTGGGGTTAAAAAAATCTCTGTTGAATAAACACTTTGGCTAGTTTAGTTCTGTCGCCTTTGATACTTGAGTAAGTACGCCTTAGGGCCTTAGGGGATATCTCTACAACTAACACCTTAAAGTCATCTGGTTTGGGAGTCGTTGGTTGAAAGCTCGTTAACGGGTATCACTAAAAAGCCTAAGAGGACTAGACATTGCACGATCAGGTGTAAACGCGGGAAAGTGTGAGTTTCGCCCTCGTGAATAAAAATAAGCATATTAAACCCCTTTGTTGACTCTTAAGCTTAGTTGATGCGTAGTCTTGGTTGGAATTTAATATGTTTACTGTTTTCCTTGATTTGAAACTGTATTTTTCCCTCTAAGAAGAATATTATGTGATGTATTTGTTCTATATTGAGCTTGTTGGTAGCAAGCACACACACACACTACATCATTGTTGACAGATTTTGATTTGTAAAGTGTTATGCGCTATTGCCTTGCTCTTGGTGGGATACTTTGTTTAAAGTCGCTGTGGTTTCTCTGAGGCAACTCTTTTGGAATTCATGATTAACTGAATTTGGGATTCGCTAGCATTTAGAGTAGTTTGCATTTCATTTAGTTTCATTTGTATTTTGATGCTTGATTGCAAGCAACGATTTAAGTTTGGGGGTATTTGATAAGTAGGTTTTATACCTACTTATTGGATATTTACTTGATGCTTAATCTCGGGTGTTTTAGAAGCTTTTCATGCATTTATCTCTATTTTGTAAGAAGCATTTGTGGAAGCTAGCCTGGCAGCGTTGTGATTCAAATGGTTATGAAGCCAATTCAAATAGGAGCAAAGTGCATGCTATGAAATGTAAGTGGAGATGGCATATAGGAGTGTTAAAGAAGAATGCAGCAGCAGCAGCAATTCAGCAGATCCAGCAATTAGCGCGGTCGCACTCTAAAAGCACTATGGAGCAGCGCGGCCGCGCCTGCTCCAGGCTAACACAGCAAGCAGCGCGCTCGCACCCTTTTTGCACTAATGACTAGCACGGCCGCACCTATTCGGCTTGGCCAGCAGTTTGACTTTTCATTTAAAAAGCCAAATGGATTTCTTACTTAAAGAAGGGGTGCTTGCAAGTTAGAAGATATCATAAGATCGTTTTTATTTCCTTTTTAGGGTTAGGGAAACACAGAGATAGCTTGTACCCTCTTTTTCTATATCTAAGCTTCTCTCTTGCTCTCTATAGTAGATTTTGATATTTAGTCGAGATTAGGACTGAAATTGGGGACATTGAAGCTTGGATTCAACAATGGATGTCCAGATTTGAGAAGAAGATTTCAGATTTGCATATTTCAATCTCTTGTTTCTCTTTCTTTTCATTTTGGCTTCCAATGTATGAACAATCTCTTGTGATGGATTTTACTTTATATATGAACTAATTTTCATTGTGGGGTTATGATGAATCTCGATATGTAGTTCAGATCTCTATCTTTCCTTATGAGACTTAGTTGATTATTTGTATTAGATTGTCTAATGTGATTTGATTTAAATGTTTAATTGTTCGATCTCCAATTACCATGTTAGTCTATATGAACTTAAAAGAGGAATTATAGGCTTAGAACTAATCATATTTGCATATGTATGTGAATTCTACATTGAGATGGAATTTATGTTTCGTGCCTAGGATAGACATATACCAAAGCGCCATATGTAGTCTATTGAGTACTTGAGCTTCAACCTGCTTTGATTGTAATTCACATAGACATATAGTGTTTTAGTCAAATTAGGTGTTTATATTTATTATGTGGATTGAATATAAAGTAGGTATGATGCATCGAGAGATGGTCATATCTTACTTGTGTGTTCTCGACTAACAATCCAAAATAATTAATTAAGCTTGTAAGGAAGTGTATTCTCTTGAATTAAATAATAAGTGAAATCGTATACCCCATATCCCCCTTATTTGGCTATTTTACTTGCTAATTTTACTATTTTCTTGCCTTTAGTATTAATTTGGTTAAGATACAATTTATTCAACTGTTTAAGGAAACCGAGATAATTATAAAATGGTTGCATGATAGATTAAAACTCAATCATTATTCTCCGTGGGAACGATACTCTACTCACTCTATCTTACTTGTGGACCACGTGCACTTGCGTGTGTGTTGTTTTGATTAACACCCAAACAAGCCAACACAGAGCTAAGTGCAAGATCGTAGAGTCTGCCAAACAATCGTAGAGTAAAGCTCAATCAGACTTATAGAGCTCTTTCGGGATCGTAGAGCTAATGCAGTCAGTCACTCTACGATTCTCATAGACAGTCTACGACCAAGCAGAACATATAGCAACCTCTGTTGAAGCATTCAAGATTAAGCCAACAGATTTCACAAGGATTGACAAGCTCATCAAGAATGTTATCTCTGATTGATCAATGAGCTAAATGAAGATCACAGAACGTATCTTCTGCATCAAGTCTTATTAGAGATAGTTGAGCAGTTCAGATAGACACTCTACGATATCACTGAAACTCTACGACTGGCAAGATCATAGAGTCTAATCGTAGTCAGCTAAGCACTCTATGATCTTCATTAGAGGCAAATACCCCAGAATGTTGAATTAATATATTATGTTCATTATTGCCAACATCCAATCATGTAGAGTATCGTTCCCAAGACAACTACTGATTACTTAAATGACCTCAGTGGAGAATCAAAGTGAGTGGGGTTCAATTAGCACACTACTTAGCACACCAACGAACAAATTATTCATCAGTACAGCGACATGTCTCAAACGGGAAGAATTTGATGCAACGGAAATATCTAAACGGGAAGATTTCAGAGGCATCTATATAAGGCAAACAAATTGAAGATTACAAAAAAAGCAAGTACAAACAAAGCAAATCAAGATCTGTCAAAGCCTCGCTCTAACTGGCTTCGCTACTAAGTTCATCAGAACTCATGCTTAAGGCAACTTAGTAGCACAACACACTCTCTAAACAAAGTGTAAAGGTCTTAGTGACCAAAAGGAGTTCCAAAGCTGCTGGTATTGAAGAGTACTTAGTGTACTAAGAGATTTTAAGGCTGCTAGTCTACAGTGTTCCAACACTGTTGGTCTTGAAGAGTACTTAGTGTACTAGAGATTCTAAGGCTGCTGGTCTTAGTTTACAGAGTTCCAAGGCTGCTAGTCTTGAAGAGTACTCAGTGTACTGAAGTTCCAAGGCTGCTGGTTTTAAAGGAATCTTAGTGATTCAAAGTTGTAACTATATTCTTAGAGGATTTGCTACTCGAGGAGTGGAATAGTGGATTAGGAGTCTTGAGTACTCTGAACCACTTAAAAGCAATTGTGTCATTTACATACATATTGTTCATTAACTGCTATAAATGTTATAACTGTGATATATGTTCTTATCATTTCTATACTTGAACTTACATATCTGTTATATCTTTAAAGGGTTATTCATCATATATTCCGTTGTGCTTAATTAATTTATTAATTACAAAACTAATAGTGCATTCTTTAATAACAAGTGAAATTTTTTTAAAGAATCTATTCAACCCTCCTTTTAGATATCTTTTGTGCCTCTGGAAACTAACAGAATCTTCACGATTGAAGAAGCAATCAGCCAAACCCATCACCATACGCGATTCTACTCCCTCTGACCCACTGATTTCGTCAATTCCACGATCTCATGGTACTCCCTTAACCTTCAGGTCTACCAAATATGCTAATCGATTTCAAAATCTCATGATTAACAAAAAAATTATTTTTGAGAAGTCTGTAGAACAAGTTCTATTTCATCAAATTGGGGTCACAGCTTTATTTGAGAATGTTGGTCTATCTGTCATGTTGTCACCACCCAAATCTGCATATCTTGTCCTAATCAAGCAATTTTTTGGGAATATGTCAGTTAAATCAGATAGGATAAATACTTTTGTTCAAGACAAAACCCTATCCATTGATTTTGCTTTATTGGGATCCATATTAGATATCCCTTATTCTGGTCAGTGTCCCTTTACTCTCAAGGGTCCTATCGAGTTTGAAAACCTAATTGTCATTGAACAATTAAGGATTGTGAAAGATTGCTCATCTGCTGAATTCATTGGGTTACCAACTGTTGTCAAAACTACACCCTTGAATAATGTTATTCGTAAGGTCATTCGTGCTAACCTAGTACCTAGAACTGGGGGTAGGTCCAACATGACTTATCAAGACTTGATTCTCTCTGCCTTGATTTTATCTAGTACTAAGTTTAATTTTGTTTTACTTATGATTAAGCATATGGAAAGTTGTTTAACAAACAAAATAAAATGTTTCATAACCAAAAATTTAGCGCACTTTGGAATTTCTTTTGCAAATGAAGAGGTAGTGCAATTATCTAAAGACATTGATGAATGTGAATCTTTGAACTCCAAACTAATGGTCAATCCTAATGGAATCTTATCTTGGGATGTTGCAAGCTTTCACACTCAGGGTTCTGTTCCTCCTACCTCAACTCTTAAATCTCCAAATACTAATCCTGATCATTCTGTTTTACCAGAACCATTTGTTCTTGTTCCACCGCCCAATCCTCAAATCTTTGCTCTTCATCAATTGGTGCAAGATATGGGTGTTAAGCTTGACATTGTACTTGACACAGTTTCCTCCCTCTCAAACAAGGATCAAGCATTAAGAGAAAGAGTAGATACTGTTTCAGAAAGGGTAAATCTTTTGGTGACTCATTACAATTCCTATGTGGTCAAATTGCAAGACTTTGACAAGAAGCTTGATGAAGCTCCTATTGAACCTGCTACTGATGAAGCTGCATAACTGACACTACTAGAAATTCGACATATAGCGACGAGCTATAGCAACGGTCGGCACGGAACCGTCGCTATAGGGTATATATAGCGACAGTCGACACGGAACCGTCGGTATAGACCCTCCCATCTTCCCCCAGATCATTTCAGTATTTCACTCCAATTTTTCCCCCCAAATTATCTTCGTCCTCTCAATTCATCTCCCTCCTTTCTAACCCTTTCTATCTCGTTACTCTTCCTCTACAGTCCTCTCTAACCAGATCATATACTTACCTTCTCGCGCTTTCTTTGAAATTGAAACTAAGGAACGGTAAGCGATGGTCAGATCCAGTACTCTGAAAAGTACTTTGATGATACCTACGAGTACATGTATTCAAATGTTTTTCTTCTTCTATTTTTATTGAATTGCTTAATTATTCTTTGTTCTTTTCTTTTTTTTTGAATTTCTTTTTTATATTAAGGAATTGTTTGACTGATGAATACATGTAGTTCTTCCTCCTGAAGTTGCCAAGTTACTCCCTAAGAATCGGCTTCTTTTAGAGGTGAGTAGTAAATTTGGCTTCTAATTAGGGTTTTAGTATTTTTCCCTCATGATTTCCTGGTTTGGTTGTTGACAGAATCGATCAATTGATAAAAAACTGGAGCCCAGATTATAAACTATTTTCATCTCAATTTGTTGATTTTAATTATTTCAAAGTTAAACTCACAGTTTGCCTGGTTACGAGTTTTTAATAATTTCGTTTTTCTCAGAGACTTGGGCATAACAATATGCGTAAGTGTGTGTGTGTGTGTGTGTTTATGTATGTATGATTGAGAAAATAGTGACGTATGAAGTATGTGTTCTACTCATTTTCTTTGCAGCCAATTGTAGTAAAGATTCCATTAAAATATAAGTGAATCCAGATATTCTACTTTCTTTGTAACAACGAAGGGGAATATATACAAGTCCGATACAGGACAGTGATATCTGACTCACTTATATTGGTGGCTTCATGGTACAATTTACAATTAGCTTCCACTTGAAACAACAGTGCACTCTGCATTTAGTTCTTGGAAACTATGGCAGAGACACTATGTTACTATATACTAGTTTGATCAAAGATTTTAGGAAAGAGCTTCCACTTTTTAAGATAGTAACTGATAATTGCAAGAAAATTGCAAAATTTTGTAATAGTAAGTCTGAGATTAGAAATAATTTTCGCAAGTTTCAATCACATGAGTTTGAGGGGTACGATTTACTTAGAGTTCCTCTGCCCAAGTGTGATAACATGAAGGATTTCGCTCCTCTTATTGCAAAGCTTGAGAGACGGGATTTTTGTAGTGTGGAAGAGAAGGATACAGAGCTATTTGCCATGGCAAGTGAACCAAGTGGCATGAATGACATGCTTGATGAGGTCTTTGCAGCACCCTCAGTGTAATGCTTTTTCCTATTCTTTTTTTTTTTTGCTAAATAATGCTTTTTCCTTTTAACTCCTGTAGAATTTCAAATTACAGAATTATAAATTCTTTCTACTTCTGTATTCTTGATCCTTGTTTATTTCTAGAAGAAGATTTTGGAGGGTTGTTAAAAGCAGGAGAGTGAATTGAACGTTGTATGTAATTTTAGAAACTGCATAGCTACATGATCTGTGTTATCATGGGGCAGGCTCGAACAGAACAGAAAACTTATTCTTGTTTTCACTGTAAAAATGGTTCAGGACAGATCAAGAACACTGTAATATCTTGTATGATAGAGAATTGTGACTTATTTTTTCAAAGTTTCCTCAAATTTTAGATTCAAAAATCGGGTTCAAGCATTTGCCAAGTATTTCGTTTCGAATCTTCTCTGCCTGAGTTATTCAACGTGATGTACTTTAGCTCAATTATACAGAATATATGGTGCAGGGAGTTCTCCTAAGAATGAAGTACCTTGTTAATCACTAACCTCTGAAGTCTCACTTGTTGGGACTATTTCTATATTTACACCATGGTATTTAGTTGAATTCAAAGATATTAAATGAATTCCTCCATAACAATTTCACTGCACATTATTCATATGATTAGGACTTTGTTTTGGTTTATTAATTTGTTATTAGAATATGTTATATTTATCTTTTTAGTATGAATTGAATTGGTAATGTGTTGCTATGTAAACTGGCAGAGGCATTGCGGTCAAGCAAAAGGGAAATGTTTGTTGCCACTAGAGGTAGTGTTACTTCGTTTGCCTTTTTTTAAAGATTGTGACTTAGATTTAGGATTATCAGAGCTTTAATTGTTTATTTGTGACAGAAAACATAGTATATATTTTGGGGGAAGTGAAAATTTTGCTTTTCAAACATTTTTGTGGTTTTCAAGGCACAATTGTAGAAAAGACATAGTAATGCTTGGAGTTTCTGCAGCCCCAAGTGGTGGGAGAAATGACTGAGGCCTGAGAAATAACCTCAAGGTCGCTGGCTACAATCCCGATAAGGCTGATACTATGGGGCCAAAACTTACCTACCATTAAAAATATATACTTGAGGTTTCAGTGGCCAGAAATTTAACTATTATTCCATATTATGGTTTTGTAATTATGGCAGGCATTGAACGTGCATCTTTACAATTGGAGGTATGCTACTGCCTTCAATTTAATATGCTACCTTCCTGGAATGGTATCCCATTTTGTTTTTACTTATAAGTTATAAGGCTTAAAATTATTTTGCCCGTTTTTATTTTTTTGGGATAGGTTTTTTGTTTTGTTTGTTTATTATCATTGTTGATGTCCTTTCTTGTCAATGTTTAGGTTGGAATGAATAACATCAAAGAAACCGATTTTGTGAATGTCACAATTATCAGTTGGCTGCTCCGTGACTCTCAATTAATTAGAGTTGGTCCCTGAGTTACACATGAGGGATAAGGCATCTTCTTAGTCCTATGAATTTGAGATTATATTTTTCTCATTGCTGGATATCTACCTTCAACAAAGACATCTGCAATAATTATTGTTTGCTTTTGATTTGTCTTAATTTATAAACATTGTTGGAACTAAATTATTGTAACTAAATGTTTGATACAGTAGTTAGCCTTCTCTGAAGAAGATTGTAATTATTGTAATTGTAATGTGAATGATTTTAAATCATGTATACAAATTTTTTTTTTATGTTTTATTTTATATTGTATTTGTGTTTGTTGGATAAATGTACACAATTTTCTTTAAAATTTAAAAAGTCTATAACGATAGTCATCGATCGTAGCTATAGTGTTTTATAGCGACGGTCGCCGAGTGTCGCTATAGACATCTATAGCTACGGTCATGACCGTAGCAATAACTCTCAGCGGCCGTTGGTAAAGAGCAAATACACGATTTTGCCATGACCTATAGCTAGGGTCGGTGACCGTCGCTATAGACCGTTGGTAAAGAGCAAATACACGATTTTGTCAGTGATTTATTTATTGACGCTTGAAGTGTTTCTTTCAAACATTTCATCATAATTTCATCAATTAACATAATTTAATAAATTCAATTAACCTAACAATTGAAAGACATAACCTAAATTAAAATTTAGAAATTAACAAAGTTCGAACAATGAAGCAGCCTACTATCTTGATAAAGGTGTTCCAATTCAGGCTTCTCGGGTTTCAAGAACTGAAAGATTCATAAAATGCAAAATTAAAATTAAAAACAATGAATCAAAACAGATGGAATCAAATGTGAAATCCACTAATCCAGTCATGTTTTACCAATCAAACTATTTAGTTAGCATTTTAACATCAATTAAGTTTAATATGTATTCAAACAATAGATATACTTACAATAATCTAATATATATAAAGATATTAGATATACTTACAATGATATTAGATATACTTGCAATACTTACAATAATCTAATATATATATATATATATAGAGTCCGTCAGGCTGAGGCAGAGAAGCGGTCTTCAGCCGGCGGCAGAGCAGAGAGAGTGAAGCAGAGGCAGAGAAGCGGTCTTCAGCCGGCGGCAGAGCAGAGAGAGTGAAGCAGAGCAGAGAGAGTGAAGAAGAAACCTGTGTCGAGCAGAGAGAGAAGAGGCAGAGAAGCGGTCTTCAGCCGGCGGCAGAGCAGAGAGAGTGAAGAAGAAACCTGTGTCGAGCAGAGAGAGGAGAGGCAGAGAAGCGGTCTTCAGCCGGCGGCAGAGCAGAGAGAGTGAAGAAGAAACCTGTGTCGAGCAGAGAGAGTGAAGAAGAAACCTGTGTCAGCAGACGGCAGTGGCTTGCGATAGATAGAGAATATGAAACCCAGCGGCTTACAGATAGATAGATAGGCAGTGGCTTGGAAAAGTGAAAATAAAAAATGTGTGGTTTGATGAAAATGTAGAGCTAAATGCAGAGGGTAGAGAGGCGGTGCTCAGACTAATGAGAGGAGAATGAAATGAGCAATGCGGCCAGCGGTACACATATCGAGAGCAAAAATGTGTGAAAACTTTTACAAATCTGGAGGTAAGAGGAAATAGCTGCGGTGGTTGCAGAGGGTTACGGAGAAGAAGAATGAAATGAGAGCTTCTGTTTATGGAATCTGTGATTTTGTGGTCCCTGTTATGGTTGTCTCGCTATAAATAGAGTAATATAATGGAAGAGTGACACGTGTGATAAAAAAAAACCTTGCAGACATAATTAAGCCAACGGATTAAGTAATTATAAACCTAAGTTAAGATATTAATTAGATGATTAATTGTACTAAGTCATACAAATTTATAGTTATTTGGGTAAAAATGATGGATAATTTAGGAAGTTAATAATATCTAGTAGTATGTTGTTACAATAATTATCATTAAAAATTTTAAAACTAAAGCATGTGTAAAAATTAAAATTAACCGTTGGAGTTTTAACAGCCTTAGTCAAATTGACTATTTTAAATTTAATAATTAAATATATTTTTGAAATTATAAAATTTAGGGTTAGTGATAAATTATAAATCATTTCTTATGATTATATATTATATTCTCTTCGTCTATTTTTTGTTAAAAATGGTACAAAATTAATTTTAAAAACATAATTGGTTTCCTTAAAAAGTGTATTATGTGTATAAATTAGGGGGTTAATTATCTTAATTAAATTATAATTAGTGATAATTCAATGCAAAAAAATGAATATTCCGCAACGATTTTTCAGGCAACGACTTATGAAGTTGTCGTCAAAAATGCATGTGTAGCAACGAAATTTGTCCTTCGTTTCAGTTTGTTCATTTTTCGTAAAGAAATTCATAGATCGTTGCACAATATCGTTCCCATTTCGTTGACGAGAAAAAAATTTCGTTGACGGGAACAAAATTTCCAACGTATTTACTCTTTTGTTGCCGATGTGTTGGCGGTAAAAATTTATCTCTTACCACCTGATTTCTCCTCATCGTGAACAACAAAAGATTTTTTGTTGCCATATTTCATAGCCTAATATGGACCACATTCATTGTCAACAATTTTTTTTTTCGTTGCGTATTTTGTATAATTTTTTTGCAACGACTATTAAAATGTTGTCCTAAATTAAGATAAGCCCAATAAGCACGTTTCACCTCTCTTTTTGCCCAAAACATTTCGTTTTGTATTTGCAAATTATTATTTATTTTATTTCTTTTTGAATAACACGTTGGTTTACATTGAGACGAATGAACTATAATTAATGATACTCACATTCTTAGTTTTTTGTCATATTCTTCTATTAATTTTATCATGAAATCATTTGATGAAACAAACTAAATAAAATAAAATAAAATAATAAAAATAAAAATATGATAATAATACCATAAGTAAGAATGTGGATATGTATATTACATATTTAATATTATAATATATATATATATATATATATATATATATATATATATATTATCTAATACATTAAATATTTCAATAAGCACCTAAAAAATCAAAAACAATTTTAATTTAGACTTTACAAGTATCTAAAATATTGATCTTTCTGCTGATAGAAATATCACTCTGCTCAAAACTATTCTCCCATTTTGGAAGCGGCTGCAGGCTGCGCTGCTGAAAGCCTGGTGACATTTTTTTCCCTTTTAAGGCAAGCACCTCCTTTCAGCTCAGTGATTTTTTTTCCATTGTCCAGTATACCTAATTCACTCTCAAACATTTTATTAAAGTATTTGTTTGCCCCAACTAATGTTTGGCCCAAAACAAGATAAGCACGGTAATAACATCAAAACATCAACTACGGCAATAAATTAACTAATTTTTCACTTTTCATCATATTTAACCAAAATAGAAAAACCAAAATCCAAATATCATCGGTTGTACTTTACATTAATGACTTACCAAGTCTATCATGTTAAACAATAGAAAAATTAGTTAAATTAACTAATTTTTTTTTTACGCATTTGATGACTCAGCACATTAAAATCACATTAAAAAAATAAAAAAAAGTCCAGCCGATACAAGCTATACCTGCTGAGAATAAAAAAAAATTTAAAATGCACAGCCGTGACAGCTTGAACCGGCTTGCAATAAAAAATAATAAAAATAACCCTTGGCCTTTAAAAAAATTGTTTCCAACTAATTGCTGCCAAATAGATTTGAACTCGCAACCTCTAGCTCCATACCCTCGTCGTATGACCACCCGAACACCACGGGCCTAACTCGTCAGTTTAGAATCAAAAGTGAAATTCTGAAAAATAAAATTAAGCAAATGTAGCATGTGCAATCTTCAAATAAAGCCAAAGATTATATCGGTTGCTATTGCAGGAAATTACCTGAACTATTTCTAAGCAACTTCAAACAAGGAACCGAGCAAATTAATTAGTTACCCTAACTCGCATGAAACTGTGGTAGTGCCATAGAAACAGTAAGCAGAACCCAAGCTATATGTCACAGCCACATGTGCAGAATTTGTCACATCCACATGTGCAGCAAATTTGGTCATCAATTAATATACTTTTACAGAATTATAATCATAACAGATGACGCATATAAAACACAATTAAACTGCAGGTGCTACTTCGGTGCACACATAAGAATGATAAAGGTTACTAAGCACTTAAACAAGGCTTACAATTTCACCAAAACCAAGCTAGCACCAAATGATTTACATGTACATGTAGTCAAAATGAATAGAAGATTTAATAAACAAGCTTCACGCATGAACCAATAATTTAGTGTCTGATGTAAATAACCACTAAATTGGTTGTTCATAAATACAAGAGCTATTAAATAAATCTCTCTTAATAAACCTTTATAAAATGAAGCTCCATCAGTTATCTAAGAATCAAGATTGATCAACCTGTGTTAAAAGCTACTGCTCTTTTATTATTCAACTTAAAAACAAGATTACTAGACATAAATCATGTCTAAATCAAGTAGCTTCTTTAACTTCAGTTAAAAGATTGCAATGCAAACCAAGACTAATGCATAAATCATGTCTGACTACCTCTATTTTCAAAAACAAGGTAAGGTTTGTATAACTTACGTATGCAAATTCATTTTCAGGTTGTAACCACTCATTTGTTCACTTTTTCTGATGTGTGCTTTTGTAACATTCAATTGGATCTCCCTGAAAATCAAATTAGAATAGTTAATAACGAGCATTATTAAAATGGAACTATTTTTGTGAAACAAAGTAATAAATACGTTGTCATTATCATTCTGGTATGTGTAACCTCCCTCATCTAAGACGCTTTAAATCCTATCAAATTAAGTTAATTTTATGACAAATGCTTTGTGTATTGATTGGCACCCCCAAATTTTATTTTATTTTATTTTTAAATTAAAAGAATGTCAGAAGTGGGATTTGAACCCATGCCCTCTCTCGAAGACCAGAACTTTTGAGTCTGGCGCCTTAGACCACTCGCCCATCTGACACATTCCAATTTCTTATTTTAACTTGTGCATTCTATGCAGGTACAGGGATGCGTTTCACCTAACACGTCTTCTAATGCCATGCCAGTAAATTAAAAGATCCTAGTTGCTGGAAATCTGAGGCTGCTTCACACAAGATCACAATCCTCAACAAATTTAACCAAACTGAAACATATATACAAAATTCTCATCAAAAACATATTAATAACTCAAAAAAATTACTATTCTAGCATATTAACATGCATATATAGAGCTGCAAATCATACATTTACAATTAGATAAACGATGTAATTTATGTATTTGGATAATTAATATCAATATTATTGACGGAGTTATTAGGCATTCTCTATTGTGACAGAGCTACACAAATTATTAACACCAAAAGTAACCATCTAAAAAGCCTCCGGCTTTATAATATAGATGCATACATAATGAACTGTATTTTTTATCAAACAAAATGTTAAAGCTAGTAATCAAGATTCATTCATACTTTGTTTCAGTGGAGCTTGGTTTGAGATCCCTATCAATGATGCCAAGTGTTAAACTCCTTGCGAGCTTTAGTTGTGCTCAGAAGTATTGATCTTTCCCAGTTCTGGATACCACGCAGTAACCAGTTCATTTGTTGAAGCATTAGGACGTATTAGGAAATATGCTCCTGATTCCTACACATTAAACAAAACCATAACATATCAAACAATAGGCCGAGCGTAATAAAACAATTAATTGCAGCAATGTAGCCAGCCATACATAAAAATTTTAACTTCTGAACATGACGAAAGGCTTAAAAACTACACAGATTTTAAGACTAAAAAAACAAATAAACAGAACAGATTTTAATAGTGAAAATAAAATTATGCGCCTTTTAAATTTCCTTTTTGTAACAGTAGAATGCTTTATTTCTCAGAAACAAAAAACTAAATCAAACTAGAATATGACTTGGAAAGGAATTGCTAGGTTAACTTTTCCCCATTTTGACGAACAGAAATTATCGCGGTGCAAATAATAGGTAACCTGTCATAACAGCAATTTACTATCTAGCATCTAGGCTACCATACTAACCATGACTTACCCTTTAAGCATGCAATGAATCCGTACCTCAAAAATGTTAAATATTGCCAAAACCTCTAGTCAAGGAGCCACAAAAAGAAGGGAGAGGTAGAAACAATTAGGAGTTTGCAGCACTATCAACTTCTCTCAGTTCAACAACACAAGAAATGAAACTCTTCCTATAATCTACGGTACTTCACTCAAAAACTCTAAGAAGCATGCTTATTTTACTGGAAAGATGACTAAACCATGCATTGGCTTTGCAGTAAAGGACCATTGAAAGGTAAATCTAGTAAAAGCAATGTCAAAAGTATACAAAAACAAGTGATGGACCATCTTGCTGTTTTTTTCATGCATTGGAGTTTCTATACATCAAGTGATCATGATAACTTGTTTCTCCTTTAAATCTTTGTTTGCTTCAATGCAATTATTATATATTTAGTCACACCTAATTTTGTTATATATGTGTGTAGTTTATTTATTTGTTTTCTCTCTCTTTTTTGTTTGCTCGACGTAAGAAAAGGGTAAGTTCATCAGGTGAAAATTGAAATGAATCAAGAGAGAGAAAGAATAGGAAGAATAGAACTTTAAAGAAAAAACAAGAGAGACCAGGCATGTCTAAATTTAATAAGAAAATACCAAAACAAAAATAAAAACAAAAATTAGAATAGCTTTACGATTTGTAGAGCTTAAGGAAAACATAGAGAAAGGAAAGATAAAAATAATATGATGCTTGTGGACTGATTAAGGCTACCTGAAAAACAACTCAATGCTCAAAGCTGCAAAAATCAACAACCAAATATAGATGAGTACTTCCATTTTTACTGCTTTCACGTTCCTTTATTTTCTCCATAGCTTTAAATGTGAGGCAGTCCAGCCAATCAACTCGTTGAATCTGTCCTCTTTCATACTTATTCACAAGCTTCTCCAAACGCTCCACCTCCCCTCGCTCCTCCTTAGGGTCCTCCAAGAGGTTAAAACATGTGTGAGCAAGTCAATGTAATCTAACAAAAGTATATTTGACAAGAAGGAAATGGAGTACAAATTTTATAATTACTTGACAGTATTAACTAGAAACCTTTCCAGCAGTAGTTGTATGGATAGACCCATCTGCCTCTTTTCCCAGCCAAAGTCTAAGCTTGTGTTTACCGGTTTTGAGTTGTTTTTTCATGTTAAAAAGATGAATAGTAGCTCCACCGATTAAATCCTCATTTTTTCCACATGAAACATCCCAAACCAGCAGAAACAGGAGTAGGAAGCTCAGCTAAACTTAAATTAAAGGTAGTCTATTATGAGACTATGACTATAAACTATAATCTGAACAATCACAATGAAGGATAGATGTTTAATAAATCGTTACTCAAGATGCTCAATTTCTTTAGAGATAGCCATCATTCTTAGAAGGTGAATTCAGTAAAGACAAATCTACACTCACATGTATATATAGTGATATAATTCATTAAAGATATTCTCTCTTTCTAGATAGAGTTCACTAAACTAGAGTCCAAGTTTTTAAATTTTTTATTTTTATATGCATCCATTAGGTTCCACGCTTGTGTTTTCAATTGCTATAATCCCTTTTACTGATGATTGTGCATTGGATATCTCTCATTGTGCACGTTTGCACAACACTCACAAATTAATAAAAGGAACATAAAATTACTGAAACCCTGACTTGCTGTAAGTGCATGCTGCGAGTTGGCAGTCAAGTCCCAATATTTTGTACTTAATGTGATGAGTTCAATCCAGTAATAAGACGTGCCCGGGAATTCTAGCCTGGGATGCAGTCAAATATAGTGCAATAAATTAAGACAATTTAAAAATATATTAGAGATTATATAGGAAAGATAACAAACAAGTAATATTGTATTGTTTCAAATATCTTTCAAGCGTTATATTAGTTTCACGTGGCACAAAATCTATATAAGGACTACAAAAACAAATGCAGTCGAAAATGGACAAAGAGATATTAATGAATGATGTACATGTATTTGAACAATAAGAGCACGAGGATAAACCTGGTTCCTCTCCTCTGTAGTGGAATCTACATCTGCTGGAGGTATTTAACACAAACATTGTGAAACATCACTGCAAACAACAAAACTGCTATTTTGTATTTATCAAGTTTTGGGGTTATATTATTTAATAGGCTATTGGGTGATTTATACATTTAGTCAAATCCATTATCCGTGAAAAGGTCGAAATTCATGGTATTAACTAAACAAAATATGCAAAAAAGACCAAAGGTGCAAAGATTTAATTTTGGGACAAACAAAAAAACCTCTTCAGATTAATTACCAAAAATCACTTCAATGAACAAGCCATGGGTTCTTAAACATAAAAACTTAGCATTTAGACAAAGGGAAACCTACAAATTTGGTGGCTTATTAGCAATTCAAAGCAAAAGGTTTCTCCAAATTCAGTAATATAGAAAAGAACTAATATCAGTAGACCATCCAGTGCCATCAATTCCAATGAAACTAGTACATAAAAGAAATCTCAAGAGCTTAAAATCACATGAATAATCGAATTGGGTGTAGAACTCTAGTAATCAAATTCAAAATTAAGAAATTTAGAGCGAAGAATTTTACCTGAGTTGGGCAACTTGGCAGCAGCTGGCAAGTTGCCGTCTAATCAATCAATTCAAAAAGTAACTCAATTTAATCATACCTGATTTAACTGTTTCTGTGCGCGACAGACAGGAGAGAAATTAAGTTGCGGTGAATCGGATAATAGATCTAAATGCAATTTTAAACAATAGTTAGGAAAGAGTTTCGATTCTTCTTGTCAGGCAATATCAATTTTCCAGTCACATTTTGAATCAACAATAAGTCTAGGCCGACCGTCATCTACCGACCGGGTTAGTGACCGGTCGGTATTTTTATATTTTTTTTAATTTTTTTTTGTTTTTGGCTACTAAATTAATATTAATGTGATTTATTAGAACTGAGATTTTTATAAAATACAGTGATTTAAGTATCATTTGGATACATGTAAAAAACAGGGTTGTACAGTCTGTGCAACCCTGTTTTTTACATGTATCTAAATAATACCTAAATCACTTTATTTTATAAAAATTTCAGTTCCAATAAATCACATTAATTATTTAATAATCAAAAGCAAAAAAAAAACAAAATTAAAAAAAAATAAATTCCGACTGGTCACTAATCCGGTCGGTAGATGACGGTCGGCGTAGAAAGACTCTTGAATCAATCGATTACAAGGGAAGTTGCCAGAGAGAGAGAGAGAGGAGATAAGAGCAATTGTCTTTTCAAGCACTCCTCCTTAAATAACATTAAATTATTAAAACTACTTAATTTTATATACATATTTTTAAAATAAGCGAGTGGTATTTTTATAAATAAAAAAAAATATGTAAGACCACCCTATTTTATGAATCCCAAAAGAAATTTTTTTTAATAAAAAATAATTATTTAAGAATGAGTGCTATATATATATCCATCACTTGAAATAATAAAATTATAAAATTAATGTTACTAGTATCTTCATATATATAGGTACTTCTCTTAAAAAAATTAAATAAATGTTATTTTTAAAAATTAGTGTGAAATTTATTGAATGAGACATTTGATATTATTAATTATGAAATTATTTTTGTTTGTATAATCTTCTGTAAGACCCCAACTTTTATAAATAAAGATGAATTTTCTATAAATATCATTTTTGAATATTATGGAGTTAATTTGATATAATGTTATGGTTGTGAGTAATATTTATAAATTTTGTAAAGTACGCAAGTTGATATATAATATTCGATTGGTCGGGAAATATTCGTTTTAATAGGAAATATTCGTACAACGGCACAATCATTAGTGGACCCCACAACAGAATTATTGTCGGATTGAGAAAACGAAAAAAATATTTTATTAAAAATAACGGCGGAAGTTTTACCATTGTTACTGTTGAACTACTCGGTAGTAAAAGTGCAGTAATACGCGTGGTTGCATAGTAGCACACGGTATTGATTATTAATGCTTATGTGAGAAGTCACTCAGTTTGATTTAATTATTGTCAGTTAATAATATGAATTATTTAGCGATAATGACGTTTTGTTTTATTCGTATTATTAACGTAATAAAACGGAAACATCTTTTTATATAAAACAGAATACTTTATTAAAGTTATTCTATAAATAGAATATATTATATTTTATTTAAAAGATTTTTCTTTAAATATGGACCGTCAGATTAAAGTAATCAATCTGGACCGTTCATGGATTAGCTACTATGTATTCTATTTTTCTATAAATAGCAGCTCATTCCTTCATTATTTCTTACGAATTCACTGAACTCTAGAGAGAGAAACTATAGAGAGAGAAGAAGAGTATTCTGCTACTTAACTACTTCCTTATTTCAGCTTTTCTTTAAAACGGTAAGGGGTGTTATTCTTTTTTATTCATGAAGAGAACTGTTGTTATTCCATTTCTTATTATTCTGTTGGAATAACCTGTATACGCGGTCTACCCTATACTTGGTGACATTCTTCTATTATTCTGTTGGAATATCCTGTCTGTGTGTTTTACACCGGACCTGGTTCCGTTTTTATTATTATTCTGTTGGAACATCCTGTCTGTGTGTTTTACACCAGACCTGGTTCCGTCTTGTTATTATTCTGTTGGAACATCCTGTCTGTGTGTTTTACACCGGACCTGGTTCCATTATTTATTATTCTGTCGGAATATCCTGTCTGTGCGTTTACGCCGGACCTGGTTCCATTATTTATTATTCTGTTGGAATAACCTGTCTGTGCGGTCTATCGCATGCATGGTGATTTCTTTTGTTATTCCATTCTTTATTGTACTCAGTTGGTTAAGTTTTGACTTCTATACTCCATGAAATTTGTGGAATATCCTTGATAATTGCGTTTCATCCAGTATCTTTCATGAAAATATTCTTCTAAGCATTCTTGAATTTTACTCCACAAAGCAGTATTATGTTGACAATTTGGACGTTGTTAATTCTTGGATAAATTAATTCTTGAACTTGTTTTATTGAATTCTTATATCATTGTCATCATCCTCATGTTTATAAAATGTTGAAAGTCATCTGTGGCCTGTAGTGCATAGATGGACTTGGTATGACTATGACCAGGGATTATTCGGTATAATCATGACCGTAATGTTACAAATGATGTGGTAAAAGTCCTCATTGGCCCGTAGTGCATTGATGAACAGTTGTTGGCATGATCATGACCATTAATGAATACACGAATATCCTTGGCCGTAGTGCAGGGGTGATTCAATGATGTGGATTATTTTATTAAGTTGAGTCCCAGCGATCACAGTGTTGAAAAATCTTTTAAATCATAAAAGATAGTAAAGTTTATTTTCTACTTGACTCTTTTAATGGATTGCTTGTTCCGCTGCAGTTAAACTTGATGTCTATTATATTTTATCAGTTTAACATTGTTGAAGGCTAATGATAATTTATTCTGCATTATCTTAGTCATAATATTTCTTACTGGGCTAGTTGAGCTCACCCTTTATTTCACTGTTCTCTTCAGGAAATGAGAACGTAGCTGGGGCAAGTCGGGAAACGGAGTGATGGTCCGAATGATAGTATTAGTTAGTAGTCCTCACTATTCTATGTAATAGTGTGTTAATAAATGTAATGAGGACTCATTTTGAGTATGAATACTCTCTAGAAGATAATATTTGTATTCAAACTCACAGTTTATGTTTTGTCGTATTGTACACGACAGTTGTATTAGTAAGTTGTATTTGTATTCTATACTATGTATCTGACGACCTAAGATGAGTGATGTATACCTAATTTTGGGGGCGTCACAGTTGGTATCAGAGCTTAGGGATATGATCCCTAGCTAAGATGTGAGAATAGAACTAGGAGGGGAGAGACGGGGAATTCCTTCGCTAGTATGACCTACCTAAGTTTATTTGCATGGTATTTAATTGGTCGGTCATAATATAAGGATAATATATGACATATCAATTAACTTTTATTTTGTGGCAGTATCTGAAAATGGCATCTGAGAATGTTGAGAATAGCAATGGAACACAGGCGACTGTTGATTCACCATATATCAATAATCAGGATAATGTGCATCAGGAAGGTGACAATCCTCATGCAAACAACAACACTGCCCAGATGATGTGTAAGACCCCAACTTATTAATGAATAAAATCAAATTTTCTCTAAATATTATTATGAATAATAAGGGGTTAATTTGATATAATACTTTGGTTATGGGTGAAATGTGTAAATTTTATAAAATAAGCAAGTGGTTATAAAATATTCATTTTGTCGGGGAATATTCGTTTGGTCGTAGAATATTCTTACTGTCGGGGAATATTCGTACGACGGCGCAGCCTTGTGTGGGCCCCATAACGGAAAGCGATTGGATGAAGAAAATGACAAGTATAAGTTATTTATAAATAACGGCGTAGTTGTTACCGTTAATACTGTTAGAATACCCGGTGGTTAAAATACAGTAGCACACGGTATTACACCAATTATTGATTCTTACGAAGGAAGGCACTACTCAATAATTGTTACAGTAGTTATTGTTCAATATTTTATTTTATTGATTCAATAATTGCTGCGTTGATATTTTATATTATTGTTGTTTCAATAATTGCTGCTGCACAGTATTTCTATTATCAGATCAATAATTCATATTATTTGAATAATATTATTAGATAACATTATTGGTAATGTCTAGAAAGTTCTGTCTAAGGAGAGGTTTGGTCATCTAATTGCGCGCCAGTAAGGAGAAATCCTTATTGGAAAGCCCCCTCTTTCCTGGGAACGGTCTGGTTGTCATAAATGTGATTATGTAATATTATTTGTGAATAATTAATTATTGATTCATATGATAAGAAAATATTTATTTTATGTGGATATAAATGAGGGATATATTTTGTGGTTAAAAATGAAGGAGTTAATGTTGAGGTTTTTATCAGTATTTTTATCGGAATGGAGGTATTAAAAATCAGGGTTTTTGAGATATTTTACGGGGGTTATAATTTTTAATCCGACCGTTGGATCGTGGTAATTTTTGGATATGTTATACATATATAAGTTGAGTATATGTCCACAAATTTTGAACCGTTAAAAATGAACGTATGATTTATTATGAATTTTACGAGATGACTGGTTCAGAAATTGTTGAATTTTTGGAGTTTATCATTTTGATGGAAAATTTTAAAATTGGTGGGCCCCACTCTTGGTTGGTGAAGAAATGTGCTGAATTATATTTCAAATGTGGTGGGTGAAAATAGTAGCAGGTAAAGCCATCAGGTTGTAGGTCAAGCCTACTAAAATTTTCCTATAAATAGAGGGCTAAGTTAGAATTGAAAATCACACCTGAAACAAGTTTTCTCTCTTTCTCTCTCTAGATTATTGAGTGTATTTTGTGAGTATTTAGATACTTTGAGAGTTTCTATTCATCAGTGCAAGTTTCTTTCAGCCTTATACCGGTATTCTGACCAGAAGTACTGATATTTTGAGGTAAGGGATATTATTTTCTTCTTAAATGATATTATTTTCTTCAATATCATTATGCTGAAATATTAACATGAGTTTTTTTTTATCAAATTTAGAACTTTTTGAGTCGGGGTTACTATTCACGTGTACGTTACTATTCACGTATACGGCACTATTCACGAATACGGCACTATTCACCAAAAAATAAAATTTTCTCTTTTTGTCCAAGATGTCTATTATGGTTACTATCTTTGATTGTATCCATGTTTTGATCTTTATTTTTGAATTCTACTTCACAATTGATTATTATGAAGTATTATTGATCTTGGATAAACTGTTATACGAATCCTTAATAATTGTCCTTCTGTCTCACTGGATTCGTTCTCTTTAAGATATTTTTCATCATCCTCAGTCCTAAATGATGATATTACTGAATATCTTTGGCCTGTAGTGCAAAGATGTATGATTACTTGATGAATATCTTTGGCCTGTAGTGCAAAGATGAACAGGTGTTGAGATGAACATGACTGACAGGTGATACAAATGAATATCTTTGGCCTGTAGTGCAAAGATGAATATTTGGATAAAGATGATTATTAATTGATGTTACAGGGATAAAATATTGATGATGGACTTTTAAATCTTAGAAGATAGTAGAATTCATTCTCTACTTGACTCTTCTAATGGTTTGTTATTTCCGCTGCAGTTGTTGATCTAAAACTTGTTGTCGATTATATTCTATCAGATTTTTCCCTGTTGAATACTAATGATAATTTGTTGTATATTATCTTAGTCATAATATTCTTTACTGGGCTAGTTGAGCTCACCCTTTTCCTTTTTGTTCCATTTTTCTTCTCAGGAGGTGAGAACATAGCAGGATCTAGTCGGGGTATGGAGTGATGGTTCTAGAAAGATGTTTTAACAGTCCTCACTATTTCTGTAAAATAGTGTTTGAATAATTGTAATGAGGACTTATTTGAGTGAGGATATTTTCTAGAAGACAATATTTGTATTTAAACTCACAGTATGTGTTGTCGTATTTTGCACGACAATTGTATTATTAAAGTTGTAGTTTGCTTTCTGTACCATATATTTGGTGACTCAGAATGGGTGTTGTATACCTATTTTGGGGCGTCACATGATGAATGATGGAATGTTCAGAAACTTTATGCAGTTCATGCAACAACAGGCGAGAGCGGCTCCTGTCCAAAATATAGGTGGAAACACTGAAAACTCTCGGACGGTCACCGCTAAACAGTTCAAGGAGCTGGGACCACCAGAGTTTAAGGGAGAGCCAAAACCACTTATAGCGGAAACATGGATAAAGCAGATTACCAAGATATTTGATGTCTTGGGATGCTTCGAGGAGCAAAAGGTTCCCTTTGCTGCCTTTATGTTGCGAGGAGAGGCAGATTACTGGTGGGAATCGATTAAGCGTACTCAACCTGCCGCACTGAACATGTCTTGGGAGAAGTTTCAAGGGTTGTTCAATGACAAATACTTTCCTGAAAGTGTTCGTCACATGAAAGAGGTAGAGTTCATCAAATTGGAGCAGAATAATATGACTGTGTCGCAGTATGAGGCTAAATTTGCTGAGTTGTCCCGGTTTGCGTCCCACTTGGTGGATAATGAAGAGCGAATGATGCGAATGTTTTTGCGAGGTTTGAAACCTGAGATACGTCAACATCTTATTTCTCATAAACTGTGTTTGTATTCAGATGTTGTGAATAGGGCTCAGTTAGTGGAGCGCGATAACGAGTCAACGCAACCAAAAGAGAGCAGTTGACAAAATGATAATACCAGTGAGAGCAGTCATCGAAGCGGTGACAACAAGCATGGAGGGAATCAACAGGCCAGAAATGGTAACCACTTCGGTGGTAATCAGGGCCAAAATAATAAGAATGGTCATTTCAAGAAGAGGAGATTCAACAATGATGGAAAGACGTCAGCACCAGCACCCGTTGTTAAGGAAGGAGAACGACCACCTATCATATATTTCAAATGCGGAGGGGAGGGGCACATCAGTCCAAACTGCGCGATGCCGTCTAAAGTATGTTATTATTGTGGAAGAGAAGGTCATTTAGCTCGATTTTGTCGTTTACCAAAAACAAGTTCAGCCAAGATGGAAACACCAAAGGTCGTCCTAGAAAAGTCAAAACCGGTAGTGCAAGGGAGAGCGTTTGTTGTGACCTCCCAAAAACCAAGGAACCCGAATGAGGTCATTACGGGTAAGCTTATCATAAACTTTAACGAAGTCTATACTTTATTTGATATCGGTTCTGTGACGCCCCCAAAATAGGTCCAATCCATCCAACCCATTCTGAGTCGCCAAATACATGGTACAGAAAATAACTACAACTTTATTATTACAATTGTCGTGCAAAATACGACAACACATATACTGTGAGTTTAAATACAAATATTGTCATCTAGACAGTATTCATACTCAATTAAGTCCTCATTATACTTATTGATATACTATTTTACAAAATAGTGAGGACTACTAAAACAACTTGTAAGACCCCAACTTTTATAAATAAAGATGAATTTTCTATAAATATCATTTTTGAATATTATGAAGATAATTTGATATAATGTTATAGTTGTGGGTAATATTTATAAATTTTGCAAAGTAAGCAAGTTGTTATAAAATATTCGTTTGGTCGGGGAATATTCTTTTTATCGGGGAATATTCGTACGACGGCACAATCATTGGTGGACCCCACAACGGAATTAATGTCGGATTGAGAAAACGACAGAATTATCTTTCTATAAAAATAACAGCTGAGGTGTTACCGTTAAAATCGTTAAAACTGTTGAACTACTTGGTAGTAAAAGTACAGTAATACGCGTGGTTGCATAGTAGCACACGGTATTGATTATTGATGCTTACGTGAGAAGTCACTCAGCTATACTCAATTATTGCTACAGTAATTGCTGCATCATATCTCTTAAATTATTGTCATAGTATCATCTGTATAATATGTTATATTATTGAGACGTTGTGGTAAGTTTGGTTATTTTATGGGGGGCCATATGTCATCATCTAAGAGTCTCTTCGTCAATAGTAATTACCGTCGTCAATAGTAATTACCGTCGTCAATAGTATTTACCTTGGTCAATAGTAATTACCTTCGTCAATAGTATTTACCTTGGTCAATAGTAATTACCTTCGTCAATAGTATTTACCTTGGTCAATAGTAATTACTTTCGTCAATAGTAGTTGTCCCTTCAATATTACCAAGAGTCATTTGACCCTTCGTTAAGACCAAGAGTCATTTGACCCTTCGTTAAGACCAAGAGCCACCCTCAGTTTTTCTATAAATAGAGGCCTAGGGCTTCATTATTTTTCACGAATTCATTCAAGCTATAGAGAGAGAAAGTATAGAGAGAATAAGAGAGAGAGAATAAAAGTATTCTGCTACATCACTTTTCCAATATCCAGTTCTTTTAAGGTAGGGAATATTATTTCTTTTATATTCATGAAGAGAACTTCTGTTATTCCATTTGTTATTATTCTGTTGGAATAACCAGTATACGCGGTCTACCCTATACTTGGTGATATTCTTCTATTATTCTGTTGGAACATCCTGTCTGTGTGTTTTACACCGGACCTGGTTCCGTTTATTATTCTGTTGGAACATCCTGTCTGTGTGTTTTACACCGGACCTGGTTCCGTTTTTATTATTATTCTGTTGGAACATCCTGTCTGTGTGTTTTACACCGGACCTGGTTCCATTATTTATTATTCTGTCGGAATATCCTGTCTGTGCGTTTACGCCGGACCTGGTTCCATTATTTATTATTCTGTTGGAATAACCTGTCTGTGCGGTCTATCGCATGCATGGTGATTTCTTTTGTTATTCCATTCTTTATTATACTCAGTTGGTTAAGTTTTGACTTCTATACTCCATGAAATTTGTGGAATATCCTTGATAGTTGCGTTTCATCCAGTATCTTTTCAAGAAAATATTCTTCAAAGCGTTCTTGAATTTTACTCCACAATGCAGTATCATGTTGACAATTTGGATGTTGTTAATTCCTGGATAAATTAATTCTTGAACTTGTTTTATTGAATTCTTATATCATTGTCATCATCCTCATGTTTATAAAATGTTAAAAGTCATCTGTGGCATGTAGTGCATAGATGGACTTGGTATGATTATGACCAGGGATTATTCGGTATAATCATGACCGTAATGTTGCAAATGATGTGGTAAAAGTCCTCATTGGCCCGTAGTGCATTGATGGACAGTTGTTGGCATGATCATGACCATTAATGAATATACGAATATCCTTGGCCGTAGTGCAGGGGTGATTCGATGATGTGGATTATTTTATTAAGCTGAGTCTCAGCGATCACAGTGTTGGAAAATCTTTTAAATCATAAAAGATAGTAGAGTTTATTTTCTACTTGACTCTTTTAATGGATTGCTTGTTCCGCTACAGTTAAACTTGATGTCTATTATATTTTATCAGTTTAACATTGTTGAAGGCTAATGATAATTTATTCTGCATTATCTTAGTCATAATATTTCTTACTGGGCTAGTTGAGCTCACCCTTTCTTTCACTGTTCTCTTCAGGAAATGAGAACGTAGCTGGGACAAGTCGGGGTACGGAGTGATGGTCCGAATGATAGTATTAGTTAGTAGTCCTCACTATTCTATGTAATGGTGTGTTAATAAATGTAATGAGGACTCCTTTTGAGTATGAATACTCTCTAGAAGATAATATTTGTATTCAAACTCACAGTTTATGTTTTGTCGTATTGTACACGACAGATGTATTAATCAGTTATATTTGTATTCTGTACTATGTATCTGACGACCCAAGATGGGTGATGTATACCTAATTTTGGGGGCGTCACAGTTGGTATCAGAGCTTAGGGATATGATCCTTGGCTAAGATGTGAGAATAGAACTAGGAGGGGAGAGACGGGGAATTCCTTCGCTAGTATGACATACCTAAGTTTATTTGCATGGTATTTAATTGGTCGGTCATAATATAAGGATAATATATGACATATCAATTAATTTTTATTTTGTGGCAGTATCTGAAAATGGCATCTGAGAATGTTGAGAATAGCAATGGAGCACAGACGACTGTTGATTCACCACATATCAATAATCAGGATAATGTGCATCAGGAAGGTGTCAATCCTCATGCAAACAACAACACTGACCAAATGATGAATGATCAAATGTTCAGAGGCTTTATGCAATTCATGCAACAACAGGTGAAAGCGGCTCCTGTCCACAACGTAGGTGGAAATACTGGAAACTCTCAGGCGGTCACCGCTAAACAGTTTAAGGAGCTGGGACCACCGGAGTTTAAGGGAGAACCCAAACCACTTGTAGCTGAAACATGGATAAAGCAGATCACCAAGATATTTGATGTCTTGAGTTGCTCCGAGGAGCAAAAGGTTCCCTTTGCCGCCTTTATGTTGCGAGGAGAGGCAGATTACTGGTGGGAATCGATAAAGCGTACTCAACCTGCCGCACTGAAGATGTCTTGGGAGAAGTTTCAAGATCTGTTTAACGACAAATACTTTCCCGAGAGTATTCGTCACATGAAGGAGGTGGAGTTCATCAAATTGGAGCAGAATAATATGACCGTGTCGCAGTACGAGGCAAAATTTGCGGAGTTATCCCGGTTTGCGTCCCACCTGGTGGATAATGAAGAAAGAATGACGCGGATGTTTTTAAGAGGTTTGAAGCCGGAGATACGTCAACATCTTGTTTCTCATAAACTGTGTTTGTATTCAGATGTTGTAAATAGGGCTCAGTTGGTGGAGCGCGATAACGAGACAACGCAACCAAAAGAGAGCAGCCGGCAAAATGATAATACCAGTGAGAGCAGTCATCGAAGCGGTGACAACAAGCGTGGAGGGAATCAACAGGCCAGAAATGGTAACCACTTCGGTGGTAATCAGGGCCAAAACAATAAGAATGGACATTTCAAGAAGAGGAGATTCAACAATGATGGAAAGACGTCAGCACCAGCACCTGTCGTTAAGGAAGGAGAACGACCACCTATCATATGTTTCAAATGCGGAGGGGAGGGGCACATCAGTCCAAACTGCGCGATGCCGTCCAAAGCATGTTATAATTGTGGAAGAGAAGGTCATTTAGCCCGATTTTGTCGTTTACCGAAGACAAATTCAGCTAGGATGGAGGCACCAAAAGCCGTCCCAGAAAAGTCAAAACCGGTTGTGCAAGGGAGAGCGTTTGTTGTGAACTCCCAGAGAGCAAGGAACCCGAATGAGGTCATCACGGGTAAGCTTATTATAAACTCTAAAGAAGTTTATACTTTATTTGATACCGGTTCAACCCATTCTTTTATTTCTCCTACTTGCGCTCATCGATTAAATTTGATTCCGGAGAAATTAGACTTTGACTTATCTGTGGAAACTCCGTTGGGAGAAACCTTCATTACCTCCACTGTTTATAAGTCTTGTTTGGTTCAAGTTGGTACCCACACATTACCTATCGATCTGATTTCATTAAAAATACTTGCATTTGACGTGATTCTAGGGATTGATTGGTTAACTACTCATTATGCAAAAATTGATTGTTTTCGTAAGGTTGTTAGCTTTCATATTCCTAATCGACCTATTATGCGAATTCAAGCAACCAAACCATTAAAATCAATCGCTGTCATCTCAAGCCATAAAGCTATTCGTTTATTGAAAAACGGATGTCAAGCTTTCTTAGCTCATGTCACAGATCTAAACAAAAATACGTCAGCTTTGAATGATATTTCTGTTGTTAATAAATTTCCTGACGTATTTCCCGAAGAACTTCCTGGCCTACCCCCAGAGCGTGAAATTGAATTTTGTATCGACCTTGAACCCGGTACAAAACCCATTTCCAAAGCCCCATATCGAATGGCTCCTATTGAACTTCAGGAGTTAAAGACCCAACTGCAGAAATTGTTAGACATTGGTTTTATTCGTCCTAGTACTTCTCCTTGGGGTGCTCCTGTTCTGTTCGTGAAGAAGAAAGATGGGAGTATGCGACTTTGTATTGATTATCGGGAGTTGAATCATGTCACCATCAAAAATAGGTACCCATTGCCACGTATTGATGACCTGTTTGACCAGTTGCAAGGAGCACAATTCTTTTCAAAGATCGATCTTCGTTCTGGATATCATCAGCTGAAGGTTAGAACTGAGGATATTCCAAAGACGGCTTTCAGAACTCGGTATGGGCATTATGAATTCTTAGTTATGTCTTTTGGATTGACTAATGCTCCTGCTGCCTTCATGGATATGATGAACAGGGTATTTAAGGAATATTTGGATCACTTTGTGGTCGTCTTTATCGATGACATCCTTGTTTATTCCAAAAGCCGTGAAGATCATGAGCAACACTTGAGGTTGGTACTCCAAAAGCTTCGTGAATACAAACTTTATGCCAAGTTGAAGAAATGCGAGTTCTGGCTGGAAGAGGTAGCATTCCTTGGGCACGTAGTATCAAGTCGTGGAATATCTGTTGACCCGGCAAAGATTGAAGCTATTCAAAGCTGGGAGCAACCTAAATCAGTAACCGAAGTACGTAGCTTTCTCGGTTTAGCTGGTTATTATCGGAGATTCGTGGAAGGATTTTCTCGAATCGCTACTCCATTAACTCAGCTGACTCGGAAAGATACAAAGTTCGGTTGGAGCGAAGAATGTGAGCAGAGTTTTCAAGAACTCAAGAGGAGACTCATTTCAGCACCTGTTCTAACAATACCATCTGGCTCGGAGGGATTTGTCATCTACAGTGATGCTTCGAGCAAAGGGTTGGGATGCGTTCTCATGCAACATGGAAAAGTCATAGCCTATGCATCAAGACAACTCAAGGAATATGAGAGGAATTATCCTACTCATGATCTAGAGTTGGCAGCTGTTGTCTTTGCACTTAAAATTTGGAGGCATTACTTGTATGGGGAGAAAGTGGAGATCTTTACGGATCATAAAAGCCTCAAATATTTCTTCACTCAAAAGGAACTCAACATGCGACAACGACGTTGGCTTGAACTGTTGAAAGATTATGATCATACCATTCAATACCATCCTGGAAAAGCGAACGTGGTAGCTGACGCATTGAGTAGAAGATCATATGCGGGTACAAGTGCAATATTAACAACGCAAAGGCCCATTTTGTGTGACTTGCAAAGGATGGAGATAGAGTTGAAGACTCCAGGGACCCATGTGATGATGGCGAATATACGAGTAGAACCGACTTTAATCGATAAAGTTAAAGCTGCTCAAGCTACAGACCTGGAGCTGATGCGTATGAAGAAGAAAGTGCAAGAAGGTGCTATGCCGGAAGCAAGAATCGATGAAGAAGGAATACTTCGAGTCAACTCCAGACTTTGTGTTCCTAACAACCCTGATTTAAAGTATGAAATCATGATGGAGGCGCACAACACACCGTTTGCAATCCATCCTGGAAGTACCAAAATGTATCATGATCTTCGTCATACATTTTGGTGGAGCAATATGAAGAGAGAGATAGCGTTGTTTATCTCAAGGTGTCTAACTTGTCAACGAGTCAAAGCGGAGCATCAAGTACCAAAAGGTCCATTGCAACCACTTGAAATTCCAGAATGGAAGTGGGAGCACATTACCATGGATTTCGTTACCGGTCTTCCTAGGGTTTCTCAAGGTATTGATGCGATTTGGGTCATTGTTGATAGATTGACCAAGTCTGCTCATTTCTTACCGATACGAGAAACTTATACACTTGAACGTCTTGCTCGTATGTACATAAACGAGATTGTAAGACTGCATGGTATGCCAGTATCCATAATTTCTGATCGAGACCCAAGATTCACTTCACGATTTTGGGTTAGTTTACAAAAAGCTATGGGCACGGAGTTACGATTTAGTTCAGCATATCATCCTCAGACGGACGGACAATCAGAGAGGACTATTCAAACTCTTGAAGATCTATTAAGACTCTGTGTCTTTGACTTCAAGGGAAGTTGGGACAAGTTCTTACCATTGGTGGAGTTTTCCTACAACAACAGTTATCAAGCAAGTATTGGCATGGCTCCATTCGAAGCATTGTATGGAAGAAAATGTCGTTCTCCAGTATGCTGGGATGAGGTGGGCGAAGCAACGTTGTTGGGACCGGAGTTGGTACGTATGACTACAGAAAAGATTCAAACGATCCGACAACGTATAAAAACCTCACAAGATCGACAAAAGAGTTATGCTGATCTTCATCGAAAGGACGTGGAATTTGATGTAGGAGATCATGTGTTCTTACGTGTTGCTCCATGGAAAGGAGTTACGAGATTTGGAAAGAGAGGAAAGCTAAATCCTCGATTCATCGGTCCATTTTTAATCCTCGATCGAGTAGGAACTGTGGCTTATAGACTCGCTTTACCGCCAAGTATGTCTCGTGTTCATAACGTTTTCCACATATCCATGTTACGCAAATATGTGGAAGACCCGAACCACATTATTGAGTTAGAACCGGACGAAATAGCGGAGGATTTGACGTATGAAGAAGTTCCTGTTCAAATCTTGGATAAGAAGGAACATATTCTACGCTCCAAGGTTATACCTCAAGTTAAAGTTTTGTGGAGAAACCACGATGTTGAGGAAATGACTTGGGAGTTAGAATCAGAAATGAAATCAAGGTATCCTTACCTCTTCGACATACCAGGTACGTACCCTAATTTCGAGGGCGAAATTTCATAAGAAGGGGAGGTTGTAAGACCCCAACTTTTATAAATAAAGATGAATTTTCTATAAATATCATTTTTGAATATTATGAAGTTAATTTGATATAATGTTATAGTTGTGGGTAATATTTATAAATTTTGCAAAGTAAGCAAGTTGTTATAAAATATTCGTTTGGTCGGGGAATATTCTTTTTGTCGGGGAATATTCGTACGACGGCACAATCATTGGTGGACCCCACAACGGAATTATTGTCGGATTGAGAAAACGACAGAATTATCTTTCTATAAAAATAACAGCTGAGGTGTTACCGTTAAAACCGTTAAAACTGTTGAACTACTCGGTAGTAAAAGTACAGTAATACGCGTGGTTGCATAGTAGCACACGGTATTGATTATTGATGCTTACGTGAGAAGTCACTCAGCTATACTCAATTATTGCTACAGTAATTGCTGCATCATATCTCTTAAATTATTGTCATAGTATCATCTGTATAATATGTTATATTATTGAGACGTTGTGGTAAGTTTGGTTATTTTATGGGGGGCCATATGTCATCATCTAAGAGTCTCTTCGTCAATAGTAATTACCGTCGTCAATTGTAATTACCGTCGTCAATAGTATTTACCTTGGTCAATAGTAATTACCTTCGTCAATAGTATTTACCTTGGTCAATAGTAATTACCTTCGTCAATAGTATTTACCTTGGTCAATAGTAATTACTTTCGTCAATAGTAGTTGTCCCTTCAATATTACCAAGAGTCATTTGACCCTTCGTTAAGACCAAGAGTCATTTGACCCTTCGTTAAGACCAAGAGCCACCCTCAGTTTTTCTATAAATAGAGGCCTAGGGCTTCATTATTTTTCACGAATTCATTCAAGCTATAGAGAGAGAAAGTATAGAGAGAATAAGAGAGAGAGAATAAAAGTATTCTGCTACATCACTTTTCCAATATCCAGTTCTTTTAAGGTAGGGAATATTATTTCTTTTATATTCATGAAGAGAACTTCTGTTATTCCATTTGTTATTATTCTGTTGGAATAACCAGTATACGCGGTCTACCCTATACTTGGTGACATTCTTCTATTATTCTGTTGGAACATCCTGTCTGTGTGTTTTACACCGGACCTGGTTCCGTTTTTATTATTATTCTGTTGGAACATCCTGTCTGTGTGTTTTACACCGGACCTGGTTCCATTATTTATTATTCTGTCGGAATATCCTGTCTGTGCGTTTACGCCGGACCTGGTTCCATTATTTATTATTCTGTTGGAATAACCTGTCTGTGCGGTCTATCGCATGCATGGTGATTTCTTTTGTTATTCCATTCTTTATTATACTCAGTTGGTTAAGTTTTGACTTCTATACTCCATGAAATTTGTGGAATATCCTTGATAGTTGCGTTTCATCCAGTATCTTTTCAAGAAAATATTCTTCTAAGCATTCTTGAATTTTACTCCACAATGCAGTATCATGTTGACAATTTGGATGTTGTTAATTCCTGGATAAATTAATTCTTGAACTTGTTTTATTGAATTCTTATATCATTGTCATCATCCTCATGTTTATAAAATGTTGAAAGTCATCTGTGGCATGTAGTGCATAGATGGACTTGGTATGATTATGACCAGGGATTATTCGGTATAATCATGACCGTAATGTTACAAATGATGTGGTAAAAGTCCTCATTGGCCCGTAGTGCATTGATGGACAGTTGTTGGCATGATCATGACCATTAATGAATATACGAATATCCTTGGCCGTAGTGCAGGGGTGATTCGATGATGTGGATTATTTTATTAAGCTGAGTCTCAGCGATCACAGTGTTGGAAAATCTTTTAAATCATAAAAGATAGTAGAGTTTATTTTCTACTTGACTCTTTTAATGGATTGCTTGTTCCGCTACAGTTAAACTTGATGTCTATTATATTTTATCAGTTTAACATTGTTGAAGGCTAATGATAATTTATTCTGCATTATCTTAGTCATAATATTTCTTACTGGGCTAGTTGAGCTCACCCTTTCTTTCACTGTTCTCTTCAGGAAATGAGAACGTAGCTGGGACAAGTCGGGGTACGGAGTGATGGTCCGAATGATAGTATTAGTTAGTAGTCCTCACTATTCTATGTAATGGTGTGTTAATAAATGTAATGAGGACTCATTTTGAGTATGAATACTCTCTAGAAGATAATATTTGTATTCAAACTCACAGTTTATGTTTTGTCGTATTGTACACGACAGATGTATTAATCAGTTATATTTGTATTCTGTACTATGTATCTGACGACCCAAGATGGGTGATGTATACCTAATTTTGGGGGCGTCACACAACTGTCTTGAACCATCATTCCACACCCCGACTAGTACTCGCTACATTCTCGCCTCCTGAGAACAAAGATGGAACAACAAGGAAAAGGGTGAGCTCAACTAGCCCAGTAAAGAATATTATGACTAAGATAATATACAATAATTTATCGTTAGTCTTCAACAGGGAAAAATTTAATAGAATACAATAGACAACAAGTTTTAAATCAATATTCGCAGCGGAAAATAATAATTCATAGAAGAGTTACGTAGAGAATGAAATCTATGATTATCTATGAATTTAAAAGCCCATCATCAATATTTTATCCCTGTAATATCAATCAATAAATATCTTGAATCAAATAGTCATCTTTGCACTACAGGCCAAAGATATTCATCAGTTGGTCATGTTCACCTCAATACCTGTTCATCTTTGCACTACAGGCCAAAGATATTCATCAGAAATTATTCATCTTTGCACTACAGGCCAAAGATATTCATCAGAAATCATTCATTTTTGCACTACAGGCCAGAGATATTCAGTTATATCATCATTTAAGACTGAGGATAATGAAAAATATTTTAAAGGAAACGAATCCAGTGAAACAAAATAATAAATATTAAGGATTCGTATTTCAGCTATTCCATGTCCAAAATTACCTTATAAATAATCATAGTGAAGTAAAATTCAAGAATGATCAAAATATGGATACAATCAAAGCTAGTATCCAGAATAGATATTTGGACGAAAAGAAGAAAATTTCATTTTTCGATGAATAGTAACTCGTGAATAGTAACTCATGAATAGTAACTCATGAATAGTAACCCCGACATGAAAAGTTTTAAATTTGATAAAAATTCAGATCAGTACTTCGGCATAATGATATTGAAGAAAATAATATTATTTATGAAGAAATAACATCCCTTACCTCGGAAAGACGATACTTCTGACTGGAATACTAGATATAGTGTTGAAGAAAACTTGCACCGTATAGCAACACTCAAAGTATCAAATACTCACAAGAATACGCTCGATATAGAGAGAGAAATAGAGAGAAACTTGTGTTTCTGGTGTGATTTTCAATTCTAACCTAAGCACCCTATTTATAGGAAAATGCTTAGAACACCAAAGCAGAAAATTTAATATAATAATAATATATTTATCAAATTTTCCTTAGCCCACCTCTAGACATCTGAAATCAGCCACCTTGCACATGTTTATGATGTCCAAAAAATACAAAAAAAACGTTTTTTCTCAAAATAATTAACTAAAACTCCCAAAAATCAATTATTTCGGAACTTCGAAACTTCAATAATTCTTAATAAATAGCCCTTTTGTCAGAAATTTCGAATCTCGCGAGTTTTTATAGGAAATTCAATTCTCTACAACTTTGCAGAAGAAAGTTTTTCTAAATTCCAAACAGAAATTGACCGAAATTCACAAACGGACGATTTTACAGTCAATAATAAATTTTCGATCAAGAATTGTGTCCACCAACACACAAAACATGTGTTAATCATTTAATGCCACAAAAATACTCTTCCTCCTCATATACTCATATATCCCACATTCATTGTAAAAATACCACCATCAATAATATAATTAAATGAATTATTTTATCAGAAAAAGATAAAATATTTATTTTCAACAATTGTCACATTAAAATTTTTCTCTATCTATATCCACATAAAATTACTATTTTCCTCATCATATAAATTAATAATTAATTATACACAAATAATATTACAGAACCACAGTACTGGCAACCAGGCCGTTCCCAGGAAAGAGGGGGCTTTCCAATAAGGATCTCTCCTTACTGGCGCGCAATTAGATGACCAAACCTCTCCTTAGACAGAACTTTCTAGACATTACCAATAATGTTATCTAATAATATTATTTAGATAATATGAATTATTGTTCCGATAATAGAAAATACTGTGTAGTGACAATTATTAAAACAACAGTAATATAAAATATCAACGCAGCAATTATTGAATCAATAAAATACAATATTGAACAGTAATTACTGTAACAATTATTGAGTAGTGCCTTCTTACGTAAGAATCAATAAGTTTTCTCTCTTTCTCTCTCTAGATTATTGAGTGTATTTTATGAGTATTTAGATACTTTGAGAGTTTCTATTCATCAGTGCAAGTTTCTTTCAGCCTTATACCGGTATTCCGACCAGAAGTACTGATATTTTGAGGTAAGAGATATTATTTTCTTCTTAAATGATATTATTTTCTTCAATATCATTATGTTGAAATATTAACATGAGTTTTTATCAAATTTGGAACTTTTTGTGTCGGGGTTACTATTCACGTGTACGTTACTATTCACGTATACGGCACTATTCACGAATACGGCACTATTCACCGAAAAATAAAATTTTCTCTTTTTGTCCAAGATGTCTATTATGGTTACTATCTTTGATTGTATCCATATTTTGATCTTTATTTTTGAATTCTACTTCACAATTGATTATTATGAAGTATTATTGATCTTGGATAAACTGTTATACGAATCCTTAATAATTGTCCTTCTGTCTCACTGGATTCGTTCTCTTTAAGATATTTTTCATCATCCTCAGTCCTAAATGATGATATTACTGAATATCTTTGGCCTGTAGTGCAAAGATGTATGATTACCTGATGAATATCTTTGGCCTGTAGTGCAAAGATGAACAGGTGTTGAGATGAACATGACTGACAGGTGATACAAATGAATATCTTTGGCCTGTAGTGCAAAGATGAATATTTGGATAAAGATGATTATTAATTGATGTTACAGGGATAAAATATTGATGATGGACTTTTAAATCTTAGAAGATAGTAGAATTCATTCTCTACTTGACTCTTCTAATGGTTTGTTGTTTCCGCCGCAGTTGTTGATCTAAAACTTGTTGTCGATTATATTCTATCAGATTTTTCCCTGTTGAATACTAATGATAATTTATTGTATATTATCTTAGTCATAATATTCTTTACTGGGCTTGTTGAGCTCACCCTTTTCTTTTTTGTTCCATTTTTCTTCTCAGGAGGTGAGAACATAGCAGGATCTAGTCGGGGTATGGAGTGATGGTTCTAGAAAGATGTTTTAACAGTCCTCACTATTTCTATAAAATAGTGTTTGAATAATTGTAATGAGGACTTATTTGAGTAAGGATATTGTCTAGAAGACAATATTTGTATTTAAACTCACAGTATGTGTTATTGTATTTTGCACGACAATTGTATTATTAAAGTTGTAGTTTGCTTTCTGTACCATGTATTTGGCGACTCAGAATGGGTGTTGTATACTTATTTTGGGGGCGTCACAGTTGGTATCAGAGCTTAGGGATATGATCCCTGGCTGAGATGTGAGACAAGAACTAGGAGGGGAGAGACGGGGAATTCCTTCGCTAGTATGACCTGACTAAGTTTATTTGGTGTTTATTTGGTCGGTCAGAGTATAGGGATAATATATGACATGACTATTAACCCTTGTTTTATGGCAGTATTTAAGAATGGCAGCTGAGAACGTTAATAATGGAGTAAATCAGACCGTGGAGACACCTTTGATCACCACCCAGGGAAACGTGCAACAGGAAGACAATATTCCTCCTGTAAACAACGTTACCGAGCAAACGATGAATGATGGAATGTTTAGGAGCTTTTTGCAGTTCATGCAAAATCAGACGAGGGAGACTCGTGTGCAGAATACGGGTGGAAATGATAACAACGCGCGGTTTGTCACAGCTAAGCAGTTCAAAGAATTGGGACCACCAGAATTTAAGGGAAAGCCGGATCCGATCATGGCGGAAACGTGGGTCAAGCAAATTACCAAGATATTCGATGTCTTGGGATGCACAGAGGAACAGAAGGTTCCATTCGCCACCTTTATGTTCCGCGGTGAGGCAGACTACTGGTGGGAGTCTGTGAAGCGTACCCAGCCTGACGCACTCAACATGTCCTGGGAAACGTTTTAGAAACTGTTCAATGACAAGTACTTTCCTGAAAGTATTCGTCATATGAAGGAGGTGGAGTTTATCAGACTGGAACAAAACAACATGACGGTGTCCCAGTACGAGGCGAAGTTTGCAGAGTTATCCAGGTTTACACCTCATTTGGTCGAAAATGTGGAACGAATGACAAGGATGTTTCTGAGAGGTCTAAAACCCGAGATTCGGCAATATCTTATCTCTCATAAATTTTCTTTATATTTAGATGTTGTAAACAGGGCTCAATTATTAGAGCGAGATAATGAGTATGTGCAACCGAGGGACCACAACCAGGGTCATACCGGTGGCAGCAGTCATCGAAGCAATGAAAACCAGCAGGGAGGAAAACATTCGGATAAAAGCGGTAACCACTCTGGTGGTAATCGTGGTCGTGATAATAGAAGGAGCGAGTCGGGAGGAGATTTCAAGAAGAGAAGGTACAACAATGATAACGTGAAGACGTCAGCACAAACATCAACTGTTTCTAGGGGAGGAGAACGACCACCGGTCGTATGTTATAAATGTGGAAAAGAGGGACATATCAGCCCAAACTGCCCACAACAATCCAAGGTATGTTATAACTGTGGAAAGGAGGGTCATATAGCTCGAGAGTGTTCTGTAGCAAAACCAAGTTCAGCGGGGATGGTGACTCCAAAAGTTGTCCCGGATAAATCGAAATCAGCGGTTCCTGGAAGGGCGTTTGTCGTGACTGGCCAAAACGCGAGAAACCCAAACGAGGTGATCACGGTTAAGCTAATCTTTAATTCTTGCGAAGTTTATACTTTACTAGATACCGGTTCTACCCATTCTTTTATCTCTCCTGCTTGTGCTCAACGTTTAAACTTGACTCCGGAGAAATTGGACTTTAACTTATCTGTTGAAACTCCGTTGGGTGAAACCTTCGTTACATCTACAGTTTATAAATCTTGCATGATCCAAGTTGGCACTATCACATTACCTGTTGATCTTATCTCTTTAAAGATACTTGCTTTTGATGTGATTTTAGGAATTGATTGGTTAACCACTCATCATGCTAAAATTGATTATTTTCGTAAGGTTGTTAGTTTTCATATTCCTAACCAACCTGTCATACGAATTCAAACTACTAAACCACTAAAATCAGTCACTGTCATATCAAGCCACAAAGTTATTCGTTTATTGAAAAATGGATGTCAAGCTTTCTTAGCCCATGTTATGGATTTGAACAAAGACAAGTCAGATTTGAATAATATTTCTATTGTTAGAGAATTTCCCGATGTATTTCCTGAAGAACTTCCTGGTCTACCCCCAGAACGTGAAGTTGAATTCTTTATTGACCTTGAACCCGGTACAAAGCCCATTTCTAAAACTTCATATCGAATGGCTCCTATTGAACTTCAGGAGTTAAAAGTCCAACTACAGGAGTTGTTGGACATCGGTTTTATTCGTCCTAGTACGTCTCCTTGGGGTGCTCCTGTTTTATTCGTAAAGAAGAAAGACGGGAGTATGCGACTTTGTATCGACTATCGAGAATGGAATCATGTCACTATCAAGAATAGGTATCCACTACCTCGCATTGATGACCTGTTCGACCAGTTACAAGGAACACAATTCTTTTCAAAGATCGACCTTCGTTCTGGATATCATCAGCTGAAGATTAAAACTGAGGATATTCCAAAGACTGCCTTCAGAACTCGGTACGGGCATTATGAATTCTTAGTCATGTCTTTTGGATTGACTAATGCTCCTGCTGCCTTCATGGATATGATGAACCGTGTATTCAAAGAATATTTGGACCAGTTCGTTGTTGTCTTTATTGATGACATCCTCATCTATTCCAAAAGCCGTGAAGATCATGAGCGCCATTTGAAGCTGGTACTGGAAAGGCTTCGTGAAAATAAGCTATATGCCAAATTGAAGAAATGCGAGTTCTGGCTTGAGGAAGTAGCATTCCTTGGGCACGTGGTGTCAAAACATGGAGTATCTGTCGACCCGGCGAAGATTGAAGCCATACAAAGTTGGGAGCAATCGAAGTCGGTAACCGAAGTACGTAGCTTTCTGGGCTTAGCTGGTTATTATCGGAGATTTGTGGAAGGATTTTCTCGAATCGCTACTCCGTTAACTCAGCTGACTCGGAAAGATACAAAATTCGTATGGAGTGAGGAATGCGAGAAGAGTTTCCAAGAACTCAAGAGGAGACTCATTTCGGCACCTGTTCTGATAATACCATCTGGTTCGGATGGATTTGTTATCTACAGCGATGCTTCAAGCAAAGGGTTAGGATGTGTTCTCATGCAACATGGGAAAGTCATAGCCTATGTCTCACGACAACTCAAAGAATATGAGAGGAATTATCCTACTCATGATTTGGAGTTGGCAGCAGTCGTTTTTGCGTTGAAGATCTGGAGACACTACCTGTATGGGGAGAAAGTGGAGATCTATACAGATCATAAAAGCCTCAAATATTTCTTCACCCAAAAGGAACTCAACATGCGGCAGCGACGTTGGCTCGAGCTGTTGAAAGATTACGATCATACCATCCAATATCATCATAGAAAAGTAAACGTAGTGGCTGACGCATTGAGTAGAAGATCATATGCGGGTACGAGTGCAATGTTGTTAACACAAAGGCCCATTTTGTATGACTTGCAAAGGATGGAGATAGAGATGAAGGCTCGAAGTACCCACATGATGATATCAAATATACGAGTAGAACCGACTTTAATCGATAAAGTTAAAGCTGCTCAAGCTACGGACATGGAGCTGATGCGTATAAAGAAGAAAGTGCAAGAAGGTGCTATTCCAGAAGCAAGAATCGATGAAGAAGGAATACTTCGAGTCAACTCCAGACTTTGTGTTCCTAACGATTTTGACTTGAAGCATAGAATAATGATGGAGGCACACAACACACCGTTTGCAATCCATCCTGGGAGTACTAAAATGTATCACGATCTTCGACATACATTTTGGTGGAGCAATATGAAAAGAGAGATCGCGGAGTTTATCTCGAGATGTTTAACTTGTCAACGTGTAAGCGGAGCATCAAGTACCAAAGGGTCCATTGCAACCACTTGAGATTCTGAAATGGAAGTGGGAACACATTACTATGGATTTTGTTACGGGTCTTCCCAAGGTTTCTCAAGGCATAAATACGATTTGGGTTATTGTTGATAGATTAACCGAGTCCGCTCATTTCTTGCCGATACGTGAGACTTATTCCCTTGAACGTCTTGCTAGTATGTACGTGAACGAGATTGTGAGATTGCATGGCATGCCAGTATCCATAGTTTCGGATCGTGACCCAAGATTCACTTCACGATTTTGGGTTAGCTTGCAGAAAGCTATGGGCACAGATTTACGATTCAGTTCGGCATGCCATCCTCAAACGGACGGACAATCAGAGAGGACTATTCAAACTCTTGAAGATCTATTAAGACTTTGTGTCCTAGATCTCAAAGGGAGTTGGGATAAGTACCTACCATTGGTGGAATTCTCCTACAACAACAGTTATCAGGCGAGCATAGGTGTGGCTCCATTCGAGGCGTTGTATGGAAGAAAATGTCGTTCTCCAGTATGCTGGGACGAGGTGGGTGAAGCAACATTGTTGGGACCAAAGTTGGTACGCATTACTACAGAGAAGATCCAAACGATTCGACAACGTATACAAACGGCACAGGATCGACAAAAGAGTTATGCGGATTTTCATCGGAAGGACGTGGAATTTAATATTGGGGATCATGTATTGTTACGTGTTGCACCATGGAAGGGAGTTACAAGATTTGGGAAGAGAGGAAAGCTCAATCCAAGATTTGGTTGTCCATTTGAGATTCTTGAGCGAATAGGAAATGTGGCATATAGACTCGCATTACCTCCAAGCATATCTCGTGTTCATAATGTTTTTCACATATCTATACTTCATAAATATGTTAAAGACCCGAACCACATTATTGAGTTAGAACCAGACGAGATAGCTGAAGATTTAACGTACGAGGAGGTACCTGTTAAGATCTTGGATAGGAAAGAGCATGTCCTATGCACGAAGGTTATACCACAAGTTAAGGTTTTGTGGAGAAACCATGCTATTGAAGAAATGACCTGGGAGTTAGAATCAGAAATGAAAGCGAGGTATCCTCACCTTTTCGAAATATCAAGTACGTACGTCAATTTCGAGGACGAAATTTCATAAGGAGGGGAGGTTGTAAGACCCCAACTTATTAATGAATAAAATTAAATTTTCTCTAAATATTATTATGAATAATAAGGGGTTAATTTGATATAATACTTTGGTTATGGGTGAAATGTGCAAATTTTGTAAAATAAGCAAGTGGTTATAAAATATTCATTTTGTCGGGGAATATTCGTTTGGTCGTAGAATATTCTTGCTGTCGGGGAATATTCGTACGACGGCGCAGCCTTGTGTGGGCCCCATAACGGAAAGCGATTGGATGAAGAAAACGACAAGTATAAGTTGTTTATAAATAACGGCGTAGTTGTTACCGTTAATACTGTTGGAATACCTGGTGGTTAAAATACAGTAGCACACGGTATTGCACCAATTATTGATTCTTACAAAGGAAGGCACTACTCAATAATTGTTACAGTAGTTATTGTTTAATATTTTATTTTATTGATTCAATAATTGCTGCGTTGATATTTTATATTATTGTTGTTTAAATAATTGCTGCTGCACAGTATTTCTATTATCAGATCAATAATTCATATTATTTGAATAATATTATTAGATAACATTATTGGCAATGTCTAGAAAGTTCTGTCTAAGGAGAGGTTTGGTCATCTAATTGCGCGTCAGTAAGGAGAAATCCTTATTGGAAAGCCCCCTCTTTCCTGGGAACGGTCTGGTTGTCATAAATGTGATTCTGTAATATTATTTGTGAATAATTAATTATTGATTCATATGATAAGGAAATATTTATTTTATGTGGATATAAATTAGGGATATATTTTGTGGTTAAAAATGAAGGAGTTAATGTTGAGGTTTTTATCAGTATTTTTGTCGGAATGTAGGTATTAAAAATTAGGATTTTTGAGATATTTTGCGGGGGTTATAATTTTTAATCCGACCGTTGGATCGTGGTAATTTTTGGATATGTTATACATATATAAGTTGAGTATATGTCCACAAATTTTGAACCGTTAAAAATGAACGTATGATTTATTATGAATTTTACGAGATGACTGGTTCAGAAATTGTTGAATTTTCGGAGTTTATCATTTTGATGGAAAATTTTAGAATTGGTGGGCCCCACTCTTGGTTGGTGAAGAAATGTGCTGAATTATATTTCAAATGTGGTGGGTGGAAATAGTAGCAGGTAAAGCCACCAGTTTGTAGGTCAAGCCTACTAAAATTTTCCTATAAATAGAGGGCTAAGTTAGAATTGAAAATCACACCTGAAACAAGTTTTCTCTCTTTCTCTCTCTAGATTATTGAGTGTATTTTGTGAGTATTTAGATACTTTGAGAGTTTCTATTCATCAGTGCAAGTTTCTTTCAGCCTTATACCGGTATTCCGACCAGAAGTACTGATATTTTGAGGTAAGGGATATTATTTTCTTCTTAAATGATATTATTTTCTTCAATATCATTATGCTGAAATATTAACATGAGTTTTTTTTTATCAAATTTAGAACTTTTTGTGTCGGGGTTACTATTCACGTGTACGTTACTATTCACGTATACGGCACTATTCACGAATACGGCACTATTCACCAAAAAATAAAATTTTCTCTTTTTGTCCAAGATGTCTATTATGGTTACTATCTTTGATTGTATCCATGTTTTGATCTTTATTTTTGAATTCTACTTCACAATTGATTATTATGAAGTATTATTGATCTTGGATAAACTGTTATACGAATCCTTAATAATTGTCCTTCTGTCTCACTGGATTCGTTCTCTTTAAGATATTTTTCATCATCCTCAGTCCTAAATGATGATATTACTGAATTTCTTTGGCCTGTAGTGCAAAGATGTATGATTACTTGATGAATATCTTTGGCCTGTAGTGCAAAGATGAACAGGTGTTGAGATGAACATGACTGACAGGTGATACAAATGAATATCTTTGGCCTGTAGTGCAAAGATGAATATTTGGATAAAGATGATTATTAATTGATGTTACAGGGATAAAATATTGATGATGGACTTTTAAATCTTAGAAGATAGTAGAATTCATTCTCTACTTGACTCTTCTAATGGTTTGTTGTTTCCGCTGCAGTTGTTGATCTAAAACTTGTTGTCGATTATATTCTATCAGATTTTTTCCTGTTGAATACTAATGATAATTTGTTGTATATTATCTTAGTCATAATATTCTTTACTGGGCTAGTTGAGCTCACCCTTTTCCTTTTTGTTCCATTTTTCTTCTCAGGAGGTGAGAACATAGCAGGATCTAGTCGGGGTATGGAGTGATGGTTCTAGAAAGATGTTTTAACAGTCCTCACTATTTCTGTAAAATAGTGTTTGAATAATTGTAATGAGGACTTATTTGAGTGAGGATATTGTCTAGAAGACAATATTTGTATTTAAACTCACAGTATGTGTTGTCGTATTTTGCACGACAATTGTATTATTAAAGTTGTAGTTTGCTTTCTGTACCATATATTTGGCGACTCAGAATGGGTGTTGTATACCTATTTTGGGGCGTCACATGATGAATGATGGAATGTTCAGAAACTTTATGCAGTTCATGCAACAACAGGCGAGAGCGGCTCCTGTCCAAAATATAGGTGGAAACACTGAAAACTCTCGGACGGTCACCGCTAAACAGTTCAAGGAGCTGGGACCACCAGAGTTTAAGGGAGAGCCAAAACCACTTATAGCGGAAACATGGATAAAGCAGATTACCAAGATATTTGATGTCTTGGGATGCTTCGAGGAGCAAAAGGTTCCCTTTGCTGCCTTTATGTTGCGAGGAGAGGCAGATTACTGGTGGGAATCGATTAAGCGTACTCAACCTGCCGCACTGAACATGTCTTGGGAGAAGTTTCAAGGGCTGTTCAATGACAAATACTTTCCTGAAAGTGTTCGTCACATGAAAGAGGTAGAGTTCATCAAATTGGAGCAGAATAATATGACTGTGTCGCAGTATGAGGCTAAATTTGCTGAGTTGTCCCGGTTTGCGTCCCACTTGGTGGATAATGAAGAGCGAATGATGCGAATGTTTTTGCGAGGTTTGAAACCTGAGATACGTCAACATCTTATTTCTCATAAACTGTGTTTGTATTCAGATGTTGTGAATAGGGCTCAGTTAGTGGAGCGCGATAACGAGTCAACGCAACCAAAAGAGAGCAGTTGACAAAATGATAATACCAGTGAGAGCAGTCATCGAAGCGGTGACAACAAGCATGGAGGGAATCAACAGGCCAGAAATGGTAACCACTTCGGTGGTAATCAGGGCCAAAATAATAAGAATGGTCATTTCAAGAAGAGGAGATTCAACAATGATGGAAAGACGTCAGCACCAGCACCCGTTGTTAAGGAAGGAGAACGACCACCTATCATATATTTCAAATGCGGAGGGGAGGGGCACATCAGTCCAAACTGCGCGATGCCGTCTAAAGCATGTTATTATTGTGGAAGAGAAGGTCATTTAGCTCGATTTTGTCGTTTACCAAAAACAAGTTCAGCCAAGATGGAAACACCAAAGGTCGTCCTAGAAAAGTCAAAACCGGTAGTGCAAGGGAGAGCGTTTGTTGTGACCTCCCAAAAACTAAGGAACCCGAATGAGGTCATCACGGGTAAGCTTATCATAAACTTTAACGAAGTCTATACTTTATTTGATACCGGTTCTGTGACGCCCCCAAAATAGGTCCAATCCATCCAACCCATTCTGAGTAGCCAAATACATGGTACAGAAAATAACTACAACTTTATTATTACAATTGTCGTGCAAAATACGACAACACATATACTGTGAGTTTAAATACAAATATTGTCATCTAGACAGTATTCATACTCAATTAAGTCCTCATTATACTTATTGATATACTATTTTACAAAATAGTGAGAACTACTAAAACAACTGTCTTGAACCATCATTCCACACCCCGACTAGTACTCGCTACATTCTCGCCTCCTGAGAACAAAGATGGAACAACAAGGAAAAGGGTGAGCTCAACTAGCCCAGTAAAGAATATTATGACTAAGATAATATACAATAATTTATCGTTAGTCTTCAACAGGGAAAAATTTAATAGAATACAATAGACAACAAGTTTTAAATCAATATTCGCAGCGGAAAATAATAATTCATAGAAGAGTTACGTAGAGAATGAAATCTACGATTATCTATGAATTTAAAAGCCCATCATCAATATTTTATCCCTGTAATATCAATCAATAAATATCTTGAATCAAATAGTCATCTTTGCACTACAGGCCAAAGATATTCATCAGTTGGTCATGTTCACCTCAACACCTGTTCATCTTTGCACTACAGGCCAAAGATATTCATCAGAAATTATTCATCTTTGCACTACAGGCCAAAGATATTCATCAGAAATCATTCATTTTTGCACTACAGGCCAAAGATATTCAGTTATATCATCATTTAAGACTGAGGATAATGAAAAATATTTTAAAGGAAACGAATCCAGTGAAACAAAATAATAAATATTAAGGATTCGTATTTCAGCTATTCCATGTCCAAAAATACCTTATAAATAATCATAGTGAAGTAAAATTCAAGAATGATCAAAACATGGATACAATCAAAGCTAGTATTCAGAATAAATATTTGGACGAAAAGAAGAAAATTTCATTTTTCGATAAATAGTAACTCGTGAATAGTAACTCATGAATAGTAACTCATGAATAGTAACCCCGACATGAAAAGTTTTAAATTTGATAAAAATTCAGATCAGTACTTCGGCATAATGATATTGAAGAAAATAATATCATTTATGAAGAAATAACATCCCTTACCTCGGAAAGACGATACTTCTGACTGGAATACTAGATATAGTGCTGAAGAAAACTTGCACCGTATAGCAACACTCAAAGTATCAAATACTCACAAGAATACGCTCGATATAGAGAGAGAAATAGAGAGAAACTTGTGTTTCTGGTGTGATTTTCAATTCTAACCTAAGCACCCTATTTATAGGAAAATGCTTAGAACACCAAAGCAAAAAATTTAATATAATAATAATATATTTATCAAATTTTCCTTAGCCCACCTCTAGACATCTGAAATCAGCCACCTTGCACATGTTTATGATGTCCAAAAAATACAAAAAAATGTTTTTCTCAAAATAATTAACTAAAACTCCCAAAAATCAATTATTTCGGAACTTCGAAACTTCAATAATTCATAATAAATAGCCCTTTTGTCAGAAATTTGGAATCTCGCGAGTTTTTATAGGAAATTCAATTCTCTACAACTTTACAGAAAAAAGTTTTTCTAAATTCCAAACAGAAATTGACCGAAATTCACAAACGGACGATTTTACAGTCAATAATAAATTTTCGATCAAGAATTGTGTCCACCAACACACAAAACATGTGTTAATCATTTAATGCCACAAAAATACTCTTCCTCCTCATATACTCATATATCCCACATTCATTGTAAAAATACCACCATCAATAATATAATTAAATGAATTATTTTATCAGAAAAAGATAAAATATTTATTTTCAACAATTGTCACATTAAAATTTTTCTCTATCTATATCCACATAAAATCACTATTTTCCTCATCATATAAATTAATAATTAATTATACACAAATAATATTACAGAACCACAGTTCTGGCAACCAGGCCGTTCCCAGGAAAGAGGGGGCTTTCCAATAAGGATCTCTCCTTACTGGCGCGCAATTAGATAACCAAACCTCTCCTTAGACAGAACTTTCTAGACATTACCAATAATGTTATCTAATAATATTATTCAGATAATATGAATTATTGTTCCGATAATAGAAAATACTGTGTAGTGACAATTATTAAAACAACAGTAATATAAAATATCAACGCAGCAATTATTGAATCAATAAAATACAATATTGAACAGTAATTACTGTAACAATTATTGAGTAGTGCCTTCTTACGTAAGAATCAATAATTGGTACAATACCGTGTGCTACTGTGCAACAACGCGTATTACTGTGTTTTAACCACCGGGTATTCCAACAGTATTAACGGTAACAACTACGCCGTTATTTATAAATAACTTATTTTTGTCATTTTCTTCATTCAATCGCTTTCCGTTATGGGGCCCACAAAAGACTGCGTCGTCGTACGAATATTCTCCGACAGTAAGAATATTCCACGACCAAGCGAATATTCCCCGACAACAATGAATATTTTATAACCACCTGCTTATTTGAAATATTTGCGCATTTTACCCATAACTAACCACATTAATCAAATCAACCCTTACTATTTTAGAATAATAAATAGAGGAAATTAAATTTTATTTATTAATAATTTGGGGTCTTACAACCTCCCCTCTTTATGAAATTTCGTCCTCGAAATTGGTATACGTACCTGGTGTTTCGAAAAAATGAGGATACCTCGCTTTCATTTCCGTTTCCAACTCCCAGGTCATTTCCTCAATAGCATGGTTTCTCCACAAAACTTTAACTTGTGGTATGACCTTCGTACGTAGGACATGCTCCTTCCTATCCAAGATCTTGACAGATACCTCTTCGTACGTTAAGTCTTCGGCTATCTCGTCTGGTTTTAACTCAATAACGTGGTTTGGGTCTTTCACATATTTACGAAGCATAGATATATGAAAAACGTTATGAACACGAGACATGCTTGGAGGTAACGCGAGTCTATAGGCCACATTTCCTACTCGGTCAAGAATCTGAAATGGACCAATAAATCGTGGATTGAGCTTTCATCTCTTCCTAAATCTTGTAACTCCCTTCCATGGAGTAACTCGCAACAATACATGATCCCCAATATCAAATTCCACGTCCTTTCGATGAAGATCCGCATAACTCTTTTGTCGATCCTGTGCCGTTTGTATACATTGTCGAATCGTTTGGATCTTTTCTGTAGTCATTCGTACCAACTCTGGTCCCAACAACGTTGCTTCTCCCACCTCATCCCAACATACTGGAGAGCGACACTTTCGTCCATACAATGCTTCAAATGGAGCCACACCTATACTTGCCTGATAACTGTTATTGTAGGAGAATTCCACCAATGGTAGGTACTTATCCCAACTCCCTTTGAAATCTAGGACACAAAGTCTTAATAGATCTTCAAGAGTTTGAATAGTCCTCTCTGATTGCTCGTCCGTTTGAGGATGGTAAGCTGAACTAAATCGTAAATCTGTGCCTATAGCTTTTTGCAAGCTAACCCAAAATCTTGAAGTGAATCTTGGGTCACGATTCGAAACTATGGATATTGGCATGCCATGCAACCTCACAATCTCATTCACGTACATACTAACAAGACGTTCAAGGGAATAAGTCTCCCGTATCGGCAAGAAATGAGCAGACTTGGTTAATCTATCAACTATCACCCAAATAACAGTTATGCCTTGAGAAACCGTGGGAAGACCCGTAACGAAATCCATGGTAATGTGTTCCCACTTCCATTTCGGAATCTCAAGTGGTTGCAATGGACCCTTTGGCACTTGATGCTTCGCCTTTACACGTTGACAAGTTAAACACCTTGAGATAAACTTTGCAATCTCTCTCTTCATATTGTTCCACCAAAATGTATGTCGAAGATCACGATACATTTTTGTACTTCCAGGATGGATTGCAAATGGTGTATTGTATGCCTCCATCATGATCTTGTACTTCAAATCAGAATCGTTAGGAACACAAAGTCTGGAGTGGACTCGAAGTATTCCTTCTTCATCGATTCTTGCTTTTGGAATAGCACCTTCTTGCACTTTCTTCTTCATACGCATCAGCTCCCGGTCTGTGGCTTAAGCAACTTTAACTTTATCGATTAAAGTTGATTCTACGCGTATACTTGACATCATCGCACTCGTTCCTGCATATGATCTTCTACTCAATGCGTCAGCTACCGCGTTCGCTTTTTTTCAGGATGGTATTGGATGGTATGATCGAAATCTTTTAACAGCTCGAGCCAACGTCGGTGTCGCATAATGAATTCTAGGAAGCTCTTCTCGCATTCCTCGGTCCATTCGAAGTTTGTATCTTTTTGAGTCAACTGAGTTAATGGAGTAGCGATTCGAGAAAATACTTTTACGAATCTCCGATAATAACCAGAAAGCTACGTATTTCGATTACTGACTTAGGTTTGCTCTCAACTGTGACTCATATCCCAATCTTGGATAGCACGTCACAATGACACCTATCAGTTTACTACCGCACGAATATGGCGTCCCCTACGGAGAGTCTGGATTCAGTGCATTCCACAAAGGAAGTCACCAGATAGAGGCTCGGGTACAAACTTCTACAGTTAGGTTTTTAACTCCTGAAGTTCAATAGGAGCCATTCGATATGAGATTTTAGAAATGGGTTTTGTACCGAGTTCAAAATCGATACAAAATTCAATATCACGCTCTGGGAGTAAGCCAAGAAATTCTTCAGGAAATACGTCAAAATTTTACTAACAACAGAAATATCATTCAAATCTGACGTATTTTTGTTCAAGTTCATGACATGGCTAAGAAAGCTTGACATCCGTTTTTCAATAAACGAATGACTTTACGGCTTGATATGAAAGAGTTTGACTTCAATGGTTTGGTTGCTTGAATTTGAATAACAGGTTGCTTAGGAATATGAAAACTAACAACCTTACGAAAGCAATCAATTTTGGCATGATGAGTAGTTAACCAATCAATTCCTAAAATCACATCAAAAGCAAGTATCTTTAAAGAGATAAGATCAACAGGTAATGTGATGGTGCCAACTTGGATCAAACAAGATTTATAAACAGTGGATGTAACGAAAGTTTCTCCTAACGGAGTTTCAACAGATAAGTCAAAGTCTAATTTTCTCCGGAGTCAATTTTAAACGTTGAGTATAAGCAGGAGAGATAAATAAATGGGTAGAACCGGTATCTAATAAGGTATAGACTTCGCAAAAAAATTATAATTAACTAACCCGTGTTAACTTCGTTCGGGTTCCTCGCATTATGATCAGTCACAAAAAACGCTCTTCCAGGAACCGTGACTTTGACTTTTCTGGGACAACTTTTTGAGTCACCACCCCCGTTGAACTTGGTTTCGCTACAGTACAATCTCGAACGATATGTCCTTCCTTTTCACAGTTATAACATACCTTAAACTGTTGTGGACAGTTTGGGCTGATATGTCCTTCTTTTTCGCACTTATAGCATATGACCGGTGGTCGTTCTCCTCCCTTGGAACCAGTTGCTACTGGTGCTGACGTCTTCGTATTATCATTGTTGAATCTCCTCTTTTTAAAATCTCCTCCCGACTCGCTTCTTCTATATTCATGGCCACGATTACCACCAGAGTGGTTGCCGTTCTTGTCCGTATTCTTCTTTCTTCGCTGGTTATCATTGTTCTGATGACTGCTGTCACTGGTATGATCCTGGTTGTGGTCCCTCGATTGACCGTACTCGTTATCTCGCTCTAATAATTGAGCCCTGTTGACAACATCTGAATAGAGAGAAAATTTATGAGAAATGAGATATTGACGTATGCCGGGTTTCAAACCTCTCAGAAACATCCACGTCATACGTTCCTCATTCTCCACCAAATGAGGTGCAAACCTGGACAACTCTGCAAACTTCGCCTCGTACTGAGACACCGTCATGTTGTTCTGCTCCAGTCTAATAAACTCCACTTCCTTTATATGACGAACACTTTCAGGAAAGTATTTGTCATTGAACAGTTTCTGAAATGTCTCCCAAGACATGCTGAGTGCGGCTGGATGGGTACGTTTCACAAACTCCCACCAGTAGTCTGCCTCGCCACGGAACATAAAGGTGGCGAATGGAACCTTCTGTTCCTCCGTGCATCCCAAGACATCAAATATCTTGGTAATTTGCTTGACCCATGTCTCCGCCTTAATCGGATCTGGCTTTCCCCAGAATTCTGGTGGTCCCAACTGTTTGAACTGCTTGGCTGTGACCAGCTGTGCGTTGCCATTGTTTCTTCCTATACTTTGAACAGGAATCTCCTTCGTCTGGTTTTGCATGAACCGCAAAAAAACTTCTAAACATCTCATCGTTCACCGTCTGCTCAGTGGTGTTGTTCACAGGAGGAACATTGCCAGCCTGTTGCACGTTTTCCTCGTTGGTTCTGTGACGCCCTCAAAATAGGTCCAATCCATCCAACCCATTCTGAGTCGCCAAATACATGGTACAGAAAATAACTACAACTTTATTATTACAATTGTCGTGCAAAATACGACAACACATATACTGTGAGTTTAAATACAAATATTATCATCTAGACAGTATTCATACTCAATTAAGTCTTCATTATACTTATTGATACATTATTTTATAAAATAGTGAGGACTACTAAAACAACTGTCTTGAACCATCATTCCACACCCCGACTAGTACTCGCTACGTTCTCGCCTCCTGAGAAGAAAGATGGAACAACAAGGAAAAGGGTGAGCTCAACTAGCCCAGTAAAGAATATTATGACTAAGATAATATACAACAAATTATCGTTAGTCTTCAATAGGGAAAAATTTAATAGAATACAATAGACAACAAGTTTTAAATCAATATTCGCAGCGGAAAATAATAATTCATAGAAGAGTTACGTAGAGAATGAAATCTACGATTATCTATGAATTTAAAAGCCCATCATCAATATTTTATCCCTGTAATATCAATCAATAAATATCTTGAATCAAATAGTCATCTTTGCACTACAGGCCAAAGATATTCATCAGTTGGTCATGTTCACCTCAACACCTGTTCATCTTTGCACTACAGACCAAAGATATTCATCAGAAATTATTCATCTTTGCACTACAGGCCAAAGATATTCATCAGAAATCATTCATCTTTGCACTACAGGCCAAAGATATTCAGTTATATCATCATTTAAGACTGAGGATGATGAAAAATATTTTAAAGAAAACGAATCCAGTGAAACAAAATAATAAATATTAAGGATTCGTATTTCAGCTATTCCATGTCCAAAAATACCTTATAAATAATCATAGTGAAGTAAAATTCAAGAATGATCAAAATATGGATACAATCAAAGCTAGTATCCAGAATAGATATTTGGACGAAAAGAAGAAAATTTCATTTTTCGATGAATAGTAACTCGTGAATAGTAACTCATGAATAGTAACCCCGACATGAAAAGTTTTAAATTTGATAAAAATTCAGATCAGTACTTCGGCATAATGATATTGAAGAAAATAATATTATTTATGAAGAAATAACATCCCTTACCTCGGAAAGACGATACTTCTGACTGGAATACTAGATATAGTGTTGAAGAAAACTTGCACCGTATAGCAACACTCAAAGTATCAAATACTCACAAGAATACGCTCGATATAGAGAGAGAAATAGAGAGAAACTTGTGTTTTTGGTGTGATTTTCAATTCTAACCTAAGCACCCTATTTATAGGAAAATGCTTAGAACACCAAAGCAGAAAATTTAATATAATAATAATATATTTATCAAATTTTCCTTAGCCCACCTCTAGACATCTGAAATCAGCCACCTTGCACATGTTTATGATGTCCAAAAAATATAAAAAAAAACGTTTTTCTCAAAATAATTAACTAAAACTCCCAAAAATTAATTATTTCGGAACTTCGAAACTTCAATAATTCATAATAAATAGCTCTTTTGTCAGAAATTTCGAATCTCGCGAGTTTTTATAGGAAATTCAATTCTCTACAACTTTGCAGAAGAAAGTTTTTCTAAATTCTAAACAGAAATTGATCGAAATTCACAAACAGACGATTTTACAGTCAATAATAAATTTTCGATCAAGAATTGTGTCCACCAACACACAAAACATGTGTTAATCATTTAATGCCACAAAAATACTCTTCCTTCTCATATACTCATATATCCCACATTCATTGTAAAAATACCACCATCAATAATATAATTAAATGAATTATTTTATCAGAAAAAGATAAAATATTTATTTTCAACAATTGTCACATTAAAATTTTTCTCTATCTATATCCACATAAAATCACTATTTTCCTCATCATATAAATCAATAATTAATTATACACAAATAATATTACAGAACCACAGTACTGGCAACCAGGCCGTTCCCAGGAAAGAGGGGGCTTTCCAATAAGGATCTCTCCTTACTGGCGCGCAATTAGATGACCAAACCTCTCTTTAGACAGAAATTTCTAGACATTACCAATAATGTTATCTAATAATATTATTCAGATAATATGAATTATTGTTCCGATAATAGAAAATACTGTGTAGTGACAATTATTAAAACAACAGTAATATAAAATATCAACGCAGCAATTATTGAATCAATAAAATACAATATTGAACAGTAATTACTGTAACAATTATTGAGTAGTGCCTTCTTACGTAAGAATCAATAATTGGTGCAATACCGTGTGCTACTGTGCAACAACGCGTATTACTGTGTTTTAACCACCGGGTATTCCAACAGTATTAACGGTAACAACTACGCCGTTATTTATAAACAACTTATTTTTGTCGTTTTCTTCATTCAATCGCTTTCCGTTATGGGGCCCACAAAAGACTGCGCCGTCGTACGAATATTCTCCGACAGTAAGAATATTCCACGACCAAGCGAATATTCCCCGACAACAATGAATATTTTATAACCACCTGCTTATTTGAAATATTTACAGATTTTACCCATAACTAACCACATTAATCAAATCAACCCTTACTATTTTAGAATAATAAATAGAGGAAATTAAATTTTATTTATTAATAATTTGGGGTCTTACAGGTTCTACCCATTCTTTTATTTCTCCTACTTGCGCTCATCGATTAAATTTGAATCCGGAGAAATTAGACTTTGATTTATCTGTTGAAACTCTATTAAGAGAAACCTTCATTATATCCACGGTTTATAAGTCTTGTTTGGTTCAAGTTGGTACCCACACATTACCTGTCGATCTGATTTCATTAAAAATACTTGCATTTGACGTGATTCTAGGGATTGATTGGTTAACTACTCATCATGCAAAAATTGATTGTTTTCGTAAGGTTATTAGCTTTCATATTCCTAATCGACCTATTATGCGAATTCAAGCAACCAAACCATTAAAATCAATCGTTGTCATCTCAAGCCATAAAGCTATTCGTTTATTGAAAAACGGATGTCAAGCTTTCTTAGCTCATGTCACGGATCTAAACAAAAATACGTCAGTTTTGAATGATATTTCTATTGTTAATAAATTCCCTGACGTATTCCCTGAAGAACTTCCTGGCCTACCCCCACAGCGTGAAATTGAATTTTGTATCGACCTTGAACCCGGTACAAAACCCATTTCCAAAGCCCCATATCGAATGGCTCCTATTGAACTTCAGGAGTTAAAGATTCAACTGCAAGAATTGTTAGACATTGGCTTTATTCGTCCTAGTACTTCTCCTTGGAGTACTCCTGTGCTATTCGTGAAGAAGAAAGATGGAAGTATGCGACTTTGTATTGATTATCGGGAGTTGAATCATGTCACCATCAAAAACAGGTACCCATTGCCACGTATTGATGACCTGTTTGACTAGTTGTAAGGAGCACAATTCTTTTTAAAGATCGATCTTCGTTCTGGATATCATCAGCTGAAGGTTAGAACTGAGGATATTCTAAAGACGGCTTTCAGAACTCGGTACGGGCATTATGAATTCCTAGTCATGTCCTTTGGATTGACTAATGCTCCTGCTGCCTTCATGGATATGATGAACCGGGTATTCAAGAAATATTTGGATCACTTTGTGGTCGTCTTTATTGATGACATCCTTATTTATTCCAAAAGTCGTGAAGATCATGAGCAACACTGGAGGCTGGTACTCCAAAAGCTTCGTGAATACAAGCTTTATGCCAAGTAGAAGAAATGTGAGTTCTGGCTGGAGGAGGTAGCATTCCTTGGGCACGTAGTATCAAGTCGTGGAATATCGGTTGACCCGGCAACGATTGAAGCTATTCAAAACTGGGAGCAACCTAAATCAGTGACCGAAGTACGTAGCTTTCTTGGTTTAGCTGGTTATTATCGGAGATTCGTGGAAGGATTTTCTCGAATCGCTACTCCATTAACTCAGCTGACTCGGAAAGATACAAAGTTCGGTTGGAGCGAAGAATGTGAGCAGAGTTTTCAAGAACTCAAGAGGAGACTCATTTCAGCACCTGTTCTAACAATACCATCTGGCTCGGAGGGATTTGTCATCTACAGTGATGCTTCGAGCAAAGGGTTGGGATGCGTTCTCATGCAACATGGAAAAGTCATAGCCTATGCATCAAGATAACTCAAGGAATATGAGAGGAATTATCCTACTCATGATCTAGAGTTGGCAGCTGTTGTCTTTGCACTTAAAATTTGGAGGCATTACTTGTATGGGGAGAAGGTGGAGATCTTTACGGATCATAAAAGCCTCAAATATTTCTTCACTCAAAAGGAACTCAACATGCGACAACGACGTTGGCTTGAATTGTTGAAAGATTATGATCATACCATTCAATATCATCCTGGAAAAGCGAACGTGGTAGCTGACGCATTGAGTAGAAGATCATATGCAAGTACGAGTGCGATATTGTCAATACAAAGGCCCATTTTGTGTGATTTGCAAAGGATGGAGATAGAGTTAAAGACTCCAGGGACCCATGTGATGATGGCGAATATACGAGTAGAACCGACTTTAATCGATAAAGTTAAAGCTTCTCAAGCTACAGACCTGAAGCTGATGCGTATGAGGAAGAAAGTGCAAGAAGGTGCTATGCCGGAAGCAAGAATCGATGAAGAAGGAATACTTCGAGTCAACTCCAGACTTTGTGTTCCTAACAACCCTGATTTAAAGTATGAAATCATGATGGAGGCGCACAACACACCGTTTGCAATCCATCCTGGAAGTACCAAAATGTATCATGATCTTCGTCATACATTTTGGTGGAGCAATATGAAGAGAGAGATAGCGTTGTTTATCTCAAGGTGTCTAACTTGTCAACGAGTCAAAGCGGAGCATCAAGTACCAAAAGGTCCATTGCAACCACTTAAAATTCCAGAATGGAAGTGGGAGCACATTACCATGGATTTCGTTACCGGTCTTCCTAGGGTTTCTCAAGGTATTTATGCGATTTGGGTCATTGTTGATAGATTGACCAAGTCTGCTCATTTCTTACCGATACGAGAAACTTATACACTTGAACGTCTTGCTCGTATGTACATAAACGAGATTGTAAGACTGCATGGTATGCCAGTATCCATAGTTTCTGACCGAGACCCAAGATTCACTTCACGATTTTGGGTTAGTTTACAAAAAGCTATGGGCACGGATTTACGATTTAGTTTAGCATATCATCCTCAGACGGACGGACAATCAGAGAGGACTATTCAAACTTTTGAAGATCTATTAAGACTCTGTGTCTTTGACTTCAAGGAAAGTTGGGACAAGTTCTTACCATTGGTGGAGTTTTCCTACAACAACAGTTATCAAGCAAGTATTGACATGGCTCCATTCGAAGCATTGTATGGAAGAAAATGTCGTTCTCCAGTATGCTGGGATGAGGTGGGTGAAGCAACGTTGTTAGGACCGGAGTTGGTACGTATGACTACAGAAAAGATTCAAACGATCCGACAACGTATAAAAACCTCACAAGATCGATAAAAGAGTTATGCTGATCTTCATCGAAAGGACGTGGAATTTGATGTAGGAGATCATGTGTTCTTACGTGTTTCTCCATGGAAAGGAGTTACGAGATTTGGAAAAAGAGGAAAGCTCAATCCTCGATTCATCGGTCCATTTTTAATCCTCGATCGAGTAGGAACTGTGGCTTATAGACTCGCTTTACCGCCAAGTATGTCTCGTGTTCATAACGTTTTTCACATATCCATGTTACGCAAATATGTAGAAAACCCGAACCACATTATTGAGTTAGAACCGGACGAAATAGCGGAGGATTTGACGTATGAAGAATTTCCTGTTCAAATCTTGGATAAGAAGGAACATATTCTACGCTCCAAGGTTATACCTCAAGTCAAAGTTTTGTGGAGAAACCACGATGTTGAGGAAATGACTTGGGAGTTAGAATCTAAAATGAAATCAAGGTATCCTTACCTCTTTGACATACCAGGTACGTACCCTAATTTCGAGGGCGAAATTTCATAAGAAGGGGAGGTTGTAAGACCCCAACTTTTATAAATAAAGATGAATTTTCTGTAAATATTATTTTTGAATATTATGGAGTTAACTTGATATAATGTTATAGTTGTGGGTAATATTTATAAATTTTGCAAAGTACGCAAGTTGTTATATAATATTCGATTGGTTGGGGAATATTCATTTTAACAGGGAATATTCGTACAACGGCACAATCATTGGTGGACCCCACAACGGAATTATTGTCGGATTGAGAAAACGAAAAAAATATTTTATTAAAAATAACGGCGAAAGTTTTACCATTGTTACTGTTGAACTACTCGGTAGTAAAAGTGCAGTAATACGTGTGGTTGCATAGTAGCACACGGTATTAATTATTAATGCTTATGTGAGAAGTCACTCAGTTTGATTCAATTATTGTCAGTTAATAATATGAATTATTTAGCGATAATGACGTTTTGTTTTATTCGTATTATTAACGTAATAAAACAGAAACATCTTTTTATATAAAACAGAATATTTTATTAAAGTTATTCTATAAATAGAATATATTATATTTTATTTAAAAGATTTTTTTTTAAATATGGACCGTCAGATTAAAGTAATCAATCTGGACCGTTCATGAATTAGTTACTATGCATTCTATTTTTCTATAAATAGCAGCTCATTCCTTCATTATTTCTTACAAATTCACTGAACTCTAGAGAGAGAAACTATAGAGAGAGAAGAAGAGTATTCTGCTACTTAACTACTTCCTTATTTCAGCTCTTCTTTAAAACGGTAAGGGGTGTTATTCTTTCTTATTCATGAAGAGAACTGTTGTTATTCCATTTCTTATTATTCTGTTGGAATAACCTGTATATGCGGTCTACCCTATACTTGGTGACATTCTTCTATTATTCTGTTGGAACATCCTGTCTGTGTGTTTTACACCGGACCTGGTTCCGTTTTTATTATTATTCTGTTGGAACATCCTGTCTGTGTGTTTTACACCGGACCTGGTTCCGTTTTTATTATTATTCTGTTGGAACATCCCGTCTGTGTGTTTTACACCAGACCTGGTTCCGTCTTGTTATTATTCTGTTGGAACATCCTGTCTGTGTGTTTTACATCGGACCTGGTTCCATTATTTATTATTCTGTCGGAATATCCTGTCTGTGCGTTTACGCCGGACCTGGTTCCATTATTTATTATTCTGTTGGAATAACCTGTCTGTGCGGTCTATCGCATGCATGGTGATTTCTTTTGTTATTCCATTCTTTATTGTACTCAGTTGGTTAAGTTTTGACTTCTATACTCCATGAAATTTGTGGAATATTCTTGATAATTGCGTTTCATCCAATATCTTTTCATGAAAATATTCTTCTAAGCATTCTTGAATTTTACTCCATAAAGCAGTATCATGTTGACAATTTGGACGTTGTTAATTCTTGGATAAATTAATTCTTGAACTTGTTTTATTGAATTCTTATATCATTGTCATCATCCTCATGTTTATAAAATATTAAAAGTCATCTGTGGCCTGTAGTGCATAGATGGACTTGGTATGATTATGACCAGGGATTATTCGGTATAATCATGACCGTAATGTTACAAATGATGTGGTAAAAGTCCTCATTGGCCCGTAGTGCATTGATGGACAGTTGTTGGCATGATCATGACCATTAATGAATACACGAATATCCTTGACCGTAGTGCAGGGGTGATTCGATGATGTGGATTATTTTATTAACTGAGTCACAGCGATCACAGTGTTGAAAAACCTTTTAAATCATAAAAGATAGTAGAGTTTATTTTCTACTTGATTTTATCAGTTTAACATTGTTGAAGGCTAATGATAATTTATTCTGCATTATCTTAGTCATAATATTTCTTACTGGGCTAGTTGAGCTCACCCTTTATTTCACTGTTCTCTTCAGGAAATGAGAACGTAGCTGGGGAAAGTCGGGAAACGGAGTGATGGTCCGAATGATAGTATTAGTTAGTAGTCCTCACTATTCTATGTAATAGTGTGTTAATAAATGTAATGAGGACTCCTTTTAAGTATGAATACTCTCTAGAAGATAATATTTGCATTCAAACTCACAGTTTATGTTTTGTCGTATTGTACACGACAGTTGTATTAGTAAGTTGTATTTGTATTCTATACTATGTATCTGACGACCCAAGATGAGTGATGTATACCTAATTTTAGAGCCGTCACATCTTCAAAATTGAGGACTTAAAGAAAATGACAAATATCGTATGCTAAGTATGATTAACATATCTTTAACGTATTAATTTTATTCATAAACAATATTGCTATTAAATGATAAAATTTAAAATTTCAAAAATTCAATTCAATATTAAAACTTGAGAAACTAAACATAAATTTAAGAATTATATTGAATTAAACTAAATATTACAAGTGTATCATCATTTATATAATTTGAAATTGGTATAAGTTTAAAAAATTACAACTATAATAAAATTATTCATTTTGACTTGATATTGTTCACTTCTTCTTGTGATTTGATATGTTACAACCTGGATTATGAATATGATAAATTATTAGAAAAATAAATATATCAAAATCTGGTCTGGTTAGTTGATTAAAAAAAACACCTCTTCGCCTAAGTCTCGCCATGTCCAAGCTTTGTCCGCCTTAGGCTCGTCTTTCCCGCCTAAGCTCGCCTGCCCCGCCTAGGCCCAACCTAATTTTTTGGAGGGAATTTTTTGCCACCTTGCGCCTTGGGTCTAAGTTAGGCGGTCGCCTAGGCCACTTCTTTTAGAACACTGAACTTATATATATATATATATATATATATATATATATATATATATATATATATATATATATATATATATATATATATATATATATATATATATTTTAAATTTTGCAATATTTATAATCTATAATTAGATTCAAAAGTTGACATTGAATATTTAATTATTTTTTTTCAAAATTATATTGTTCATTACTCACGCCTCCCGGCATAGCAAGTAAACTTTGAAAGTAAAAAAATTGTAACAAATTAATAGTTATTAATATATAAATATAAGTTATATATTGGCTCTGATATATATATATATATATATATATATATATATATATATATATATATATATATATATATATATAGGGAATAATAGTCATACACAGCTGTGTATATTTTATTTGTGCACAGTATGTCAAAAACTATGTTGTTTTGACAGATTTATTTTAGATTTCTAATTTGGGAGGAGAGAAGTCTGATGCTTTTTTTTAAAAAAACAAATCTGCTAAAACAACATAATATTGGCATACTATGCACAAATAAAACATACAACACATTTGTGTATGACCATATTGCCCATATATATATATATATATATATATATATATATATATAATAAAATACAAATAATTTTGAATTTTCCGCTCACTCAATAAATCATTTGAACCGTCCAAAGTTTGAAATAAATCACACTGTCCATACAGTGTCAGAGGCACGTGACACATCTGGTATATATATATATATATATATATGGCAACATCCCTTCTAGTCGATCGATTCAAAAAGTGATTGGAAGATTGATATTGCCTGACTGGAAGAATCGAAACTCATTCCCAACCATTGTTTAAAATTGCAGAAGCTATCAATTAACTCAATTTAATCATACCTGATTTAACAATTTTGTTTAATATTTTGATCTACTGTAAATATATGTAGAAATATGAGTTCCCCAAAAGTACCCTCACAATAAAGGTCAACTGAAAAAAAAAATTATAAGATTAGGTGAGTAATAATAGAATCAAGAGTTTCCTAGCTTCACATAGTAGGAACTCCCTATTCAATTCTTCTGACCACAATGAATGGAATGTACGTACAATAAGTACAAAAAACAGAAAATGTATGGTAAAGAAATTTTAGTCTATTCCTGGCCCAAACGCACCACCGGCCGCAATCAAAGCATTAAGCCATCCATGTGAAGTAGCACACCCCACCCCACCTCACCTCTTCACAACATAAAAACCATTTTCTGAATTCTGCATAATGACTCAGAATATTTATAGCCCATAATAAATTATCCAACCACCCCAACCGGCATATTTACCCCACCACCACCCGCGCTACATTTATTAGCGGCAAAACACCCTTCATTTCTCCTAATACTGCTCAAAACTCCAGTTAAGTCCCTTTGATGCACATTAACCTTAAAGCCATGCTTCATGAATAATGTCAGTGACATCTTTTGTTCAATTTTATGTTCCGGCACCACGGTAAGCCGGTGCCGGAGCAACACTGCAGCCACTATCGACTTCATTTGCAAATACGCCAAATCTTTCCCCAAGCATATTCTTGGCCCGGCATTGAATGAGACAAACTTGTACGAGTCATGCATTTCGAAACGCTTGCCATCTGGTGACAACCACCTCTCTGGCCGGAACTCGAGGCAATCCTCGCCCCATGTTGATCTCATCCTGCCGGCTGAATATATTGAATACGTGATTGATGACCCTGCCGGCACAAATGTACCGTCCGGCAGCACGTCGTCGGCTACCACATGCTTTGAGTCCTCCGGCACCGACGGGTACAGCCGGAGGGTTTCTGACAATGCAGCTTTGAGGTATACCAAGCGGTCAACTTCCTCAAATCCCAATGGCTCATCAATCCATGATGACACGTCATCACCACGAGTCTCCGTCAGAACGGTGCAAATTTCACGCACAACTTTTTCTTCAACGGTTGGATTTTGGATGATCAACCAGAAGAACCAGCAGAGTGCAACCGATGACGTGTCACGTCCAGCTAGGATGAAGTTGAGTGCCACGTGTTGCAAGAATTTGTCCGAGTAGGATTCCTTTTTCTTCATGAACCTTGTGAGCAAGTCATCGTGTGGGTCACCACCTTTCTGCTGATTCATCAGTTCGAGCTTACGTGTATCGATGACGTCGGACAAGTACTTGTCCACATGTGTTAGGCTTCGGCTCAAGCTGACCTCCAAACCAAGCCGGAGCCATTTCTTGAGCTTCCATACAACTTTGGGGAAAATCATCCGCTGCAGCGATGCCTCAGTGGCTCGGTCGAAAGCGGAAGCAAAGCTGTTGTCGGGTAGCCCGGGGGCTAGCGTTTGTGGGTCCTTCCCGAAAGCCAAGCCACATATATTGTCAAAAGTGAGCCGAAGCAAGAGGTCCTGTAGATCAACTGGATCTACTTGCAGCTGAGCTGTTTTCAAAATCGGGCAGAACCTGTGCTTAATGGCTTGGTTCACCCACCGAGCCATGGCTTGGCGCAGCGTCCTGGTTGTAAACTCGAGGGCAGCTGTCTTCCTTTGGAACAGCCATGTGTCACCATCAGAATTGAATATCCCTTTGCCAAGTAGATCATGAAACACAGCTTGCCATGTCGGACCTTTTGGGTAATTATCGAACCGGGTCTTCAGTATGTGCTCCAAATTCTTCGGGTCACACGTGACAGTCACGAGACCTTGCTTTCTTGCCAAGAAGGGTACGGCACATATGCATGTCTGGTACGTGCCACCACAGGCGCGAAGGTTATCAGCAATCCATTCATGCATCCTGTTACAGTTCTGGATCAAGCCCGGTAAACTGCCCAATAAAGGCCAGACACGTGGACCCTTTAGCGACCGTGAGATGAAGGTGAACCATAGCAAGTAAGCAGTAAACAACAGTAAAACTACTGTAGTCATAATTATATCCATAGATTTATATATGTATATATATATATGACTTTCCTTTTCCTATCCTACAAAAAATGAAGGCCTAAACCAAGAGAATGGAGGGTGGTTTCTTTATAAAAACTAAACTGAAATATCTACTTCTTTTAGTTGAACACCGTTGTACGGACAACTATGGTCAAGATAAGAAATATTGGACGGACTGACAGACATAACGATAGAGAAAGAGCATGAGACAAAGTCAGAAGCAGCAGACGAAGAAGAAGATGAAGAAACAGAAACAGAGGAGGAGAGAAAGTTTGAGATGAACAGAATGAAGCATGTAGGGGGGACTTATAGGTAAGAAAAATGTTGGAAAGCAATTACCAAGGCCAGTCTGTTCCATCAATTTTGCCACCTCTTTCTGTCTCTTTCTTTCCTTCTAACCATCAGATGCAATATCATAAATGCACTTGGAGGGTCGTTGGAATATTTAAGGTAAAAGGTGAAAATGTCATATAGCAGAAAAACACAATAGCTAACACAATGGGCCTCCAAAACCAAAACCATACAAACCTCTTACCCTCCAACTAATTTCTGCGGGCAGAGGAGCTGGGGCTCTTCAATGCTTTCAATGAATGCTTTCAATGAAGAGAAATAAATGAAATTAGTTGAGAAACTACAAAACAGAAGGGTCAATAATATATATACATATATTATTATATATGTGTGCGTGTGATGACTTTGGGTTTTTGTTTTTTAATCATCTAACTTGGTAGTAAGTAATTTCTACAAAATCATAAATGAAACATGGGGTTTGATCATATCACAGGTGAGGGTTGGGTGAACAACCCACCACCAACTTATAGCAATAACTTAGGTTACGTGAATCAATTCTATCTTTATCCTTCTACCTCCAAACTTATGAGTATATAACAGTTACACACTGAGTTTCATCACCACTGGTTTTGACTTTCAACTGTCTTCAATGCAGGAAAATCTGCATTGATAAAAGTCAACTATATTCTCTCATTGATTTTTGGATAAACCGAAGTCAACTATATATACTGCCACACATATTTAGGAGGAAGAGAAAAACTTTTGCTAATTTTTCGTAGTCTGAGCCGGCAATTCAGAACTCATATAGTAATATGTAAGCCTTGAAAAAAGAAGAATCAAAATGGAATTTGTATATCATGTATGCTTATAGCTAAATCAAGAATTTGAATAATTAACAATAATCAAGTCTAAACCCAGCAATCTGATTGCATGAATATGATGAAGAAGTAAATGCTACCACCAATCTCTTACCATAGCCAACCGAATGTGTAGCTTTAAATGTGATTTTATTATTGATGACATGCATGCAGCTTATACTTGTGTTCAGTAATCAGTATTGAAATGTCTGAAGGACTATATTCATCAAAAACACTTGATGCTTGCCATACATGAATCATCAATTTAAAGTACCAAACTAAGAGATGAAAGCGATTACTAACCTGGCAACTTTGACAGATTATTCCATCCCAGTTAACTTGGTGATGTGGACTGAATTCTGATCACCCAGGTAGCATGGGCTCTCATTTGGCCATGCTGTCATTTAGACACAAACAGAAACATCCATTCGGGCTAAACAAGATCAAGGAATAATTAGCTGGATTTACTTAAGCATTGCAAGTGAACTTGAATTAAAATCACAATGATCAACAAGGATAAGCCTAAAGGATCAGAAATAGATTACAACGAGATTTTAGTCATTAAAGATACACTTACAGGTTCTTGAGAATTTTGTAAGGCAGAGGAACATATTAAAGATTTTTCCACCATAATCAGCAAGGGAGAGTAACATAAGAGTCTTATCCACCATTAAAAAAACAGTAAAGCAGCATATCATGGTTTTGTCCACCATTAAACCCGCAAACCTCTTTTCCCAAGAAATCAATATAATCCGAGTACAATTAAGTTTGTCCACCAATTTAATAGCATCAATGTTTAACAGAATATACTATTAAAAAAGAAGTGATCCTTAATTTACTACTAAATCTCACACAGACATAACCAAAATTTGATAACATCTTAAGGTAAAGCAGTTTAGTTGCAACCAATGTATCCCTTGTGGCATTTAACTTCCCTGCTGTTCCCATCAAATATATTATCTTGGCTTAAGTACAGAATCACCCTCTCTTGAGATTTAGATTAAGAACTCACTATCACCATTCATTCCATATAATTAATTTAACAATAGGGACATTCAGATAGATCTCTTAAGGGGATGCATTGAAAAATAAGCTATAGAAAAATAGTTAAACTGTCGATACTCGCTAGTATCTCAAATAACTAATGTGCAGACTGGGAAGTTTAGATTTTTGGTAACCATTTTTCCTTGCCATTCTGGGGATCCTTCAAGAATAAATATGACTTCTTTTATAGTTGAAGGAATCCCTAACAAATAACGGAAACTCTTGCTCTTCATAAGACATTGAGCAAAAATGGCAGCTTCTTTATGTATAAATCACACAAAGAACTTGAAAAAATCACCCTACCGTAATCCTATCACCGACAGTTCTCCAAGTGGGAGACTGAAGCCAACCTTACTTCATGTATATAGTAAACAATATAAAGCAAACAGGGATGTATTTGCATTTTTAATTATTTGCAGTATTCAATAATTTGTATATGCTGTAGCTTTCAAGAATAACTCCATATCTCAAACTAATTCAGGTCTTGAAAAATATCAAACTAGAGAGGAGGAATATTGGTTGGTGCAACTATAAAAAAATTCGGCTGTAAAGCAAATCAAAGATGTAGGGAATCATCTAGCACAACCAATATTACTAAAGGGTAGATTTATACAAAGACCGTCACAGAATCCCAAATTGATAGAACCGACATTGATTATTAGGATCATATCACACTAGAAAACACACATGGAAGGCAATATAAAATCTCTATATCACTAATATATACATTGTAGAGTTTTGGCTTCTGTATTCACTCACTATACAAGTCCCTGCTCTTTTGCTGCATACAACTGAAAGAATATTCATTAAATTAATAGCAAATAAATTTCAAATGGTCTCTCAAGATGCAGATCTCCAATTTTATTTTATCTTTCTTTCCTAAAAGCACTTTTGTAACGCTATCAAACCCTCTCAAAAACAAGAGGATCTTAGTAACACTATATTAAAAGGGAATTGATATTTAAAAAAAAAAATTGTTACTTCCATGACATGAATAGTAGGTAGGTCCCACACTCGTATAAAGATAGAACCTCATAAAAGTAGAAACATAAATCGTGGAAATAGACCTTCCGTATTGAAAAGGCTTAAACTTGTATATGAAACATGAAATGGTGTCCCGCTTATCATGGATTTGTGCCTATTCTAACTTTTACTCCATTAGAATATTGCCATTCAGGCTGCAAAACAGTATCAATGAAATTATTTCTCCTATGTCCTCCAAGTACCAAATGTACCATTCTAATTTTCAGCAAAGAAGAAATTCGAGGACTAAAATTTAGGTGTTCCATGAAAGCTTATAAAGCATGTCATGAGTTAATCATACCCAAGTATCAATAATTGTGGGACTACACTTTTAACATGACTCTCATGCTAGTGAGATGTGATGCTACCCAAAAAAACAAAACCTCCATTCCAAAAGAAATAAAAATAAGTTACTTCAGCAAGCATATGGTGAAGATAAAATAAAGAAAAAATAGAACAGAATCTATAATCAAGCAATGATAAATTTGAGAAATTTAGACCCAAGTCAGTATCAATCCACGCAAAGAGTAAAATCACATTAAGACCTGGACTTCAACCGCAGAATTGCTATTGCCTGAAAAACAGAAAAGAAGAGAATTGCTATATTCTTATATAACGTTCAAATATTAAGATATCTCCAACACCACATATTCCTCACCTGCTTTTCTAAAGCTGACAAAATGCAGAGGAACCACAAACAACCCAGATATGTCATATGCCCACGAGCATTGCTAAAAGTTGAACCTGCAGCTATGTACTTGCGTAATCGCAAAGGATTACCGTCAAGGTGCTCTCTAGGTCAGTGGTCTGTCATATTATATTCGTCTCATACTGGATATGATCACAATCATTATGGTCAAAAGCTGTGACTCACAACTACCCCAATCACCATCACCATTTCCATTGCTATATGTGGCTGAAGATTACTGAATAACCTTCTCTTCATTAGGAATAACTGCTGAATCATCTAAAGGTTCACAATATATTTTAAACAATTGAGCAAAAGCAGTAGATAACTCATCCACCCGTCTTGTAATCCGATATAAAGGCTTCAGTACCACAGTGTTTAACGAGAAAAGGTGAAAATTAACAAAATCTTACGACTTCTCACAGCGCTTTGCTGCCTTTGCACTCAGATAACCATTGCCTTCATTCTTCCTATTCAGCAAAAGTTGATTGATGATAAACTCAAACAATAACCGGAGATTATAACAGGTAAGACTGAAACAACCCGGGTCAAATCCCGAGTCCGGAACAAATCCTTCAAAACAAGACCTCAAACCATTAGCCCAATAGTATCTTCTCGGGTCATCTTAACCCACCATAGACACCCAAAAGGTCATGACGTGAAGGTACTATTTGTAGTAACTTATTTCCTTATATACAGACAAAGGGTGTTACAAACTCCCCCACTTAAATTTCTAACGTCCCCGTCAGAACTGATCACACTCACGGCCCAAAAATCTTTGCCTCTCTAGCCATTGTGGGATAATACCGGTTGGTTTCGTGTCTCCACCTCCGGACCTCCATCTCTTCATTGTGGGATAATACCACCAGCCTTCGTGTCCCCACCTCCGGCAACATAATTGAATGACCCGACCCGGACTTTCGAGAGTCGGTTTTGATACCATATGAAACAACTCGGGTCAAATTCCGAGTCCGGAACAAATCCATCAAAACAATGTCTCAAACCACTAGCCTAATAGTATCTTCTTGAGTCATTTTAGCCCACCATAGACTCCCAAAAGGTCATGACTTGAAGGTACTATTGGTAGTAACTTATTTCCTTATATATAGATAGACAAAGGGTGTTACAAAGACAACTTGCATAAACAAATGGGCGGTATAAGTGTCTGAAAATCTGTAGAATAATTTAGCAAAAAAATAATAATCTGTAGAATAGTGCCTGTTTTTCCAGTTGAGACACCTCCATACAAAAAGACTGGAATCATTTTAGAATTCAAAGGATCCAAAATGCATATTAATTCGAGAATCTGAATACGCCTACCAAGTAGACTACAAATCAAATCATTAGGGCTCAAGGGTCACCCCCAAACCCGATTATTTTTGGTTAATTCAACGGCATTACTCAAACTAGGGTAGGACGATGATAATCTAGTAGTTCTTCTTGTAATTTGTGGACTTTCCTCTTTACCCATTTCTTCAGTTGTGCTCAAAATGCAAAATTCTTGTTAACTATAAACCCCAATTTAGAAACAAAGATTAAAAGCATTAAATTAAGTAAATTCAATACAAACACCTTGTAGTATGATTAAGGCATAACTTGTGACCAATTTTCAGACAAATGCAAAATATTTACCCAGTAATGCTAAAATTTAAGCGGGTTTGCATTATTACATGTAAATATATTGTCAATCTAGGTATATACGCTAATAATACGCATCATAAATATATTATATATAGTGTAAGAATAGAGCTTGAAATTTATATATAGCGTAAGAATAGAGCTTGAAAGGAACAGAGGCCTGATAAGAAAAAAAACAGGCGGAGGAGAGAGAAAATCAAGTTGCCGGAAAAACTGCGTCAAAAGAATAGGCAATAATTTTCCCGCCACTGAACATGAATACAGAAAAATAATTTAGCTAAAAAAAAAATTAAAAAAAATCTAACAAATTCTATCCAATTTCAACCTAAATAAAAAAAAAAAAAAAAAAGCAGCAAAAGGATTTTTTATATTTATTTTTATGGTGATATAAAATGGCACCGTTCAAACAAAAAAAAAAATGGCACAATTTTTTAAAGTGTATATCATCACAAAATTAAAATTATATAAATTTAAAATTTAATATATCGTCGTTTGACTTCAAAAATCAAATTATATCCGTAAAACGAGAGGAGTATCATTTATTAAATTAATAATCAAATAAATTTAGTTCTAAAATAAATTAAAAAATAAACATGTGACTAAATATAATTTATAATTTTATAAATGTGACTTTTTTTGTATAAGCAAAGAAAATATTTTAATCGTTATAAATTCCTTTTAAATTTCAACGGTTTAGATAGCTAAAGAAAATTAAGAAGCGCCAATATTAGTAACAAATTTAAATGAAAATGAAAACATTACTATATCTTTGAATTTTTGTTTATAATAATTGCGGAACTTGACCTAAATTTTGGAAATTGATATTTTCACGAGTGAAAATGTTAATTCTCACCTCATCCGACATAAAATAAAATATAAAAAATGACACAAAAATTATACACAAACAATATATATATATATATATATATATATATATATATATATATATATATATACTATCCTTGATGCACATTTTTTTATCTATAGGTAGTGCAAATAGTATTTACCATATTCCCATTCCTAGTTTACTAATTATAATTTCGGTTTATTGGAAAGCACATTTTTATTTCCAGGGAATTGAAAACAAAATTTTAGTTAAAATTTGAGTTGCCATCAGTACCGCATTTATTTCTTTCATCTATAGTCTAGTCCTGATACCGGGAATTCAGTTACACTCACAAGATGAGCATTGATCCAGCAAAAGCTACAAACCAAATTCACATGCTAAAAGGTTAAAACGAAGTTAAACGTATGCGAGAACACCCAAAACCAAAATAATTGTTGCATAACAAGCAAATATTAACATGTAGCTCTGTAACGTGTCATAAGAAAAATAAGGTCAGGTGCTTCCTCTGATGCCGCGTCTGTGCCCACCCACAATCACTTCTTTTAATCGAGATAAGGGGCTCAGCATCTTGCCCATCTTCTGCACATAGCAAGGAGAAAAAAGAAGTTACTAAACAATAAACAGTTAGCTTTATTGTAAATCACAGAATCACTCTTTCAAATTATAGGTTCAGAAATAAGAACCTCTTGGCTTGATTAAAGTAGGAAAATAAATGTCCTAGGGGGGCAACGCACCTGAACTGTTCACTATTTAACAAATATTATAGAGGAACTAGATAGAAAGAGAGAGGGAAGAAAAACACTGAGAAAGAGGGTGAGCTCTTCAACTCAAAACGAGGTGCTGAATAGAATATTTTGAGCTCAAACATAAAGTACATGTGCAAAGTTTAAGCGAGGGAGATAGAGATCTATGTTTATTATATATAGAGAGAGAACAGAGAGATCCTTGGGGAGGAACCAAATGCGATGTGGGGTACTATCTACAGCCAATTACGAAACTAATGGTGATATCTGAATGTACAATGACAATGTTTGCGGAAGAATGAGAAACTAAATCTACAACAAATATAAATTACATGATGCAGATATATACAACAGTAAGATGATAGAGTTTTTAAGTTGTCCACAATGAAAACCAAGATGGTTCTTCATAATGAAGGTTATTAAACAATTGCTACATAATTAACTATTACTCCTATAAGAGAGTTGAGCTTATTTGCACCAGAAAAAAGAATGGTACCCCTCTGATCTAGGAAGCATAGACACGCTCATATGGCCAACGTTCATATTAGATACGTATTGGACATGGATTTGCAGCGTACACACTATGCATGTTGAACATGCAAAATGATGTGCACACTTTGGGGATAAGCTCAGAGTGTAGAATGTTGCAAAATGAAACAAAGAGCTGGAAAGCCAATTTAAGCCAATAGGCAGAAAAGACTTCCTTCCCAATTTAAGGTCTCAAAACATTGAATAAGAAGAATTTATATACTTATAGAATAGACATACACGTTAACTTTTAGTCCATCTCCAATTCTCCATCATTACCTTATATTTTCCCTTGTTACATCATATCAACGAGAAGGAAGTTGTGATTGTCAGGATGCAACAGTACCATGAATTTCTATAATCAAATAGCATCACAATGTGCTAAAATTAAAATTATTGAGTTCTCTAACTTATCAAAAAAAAAAAGAAGATGTCTTCCTAATCAATCCAATAGCTTACCTCATCATTAATGCCGGACTGCCACTTTTGTTGCAAAATCTGCCACCTTTCATGCTGCCATCTCTGGCCAAGAATTACAAGGCCCATCACAGCTGCAGCAACAACAATAGACCATACAGCATTTGCCTCCTTTGCATGAGCATACAAAGAAGATGCTCTCCTCTTCCACCAAGCTTCCCAAGAAAGGAAAGACCCATCATTTTTATCTTTATCCATGGGCTTCGGCGATGGTAAAATATCTGAATCTGAGCCTTCTTCAGATGGATCAACTGGTTCAGCAATTGTTCTGTTCTCCTCAACTATGGTTGATCCACCCATGGTTGCTTCACCGTGGACAGAACTATAAGTCACAGTGCTATATATACTCTGCTCTTTATCTAACAAATTGAGCCCTTGTAAGGCCATGCCTTCTTCAAACTCTGTACCACTAACGGATAAGCTCTTACCCTTCTCATCAACAAACTGAATTCCTGGGAAGTCATCTGACATATTCAAAGCTTTAACATCCCAATTATCTCCATCTTTAGTATTTGATCTACCACCTTCCTCTGCAACAAATTCAGGAATTGTATCTTCATCTCCCAGTTCATCACCAGCAGCAGTTTTTTCTGGTTCCAAAGGCAAATTCTCATGCTGACTTGGTGGAAAGACGAAGTGACCAGACATAAACATCGCCTCAGAAGTTTCCCCTTTATTCTCTCCAACCGAGTCACTATTATCATCATCATTCACCTTTACCTGTTTTGGACCAGGAGCAGTATCATAAGCTGATGCAGTGAGAGATACAACTTCCCACTCATTCCCACGCAGAGGATCTTCCCTCCCTTCATCATTATCTGCCATCCAGCAGGGTATCAAGTTTCCAGACTTCCCGTCACCCACAAAATATAAAGAAGGAATATAGTTAGAAAGGAAATGTAAAAATAGGAAGAGATATTTGAATGCTTAAATACATAAAATCGTAGGCATAATACTGCTCTTCCCGGACATAATTTATACAATAAAGCAGCACATAGACAAACTTTGAAGAAAAATAGTTGGTGGAAACAAACTTTTCTCCAAGTAAAATGATACAGAAAATAATTAAAACTTCACTTTCTTTCCACAAAATTTTGCAAACCGATCAAACAACTTTTTGTCTCTTCCAATCAATTTTACACATATACCAACAATCCTCCAAACTATCTAACCATAACAAAATCATTACAGCTAAATAAATTCTATAATGGCATATATATTAAAAAAAGCTCATTCAATTCAACAAAAAAAATCATTTACTTTATTTTAAAACAACAATCAAAAACACAAATAAACATAGATCCAATCCAGAATCATTAGAAAAACATAAAAAATTGATAAAATTCAGCCAAAAATGATTGACAAAAAAATTAAAGGATCATAACTTCATATAAATAACAAATTCACAATTAAATAATAGCTTTGTCGATTAAGATTGAGTACTTACAAGTTACACAGAGATAAATAGATCGGAAATCTCTTCCGGTTCAATGATTGAGAAAAACTCTGTCGGGAAGTGGGCAGAAGAACGGGGTATGTATATATATCGTGGGATCTGTAAGGGATAAAGGAAACCGGAAATGCCGGTCAAGTTTGTAGTAGTGGCCAGTGGGTCTGACTGGATGTTGACGATGAATGACGTCGTTTAACAGATATCATGTGGTAAGTTTCGTAAAGTGGGATTTGTGATTCCCAGTAATGAAGGTTGCGTGTCAGGGAGAGGATGATCAATAATTCAATATACAACATAATTAGTAACTGATTTTACAAATTTACAATAAAAATTGAGAATTGACGACCGATTAAAAGTATTAGATTCACAAGAGACCCTCTCATAAACTCTAATTATTATTATTATTAATTTTTGACAATATAGAATATTCGATTCGCAATTTGATAAAATTTTTTCAATTTAAAGTACGAATTTGCATGCTTATTATTCATGTGACTTTGAAAAATACTATTTATTTTTAAAATAATTGATATTTATGTTATATTTTTTATTTTTCTCATTCTTTTATTATACAATAACACAAGTTCAAGTTTATCACTTAACATAAACAGAATTTTTTTGTAAATTAATCAAGACTTTACATAAAAAACCTAACCCCCCTACCCCTATTTATCCATATGGCCACTTCCCAATTCCCATCAACATGAATTAACATATTTTTGCCAAAATATGTATAAGGACCCTATAAAATTATAAACATTTGATATATATTCTTCTTCATGTTTGTTATTAAATTTATTTAGTACGACTGAGTTGTTCCTGAATAAAATTAGACTCGACTAAGTTTTGCTCGAGGTCGTTTAACAAATCTAGCTCCAACAATTGTTTTATTTTTGTTCATGAACATAAAAATAGCAAAACTTGAGTTATGTTTTGTTTGACTCGACTTCAACTCGAACTTGACTAGTTTAGGCTCGACTTGAGTAAGTTTAACGAATTGAGTTTAAACAATAATTTTTATTTGTGAATATAAACAAGTGGAGGTCGAATTATGTCTTATACGATTCGAGCTCGACTCGTATAAACTAAATTAGTTTAATAATATTATTATAACTTTAATAGTATTATTATAACTTAAATAATTCCATTATAAATTTAAAAATTCGAGTTTGACTTGACTGATAAGCAAAGTTTCTGAATAACTTACAAATAGCTCGTTTATTAAGCGGGTTGAACTCGAAAATCATGTTTAGAAATTATCTCCTTTTAACTCCTCACAAAAACAGCCCAAACTTGGTAGGGGTTGGTGCAGAGGGGGTGACGTGTCAGAATATTATTGGCAGACCACGACGCTTAGACGATATAAACTTGGACTGGCCGGCAATGGAGGAAGAGAGAGAGAGAGAGAGAGAGATGGGGGATCTTTATGCATTGGACTTTGATGGAGTTATATGTGATAGCTGTGGAGAGAGCTCTCTTTCTGCTGTTAAGGTTCACTAATTTCTCATTTCTTTGTGTGTGTATATATATATATAGAGAGAGAGAGAGAGATTTGCAGATGATGGTTTTAAGGTCTAACAGTGTATATTCTAATTTGATTCATGGTTGCAAATTTTTATTTTATTTTTTGATTGATGGGTTTTGAAATTGGTGATGTTTTAGCAAGTGGATATATCTTAATTTTGATTTTACCATTTTTACAATGCTGATGTAGGCTGCTAAAGCGAGATGGCCTAGTCTATTTGAAACTGTGGACTCATCCATGGAGGCTTGGATTGTTGATCAGATGCACATAGTAGGCTCTTAGTCATTCATTAACTTTTACATTTTTGATTTGTTTTTAATATAGTTGGGTTTTTTAGTTAAATAAGTAACTAGTTTGTCTGTTATTAGTAACTTGTATCTGGAAAATAATAATCAGAAGGGTAAAAAGGTTGGTTCTTTCCCTAGTGTGTTTGGTTGCTGAGAAAATGAAGGAAATTTGGGAGGACAAAGTAAAACTGAAAGGGTTTAATTTGTTTGTCACAAGTTTGATATTCTTCATGTCCCAATTTAAGTGACTTATTTGACACATTTTAACAAAGGGGAATACTTGAGAAGTTTGAAATTAATGTTCCTTGAAATGTAAATGTAGTTCAAAAAGTTTCAAACTCTCGGTTTCCTTTTATAGAATAGGGATAATATAGACAATAATGAGTTGATATGTGGAATGTATTGACTTAATTGGTGATAATTCAATAGAGGAAAGTGGCCATTTAGATTGTAACGGAGGGAGTTCATTTGATTTGGTTCATTGTTGATTTGGCAAGTTTAGACTTGATAATGGACAATTGATGGTTATTGATTATGAGTTTAAGTGGAAAGGAAGCAGCTTTATGTTGAAGCATTGACTAAGGTTCATGTTTAAATATTTGTAGATGACCATATTAGATCAGTAGATATATTTGAATCCCATAATTTTGTGCTAAGTTTATTTTTTGCTTGAATATACTTGTAAAGATTAGAACGTTCACTCTTACCATATCAGTTGGTTGATTTTCACTAGTCTCTAATACTCCATTCGTTCCAAAGTTGACGACTTTTAAGGAAACTTTTATGTTTACAAACATATCCCTCACATTTACCAGAAATGTAGTAGTGGTGACAAGATAGTTTTCAATCTACCTAGAATATATCAGATATAAGAGAACGTTTAAAAAAAAACATGAGAATTCTTTTATGGAGGTCATTGTGGATATAATAAACTTTTCAATTTGTGGCAGGTGCGACCTGTGGTAGAAACAGGATACGAAAATTTATTACTTGTGAGGCTGCTAGTGGAGATGCAAAGCCCTTCTCTTCGCAAATGCTTGGTGAGTAAAAACAGTCAGGAAAAATGTTTAATTGTTTTGATAAGTTGGATCCTGGATTTTTCCTGACTCACTTCTATTACATGATTTGTTGCTTGCATCCTTGCACCATAAGGAACGGCGATAAGAAATTTTGTGTGTTTTTTTTCTGAAGATGGTTTTGACCTGATGATCATGATTTAATGTGCAAGGTTGTAGAGGGACTCACTGTTGAGGGAATACTGGAGAACTGGTCAAAAATAAAACCAGTAATTATTGAGGAATGGGAAGAGCATAAGGATGTTCTTGTAGATCTATTTGGGAAGGTCAGGGACGAATGGATGGACAACGACATGGCTTCTTGGATTGGTGCAAACAGGTGACTTATCTTCACCGTTGTTTGTGAGATGCGTTCAAACTCGTATATATCTTTCTTCAGTCAACTTATACTTAGTAACTCTTGTAACCAAATATTCTGTATAAACACATGGAAAATTATTCCCCTTGCTAGGTTGAAACAATAGCTTGGATAACCCAATGATTGTTGCTCCTATTTCATATGACTCTTAACTAATAAGAATTAGTGAACGAGTCAATAATCCAATAACATATTAGATACTTAAATATGAGTTCAAACATACAAGCTTTACAGGGAATATTTTGAACCTGACTTCAAAATCAGTACCTCTACCAGTTTTTCCTGTATTCTCCTGGAAATCAAAATCAGACACATGCATTCGACTTTGGGTAGTGACCTTTAAAAAATTCAGACTCTGTAAACATTATATTATCAAATATTTCTTTTGTTACTCTACATATATGGAAGTTTGTGCACATAAACTTAAAAGCTTATGTTTCCTAGCCAGCCCAAGCCCACCCCCCTCCCCCACAAAGCACAATTGCTTGAGTCTTGATGTATTTTTTTATTTTGATTATTGGTTAATGTATTAGATTTGAGATTATCATACATATTCGGATTGTTAGTATTTATCTCCATCGTTTGTGAGATTTTAAATACCTTTTACTGTTATGAGTAAGACAGTGCAAAAATTACTTGGCAGTGCTTTGCCGTGCAGATTTTATCCAGGTGTTTCTGATGCATTGAAGTTTACAAGTTCAAAGCTCTATATAGTTACCACAAAGCAGGTGTGTTTTCGTTATTTGTTTTATGTTCAAATAAAAGATAGTTGGAACTTGAAACTATGGATTGGAGACTATTATTTGCTCAAAAAATTATACTCCCTCTTGTCCCAAATTATGAGTCCATCTTTATTTTTTAGGATATAACAATATGAATTCACTTTGAAAAATAAGGGATCAAATGTGGCTCCTTTTTTTTGAGGAACTTATACTATTTACATCTCAATCCTAGGGGGCTAGGGCGAATGTGGTAGAAGAGGAACTGGGAAACTTATCTTTGTTAGGTACGCCAAATGTGACTAAAATGGGATTATTATTATTATTATTATTATTATTTTTGGGGGGGGGTTGTTTAAGAGCTTAAGGTTTCTCTTTTTGGGGATCTGGGGTATTCAAAAAAAAAAGGTATTGTTCATCGACGGAGTTTTTGTTCCTCAACGGAGTTACTGTTCATCGGAGTTGTTGTTCGCTTGAAAAAAAAAAGAAGGAAAAAACTTGTCTTGATGCTACTGCTCTTAACCCTAATAGTTAATCTTATAAATATATACTTTAGCCCCTATATTTTATTTTCCTTTCAGTTAGGCCCTTAAGTTATAAAAAAAAAATTTATTTTATTATTTTATAACCCATTGTCCCAAACACCCAATGTCTCAAGCCATTAAAGAATTTATTGCCGAAGCAAAAGAGTATATTAGGTTTTTTGACGATGAAAGTGATCGAATGTACTACCTTATTAATACATGTGGTCATAAATATTTGAAACACAAGCAATAAGTGCTTAGATGAGATATGGTTGATGCACAAGATTACCTTGAAAAATTGGAACGTTGATATCAAGATGAACAAAGAAAAGTTGAAGCAAGGAAACGTCAACAAGTTAAAGCAAGAGGACTTCAAAAGGTTACACATGAAGTGATTTTTATATGTTCTTCTATGCAAGATAACATCTTTTTATTAAAAAATGACATATCTTTATTAAAAGATGACATATCTTCCATAAAAGAAGGCCTTACTAATTTGCGGACACATCTTCAAGCGAGCAATAGAAAGAAAAAGAAGATGTTCTAAATTTTGGGGTTACAAACAGTTGTGACGTGTCCATGGAAATTCTTGAAGTTCCAAAAGTTGAATCAGAGATTATGTATGAGAAACAAATTGAGGAAACATCTAACGTTGCTTTTGAGTTGTTCGTTACTGAGGAAAGGACAATTCGAGAAGTTAATCCAATCCAAGTTGACATTGTTGACTTCGTTGTTTCATAAAGCTTATTTTCAACACCTTTGAATACGAAAGCGATACTTTCATCAATTCTCTTTCCAAAACTTTATTAGCCTTACCTCGTGATGATGTTGTCAAAGGTGTTCTAAAATGTTATTCCGTTGCAGAGGAGTTTATTGCTTATTCTCTCTAATTATAGAACTCGAGGTCGAGTTTTTTTCAACAAAAGGAGAATGATAGGGACTCCAAGTCAAGAACAAAGAAGAAATTTTTTTATATTTATTATTTAGAGTTTTTATTATGTTTAATGTAAAAGTAGTTGATGTGCTTTATGTATTTTATTTATTAGTGGAGATTTAGGACATATATTAGTGATTATGAATTATTAATAAAGGTATTTTAGTCGTTTAATACTTTTATTATTTTTCAAATAATATTAGGGTTTTGTCTTTTTAAATAGTGATGTAATTCCCAGAAGTCATTTAGACTGCAGACTATTGATATCGAAGTTTTATTTTATCCATACTGTAGAGGCATCTTACCGTAGATGTATTTTATGCATCTTGGTGTTGATACATATAGTTCATACACTTGGGACTTGAAAGATCCTAGTAGTTTAAATGTAGAGTTTAAATTCTAGTTTATTTTTCGTTAATTCTTCATCTTAAATATGTCCTGTATTAGGGGGCGGGGTAGGGGGCGGGGGCGGGGGACGGGGACGGGGGCGGGGGCGGAAGCGGGGGAGAGGGAAAGGGAGAAGATAGTAATATACAAGTGATCTCAGTACGTCTTCTCTTGCTCTCCACAAATCACTGAAAAGGAAAAGGAAATTTATTTCATACTACTTGGGAGGAGTTCAATTTTTTATAACTCAAATTCTGTAAGCAACCTTTTGAATTTGTCTACACATAATTGAATATTATTTTGCAACGTCTCTTGTGACTTTAGTTTTTGTAAGGAATGTTTTGCTCCTGTAAATTCTTTTCATTTTCCCCAATGTAACCCCCTCTTCCATTTATATTTTTTCAGAGTCGCTGCGAGAGCTTGGAGGAGTAAACATTCCACCTGAAAGAATCTATGGTCTTGGAAGTGGGTGAGTACATGTTAAGTAATTTATGCTAAAGAAAAGCAAAAAGGACTCTGGCTAAATACGTACCATCCTAGCATTGTCTTGCATAGTCATTCTTTTCTTCAATTTGCAATTCCCATCAGTCCCAAAGTCCAAGTGCTGAAGCAGCTCCAAAAGAAACCAGAATACCAGGGCCTTAACCTACATTAAGATTATTTATGCACAACCTTTATTTGCTGCTATCCGGCTTCTAATGTCAGCAAAACATTGAAAATATAAGTAAAATCGATTCCATGCCTTACCAGCTTTGTGGAAGATCGACTTGCAACCTTGAAGAATGTTATCAAGGAACCTGAGCTGGATGGATGGAACTTGTATCTAGGTGGTTTATCTTTTTCCTCGGCTTCCATCGTAGACCTTTCATTTTCCTTTCCTTTCTCTACACACCTTTTAGTTGTTGCGGTATGTTCGCTGTGGATTGATTGCTAGGATTATTTTTGCTGCAAACAGGGGATTGGGGTTACAACACTCTGAAGGAGAGAGAGGAAGCTGCAAGTATATCAAGAATTCACCTTCTTCAGCTTTTCGACTTCAGTAAGAAGTTAAAATAACATCTTTTTACCATAAATTTCCCATACTACTTTTTTTAGCACTTCTTAATTGTTTATTGTGACAACTGAGTTGGATTAATAAAATTCATCTTCCATTCATGGAACTGTTATGATATTTTTCGATTCTGCACAAGAAGTATACACCCGTATGCATATAAGTTTCAAATTATTAGTTCTGGAAATGATTTCTCATGAATTGAGTCAATACATGTGTTTACAGTCTTGTACTAGTTACAGTTTGCTTTACCGCATCATATACTACTACGAGGTCATCGAGTTTTATGTTCCAAATAAAACTGAATCTGTGTGATTAAGCAGACGTAACATAACACACAAAGATCATTGCACTTGCAATACAATGATTAAATTCATCGTTTTCTCCAAGTGATCTGGAAATTACCAAAACAACATTCTTCGTTTTCTCTGACATCAGAAGGGCTCTGCCCGTGGGGAAGGGACTTCCTTCTGCTGTCTGTCATCCTTTTTCGGACTTTGTTTCCTGAAAAACGTCATCAAATGGAGGATCTCCTGGTCTTCGAAAAAGTTGATCTCCTATCTTTAACCTCGTACGCATCTGGTTCAACTGTGAAATAAATTAAGGTAGCATTATCCTAGGTTGAACAGAAAGATTAAACAGAATTATAGGTGGATAAAGATTGCCTCGATGAATGTTTTGAAATAATTATAAACTCATAACTGATGAGTATAGTTAGCTTTTCAGCAGTGGATTGACAGATATTTAATATTTGAAGAAACAAATTTATACCTCTAGAGTCTTGGATCAACTTCCATAGACTCTGCAGCAATCGATCCAGTTCTTGCAACTTTGGTCCGTTTCACGGCAATCTCAGATACCATCTCCTGCAAAAGTGGAGGGCAAAATCATTTGAAGCAGCAATACATCACATTTGAAGCTTCATCCCCCACAAAATTCTTACAAAAAGATTGATTTTTTATTTTTTACCCAAAAACAGGACCCGTTTGGTGCTTCGTCATTTCAGTTTGAATCTAATGACATCCGTATATGAGAAATAAACTGACGGTGGATCAAATTCTGGCTCCGGTGATTTCTTGCTGCCCCATTCTTTCCAGGCCTCATCTTCTTCATCATCCACCACGTTGTCGTCGGCAAATCGGAAGAATTTACCGTTTCCGATGGCGATTAGGAGGAAGATGAGAAAAAGCAGAGAGAGAATTGAGCTGCTATGAGCTTTTTCTTTCTTTTTTATAGGTGGTTGGCAGTTTGAAAGTCTGTTATAGGAGTATATATGTGTATAGGCTGCACACGTGCGCTTGGTTTTTAATCAACGCACTATTGGAAACAAGAATGTGCGAGGGCAAAGCTGTAACGAGCCAACACAGTTAGAACTCGATTCGGGTTCGACTCAAAAAAAATACGAGCGAGACTCAGATTCGTTAAATATATAATTCAAATCTGAGCATTAAAAATAGTTCTAATAAAAATATGAGTAGAATATGAGCAAGATTATACTCGACTCGTTTAAGATTCAAACAACTCGAATTCTTGATTGTGATTTGATACATACTCGGTTAATACATTTTCGATACATTCTCTTATAATATATACAAATTTAAATCAAATTAGGATAATTAGTTATTATTTTGTTTTGTTTTTAATTTTAATTGTGATTTTATATTTGTAAAGTGTAATAATAAATATATTTTCTCATTTTTAAGTAAAACAACAAATTCAATTTATAATTATATTTATTATAAATTTAGTTATTATGTGGAGACTCGAATTCAAGCTTGAATTTGAAGCTCGCAAGTAGTTTGAATAAATATTCGAGTCGAGTCGGATCGAATTCGAGTAATAAATATTCGAGTCGAGTTGAATCTGAGTAGGATTTTTCAAATATAATTCGAATTCGAGTATAAATTTATCATTTCGAGTAGCTCTTTGTTCGCTCCGGTTCGACTCATTTACACCCTTATGCGAGTGTGACATGAGTAATATTGTTATTAAAAAGAAAATGATAGAGAAATGACATTTGAACCTGAACGGGCCTTCTAAAAATAGTGAAACATTAGTGATAATCATATTTTTTTTTTTATTATTATTATTAAAAAAAATCATGTCACTTTTAAGTAAAAATATTTTAATTTAATTTCATAAAATCAGTAATAACTTATATTTTTGAACATAAGAAGCATTATTAAAGTTATAACTAGTGGCAAAGCCAAATATAATATTGTTGGGTCAATTCATTCCCTTGGGGAAAAAAATTTAAATATTATATATAAATTGATCCTACTAAAATTTTATAAATTTTTTATTATACGGGGTCAAATTGAAAATTTATAATTTTTTCAATCAAATTTTAACCACATATGACTCATATCCTCTCAATATATGTATATCTCTCTATAATATTTTAAACTAAATAATAATATAATTTATATTATTTTTAAAAATAAATAATAAATTACTTACTTATGAACAATTGTGATTTAAAAAGTTTATTACGAGTCAATATAGTGTATATATACCATATATTATTACTTATTATATTGTCATTGTAATATAATATATATGTATGTGTGACCCAAAAGTACAAAAGTATTATAAAAAAAATTGACTCAAATTATTTATAGCTTATGTAATAATTTTGAATCTACTGACAAATATTTCAGCATTCGCCTCTGATTCTAACACAACTCTATTATAAAATACAGTTATATCTATTTCCCAATTCGGACAGAGTATTTTTCAAAATTTAGCAACAAAACACATAGCATATAAAATTTTAAAAAATAGAAAATAACAAATTATTTTGTTAATGAAATAAGTTTCTCAATATTGATACACGTACGTCCGTCCGACCTTAGCTCAGTTGGTAGAGCGGAGGACTGTAGTTGTATCAAAAATCCTTAGGTCGCTGGTTCGAATCCGGCAGGTCGGATCTCCATTTTATTTTGATATTTTTTATGACTTCAAGCTGTACTCTCACCATTCTTTTTTATTCTATATAATTTTAATTTTGGAAACTAATATTTCCACATGTTTTTTTGATTCTTTTTACTTTATGTTTTTGAAACTAATATTTTCAGTTGTATTTTTGATATTTTCACATGATTATCTTTCGCACGAGTATATAGTGGGTTCCACCTTCATGTGAGAAAGAATCATGTGTAAACAGTGCTCCTCTATATTTTAGGAGAAAATACAAAGATTACAAAATGCAATATTATTTGTGCACAACTTTTTTTTTATAAATTATTTGTGCCAACTTTTTGTATATAATTTTTGTTCACAACATTACTTATAAAAATAAAAATAACAGAACTTTGAGGTGCAATCCATTTATAAAAGGATAATTTAAACATTTCATCCAACTTTTTACACTAAATTTATATATTTATGGGTCTGAAATATTAAATTTACCTATAAGTGCTTATTATATACTCTCTTCGTTCTCAAAAGTATTGATTTAATACAATCGTCTAAAATTATATGACGATTTATATTGCATATTAGCATGTGTTTGAATTATTTAACTAGTTAAACATAATATTCTAAATTGAACTTCTCATAATAAAGAACAAAACAACACAAATTAAACTAATTCCGAACTTCATATTATTTGTCCGTTCACTTTACTTGGACAAACAGTATTACCCCATGTAGAGTCTTACATTCTACATTTTTCTTTTGTATTTGTGCATAATTTGTGGACAAATATTTGTGCATACAAAATTACTCTTATAAATATATAATGAATATATATGTATGTACCGAGAGCTTTCACATTTAGCGACGGACAAAACTGTTACTAAAACTATCGTCATAAGGTTTGAACTGTCGTCTAGCTCAGAACCGTCGTTATAGCCTGATTCAAATCCGAGTTTAACAACGATTTTGTCCGTCGTTAAAGGACCACCTGCATGCAAAGCGAACTATCTATATGCACGAACTTAAGAGATGATGGAAACAATTCGAATCCGGTTAACATGAAGTTTATTTTTTTGGTAAGTTGGTCAATTGACCAATAGAATACTGACACACATAAAGCTTCACCTACGTGTCAACACTCTATTGACAAATTGACCAACTCATTTTAAAATAAATTTTATGCTAACAACTTCAAACAATTCGGTTCCAATATAGCCTAGCTAGACTTGGCAAACGGGCCCAAAGCCCGCGGGTCGGGCCCCGCCAAAAAGTGGGCTTTGGGCTGCATTTTTTTGGCCCATAAAAATTCGGGCCTTTTTTGTCCGGTCCGTTCAAAGCCCGGCCCGGCCTGCCTGTAAGACCCCAAATTATTAATAAATGAAATTTAAATTCCCTCTATTTATTATTTTGAAATAGTAAGTGTTAAATTGATTAATGAGGTTAGTTATGGATAAAATGCGCAAATATTTCAAATAAGCAGGTGGTTATAAAATATTCATTGTTGTCGGGGAATATTCGTTTGGTCGTGGAATATTCTTCTTGTCGGGGAATATTCGTACGACGGCGCAGTCTTTTGTGGGCCCCATAACGGAAAGCGATTGGATGAAGAAAACGACAAGTATATGTTGTTTATTAATAACGGCGTAGTTGTTACCGTTAATACTGTTGGAATACCCGGTGGTTAAAACACAGTAATACGCGTTATTACACAGTAGCACACTGTATTGCACCAATTATTGATTCTTACGTAAGAAGGCACTACTCAATAATGGTTACAGTAATTACTGTTCAGTATTTTATTTTATTGATTCAATAATTGCTGCGTTGATATTTTATATTACTGTTGTTTCAATAATTGTCACTACACAGTATTTCCCATTATCAGATCAATAATTCATATTATTTGAATAATATTATTAGATAACATTATTGGCAATGTCTAGAAAGTTCTGTCTAAGGAGAGGTTTGGTCATCTAATTGCGCGCCAGTAAGGAGAAATCCTTATTGGAAAGCCCCCTCTTTTCTGGGAACGGCCTGGTTGTCATAAATGTGATTCTGTAATATTATTTGTGAATAATTAATTATTGATTCATATGATAAGAAAATATTTATTTTTGTGGATATAAATGAGGGATATATTTTTGTGGTTAAAAATGAAGGAGTTGAGGTTTTTATCAGTATTTTTGTCGGAATGGAGGTATTAAAAATCAGGATTTTTGAGATATTTTGCGGGGGTTGTAATTTTTAATCCGACCGTTGGATCGTGGTAATTTTTGGATATGTTATACATATATAAGTTGAGTATATGTCCACAAATTTTGAACCGTTAAAAATGAATATATGATTTATTATGAATTTTACGAGATGACTGGTTCAGAAATTGTTGAATTTTCGGAGTTAATTATTTTGGTAGAAAATTCTAGAATTGGTGGGCCCCACTCTTGGTTGGTGAAGAAATGTGCTGAGATTTTTATTCAAATGTGGTGGGTGGAAATAGTAGCAGGTAAAGCCATCAGGTTGCAGGTTAAGTCTGCTTCGGCGTGCTAACATTTTCCTATAAATAGAGGGCTAAGTTAGAATTGAAAATGACACCAGAAACAAGTTTTCTCTCTTTCTCTCTCTAGATTATTGAGTGTATTTTGTGAGTATTTAGATACTTTGAGAGTTTCTATTCATCAGAGCAAGTGTCTTTCAGCCTTATACCGGTATTCCGACCAGAAGTACTGTCTTTACGAGGTAAGGGATGTTATTTTATTCAAAAATGATATTATTTCTTCAATATCATTATGCCGAAATATTGGTTGGAAATTTTTATCAAATTTAGAACTTTTCACGTCGGGGTTACTATTCATGAGTTACTATTCATGACGAGTTACTATTCACCGAAAAATAAAATTTTCTTCTTTTCGTCCAAAATATCTATTCTGGGTACTAGCTTTGATTGTATCCATGTTTTGATCATTCTTGAATTCTACTTCACTATGAATAATTATAAGGTATTTTTGGACATGGATAAATTGAAACGAATCCTTAATATTTGTTATTTTGTTTCACTGGATTCGTTTTCTTTAAGATATTTTTCATCATCCTCAGTCCTAAATGATGATATTACTGAATATCTTTGGCCCGTAGTGCAAAGATGAATGATTAACTGATGAATATCTTTGGCCCGTAGTGCAAAGATGAACAGGTGTTGAGATGAACATGACCGACTGGTGATACAAATGAATATCTTTGGCCTGTAGTGCAAAGATAAATATTTGATTAAAGATGGTTATTGATTATTGTTACAGGGATAAAATATTGATGATGGACTTTTAAATCTTAGAAGATAGTAGAACTCATTCTCTACTTGACTCTTCTAATGGTTTGCTATTTCCGCTGCAGTTATTGATTTAAAACTTGTTGTCTATTGTATTCTATTAGATTTTTCCCTGTTGAAGACTAACGATAATTTGTTCTGTATTATCTTAGTCATAATATTCTTTACTGGGCTAGTTGAGCTCACCCTTTTCCTTTTTGTTCTATTTTTCTCAGGAGGCGAGAATGTAGCGAGTACTAGTCGGGGTATGGAATGATGGTTCTAGAAGTTACTTTAGTAGTCCTCACCATTTTTGTGAAATAATGTATCAATAATTGTAATGAGGACTTATTTGAGTGTGGATATTGTCTAAATGATAATATTTGTATTTAAACTCACAGTTCTTGTGTTGTAATAATAAAGATGTAGTTGTTTCTGTACCATGTATTTTAGCGACTCAGAATGGGTGTTGTATACCTATTTTGGGGGCGTCACAGTTGGTATCAGAGCTTAGGGATATGATCTCTGGCGGAGATCGGGGAATAGAACTAGGAGGGGAGAGACGAATAAATCCTTCGCTAGTGTGTCCTACCTAAGCTTATTTATTGGTCAGTCATAATATAGGGGTATTATGTGATTTGTTAATTTATTTAATTAACCCTTGTTTTATGGCAGTATTTGAGAATGTCGACTGAGAATGTTAACAGTGGAGTAAATGAGACCGTGGAGACACCGGTGCTTACCAACGAGGAGAACGTACAACAGGCTGGCAATGTTCCTCCTGTGAACAACACCAATGAGCAGATGATGAATGATGGAATGTTTAGAAGTTTTTTGCAATTCATGCAAAACTAGACGAGGGAGACTCGTGTTCAAAATACAGGAGGAAATGATAGCAATTCACGGTTTGTCACAGCCAAACAGTTCAAAGAATTGGGACCACCAGAATTTAAGGGAAAGCCGGATCCGATCATGGCGGAAACGTGGGTCAAGCAAATTACCAAGATATTCGATGTCTTGGGATGCACGGAGGAACAGAAGGTTCCATTCGCCACCTTTATGTTCCGTGGCGAGGCAGATTACTGGTGGGAGTCTGTGAAGCGTACCCATCCAACCGCACTCAGCATGTCTTGGGAGACATTTCAGAAACTGTTCAATGACAAGTACTTTCCTAAAAGTATTCGTCATATGAAGGAGGTAGAGTTTATTAGACTGGAGCAGAATAACATGACGGTCTCTCAGTACGAGGCGAGGTTTGCAGAGTTGTCCAGGTTTGCACCTCATTTGGTGGAGAATGAGGAACGTATGACGAGGATGTTTTTGAGAGGTTTGAAACCCGGCATACGTCAATATCTCATTTCTCATAAATTTTCTCTCTATTCAGATGTTGTCAACAGGGCTCAATTATTAGAGCGAGATAATGAGTACGGTCAACTGAGGGACCACAACCAAGATCATATCGGTGACAGCAGTCATCAGAACAATGATAACCAGCGGAGAAAGAAAAATACAGACAAGAACGACAACCACTCTGGTGGTAATCGTGGCTATGAAAATAGAAGAAGCGAGTCGGGAGGAGATTTTAAAAAGAGGAGATTCAACAATGACAATACGAAGACGTCAGCACCAGCAGCAACTGGTTCCAAGGGAGGAGAACGACCACCGATTATATGTTATAAGTGCGGAAAAGAAGGACATATCAGCCCAAACTGCCCACAACAGTTTAAGGTATGTTATAATTGTGGAAAGGAAGGACATATCGCTCGAGATTGCACTGTAGCAAAACCAAGTCCAGCGGGGATGGTGACTCAAAAAGCTGTCCCAGAAAAGATAAAGTCAACGGTTCCTGGATGAGCGTTTGTCGTGACTGGTCAACATGCGAGGAACCCAAACGAGGTGATCACGGGTAAGCTAATCATAAATTTATGCGAAGTTTATACCTTATTAGATACAGGTTCTACCCATTCCTTTATCTCTCCTGCTTGTGCTCAACGTTTAAACTTGACTCCGGAGAAGTTAGACTTTGATTTATCTGTGGAGACTCCGTTAGGAGAAACTTTCATCACATCCACTATTTGTAAATCTTGTGTGATCCAAGTTGGCACCATCACCTTACCTGTTGACCTTATCTCTTTAAAGATACTTGCTTTTGATGTGATTTTAGGGATTGATTGGTTAACTACTCATCATGCCAAAATTGATTGTTTTCGTAAGGTTGTTAGTTTTCATATTCCTAACCAACCTGTTGTACGAATTCAAATAACTAAGCCATTAAAATCAATCACTGTTATATCAAGCCATAAAGCCATTCGTTTATTAAAAAATGGATGTCAAGCTTTCTTAGCCCATGTTATGGATTTGAATAAAGACACGTCAAATTTGAATAATATTCCTGTTGTTATTGACTTTTCTGACGTATTTCCTGAAGAACTTCCCGGTCTACCCCCGGAACGAGAAATTGAATTCTTTATTGATCTTGAACCTGGTACAAAGCCCATTTCTAAAACCCCATATCGAATGGCTCCTATTGAACTTCAGGAGTTAAAGGTCCAACTACAAGAGTTGTTGGACATCGGTTTCATTCGTCCTAGTACATCTCCTTGGGGTGCTCCTGTTTTATTTGTAAAGAAGAAAGACGGGAGTATGCGACTTTGTATTGATTACCGGGAATTAAACCATGTCACTATTAAGAATAGGTATCCGCTACCTCGTATTGATGACCTGTTTGACCAGTTACAAGGAGCATAATTCTTTTCAAAGATCGATCTTCGTTCTGGATATCATCAGCTGAAGGTTAAAACTGAAGATATTCCAAAGACTGCCTTCAGAACTCGGTACGGGCATTATGAATTCCTAGTCATGTCTTTTGGATTGACTAATGCACATGCGGCTTTCATGGATATGATGAACCGAGTATTCAAGGATTATTTGGATCAGTTCGTTGTTGTCTTTATTGATGACATCCTCATATATTCCAAAAGTCGTGAAGATCATGAGCATCATTTGAAGCTGGTACTCCAAAGGCTGCGTGAAAACAAGTTATATGCTAAGTTGAAGAAATGCGAGTTCTGACTTGAGGAAGTAGCTTTCCTAGGACACGTGGTGTCAAAACATGGAGTATCTGTTGACCCGGCGAAGATTGAAGCAATACAAAGTTGGGAGCAACCAAAGACGGTGACCGAAGTACGTAGCTTTCTGGGCTTAGCTGGTTATTATCGGAGATTCGTGGAATGATTTTCTCGAATCGCTACCCCGTTAACTCAGCTGACTCGGAAAGATATCAAATTCGTATGGAGCGAGGAATGCGAGAAGAGTTTTCAAGAGCTTAAGAGGAGACTCATTTCGGCACCTGTTCTGACAATACCATCTGGTTCGGATGGATTTGTTATCTACAGTGATGCTTCAGGCAAAGGGTTAGGATGTGTTCTTATGTAACATAGGAAAGTCATAGCCTATGCCTCGCGACAACTCAAAGAATATGAGAGGAATTATCCTACTCATGATTTGGAGTTGGCAGCAGTAGTTTTCGCGTTGAAGATCTAGAGACACTACCTGTATGGGGAGAAAGTGGAGATCTATACAGATCATAAAAGCCTCAAATATTTCTTCACCCAAAAGGAACTCAACATGCGGCAGCGACGTTGGCTCGAGCTGTTGAAAGATTACGATCATACCATCCAATATCATCCTGGAAAAGCAAACGTAGTAGCTGACGCATTGAGTAGAAGATCATATGCGAGTACGAGTGTAATGTTGTTAACACAAAGGCCCATTTTGTATGACTTACAAAGGATGGAGATAGAGATGAAGGCTCCAAGTACCCACATGATGATATCAAATATATGAGTAGAACCGACTTTAATCGATAAAGTTAAAGCTGCTCAAGCTACGGACATAGAGCTGATGCATATGAAGAAGAAAGTGCAAGAAGGTTCTATTCCAGAAGCAAGAATCGATGAAGAAGGAATACTTCGAGTCCACTCCAGACTTTGTGTTCCTAACGATTCTGATTTGAAGTACAAGATCATGATGGAAGCACACAATACACCATTTGCAATCCATCCTAGAAGTACCAAAATGTATCGTGATCTTCGACATACATTTTGGTGGAATAATATGAAGAGAGAGATTGCAAAGTTTATCTCGAGGTGTTTAACTTGTCAACGTGTAAAGGCGGAACATCAAGTGCCAAAGGGTCCATTGCAACCACTTGAGATTCCGAAATAGAAGTGGGAACACATTACCATGGATTTCGTTACGGGTCTTCCCACGGTTTCTCAAGGCATAAATGCTATTTGGGTTATTGTTGATAGATTAACCAAGTCTGCTCATTTCTTGCCGATACGGGAGACTTATTCCCTTGAACGTCTTGCTCGTATATACGTAGATGAGATTGTGAGACTGCATGGCATGCCAGTATCCATAGTTTCGGATCGTGACCCAAGATTCACTTCAAGATTTTGGGTTAGCTTGCAAAAAGCTATGGGCACAGATTTACGATTTAGTTCGGCATACCATCCTAAAACGGACGGACAATCAGAGAGGACTATTCAAACTCTTGAAGATCTATTAAGACTTTGTGTCCTAGATTTCAAAGGGAGTTGGGATAAGTACCTACCATTGGTGGAATTCTCTTACAATAACAGTTATCAGGCAAGTATAGGTGTGGCCCCATTTGAAGCATTATATGGACGAAAGTGTCGCTCTCCAGTATGCTGGGACGAGGTGGGTGAAGCAACCTTGTTGGGACCAGAGTTGGTACGCATGACTACAGAGAAGATCCAAACGATTCGACAACGTATACAAACGGCACAGGATCGACAAAAGAGTTATGCGGATCTTCATCGAAAGGACGTGAAATTTGATATTGGGGATCATGTATTGTTGCGTGTGGCTCCATAGAAAGGAGTTACAAGATTTGGGAAGAGAGGAAAGCTCAATCCACGATTTATTGGTCCATTTCAGATTCTTGACCGAGTAGAAAATGTGGCCTATAGACTCGCGTTACCTCCAAGTATGTCTCGTGTTCATAATATTTTTCATATATCTGTGTTACGTAAATATGTGAAAGACCCAGACCACGTTATTGAGTTAGAACCGGACGAGATAGCTGAAGACTTAACGTACGAAGAGGTACCTGTCAAGATCTTGGATAGAAAGGAGCATGTCCTACGCACGAAGGTCATACCACAAGTTAAAGTTTTGTGGAGAAACCATGCTATTGAGGAAATGACATGGGAGTTGGAAACGGAAATGAAAGCGAGGTATCCTCATCTTTTCGAAACACCAGGTACGTACGTCAATTTCGAGGACGAAACTTCATAAGAAGGGGAGGTTGTAAGACCCCAAATTATTAATAAATGAAATTTAAATTCTCTCTATTTATTATTTTGAAATAGTAAGTGTTAAATTGATTAATGAGGTTAGTTATGGGTAAAATGCGCAAATATTTCAAATAAGCAGGTGGTTATAAAATATTCATTGTTGTCGGGAAATATTCGTTTGGTCGTGGAATATTCTTCCTGTCGGGGAATATTCGTACGACGGCGCAGTCTTTTGTGGGCCCCATAACGGAAAGCGATTGGATGAAGAAAACGACAAGTATATGTTGTTTATTAATAACGGCGTAGTTGTTACCGTTAATACTGTTGGAATACCCGGTGGTTAAAACACAGTAATACGCGTTATTACACAGTAGCACACTGTATTGCACCAATTATTGATTCTTACGTAAGAAGACACTACTCAATAATGGTTACAGTAATTACTGTTCAGTATTTTATTTTATTTATTCAATAATTGCTGCGTTGATATTTTATATTACTGTTGTTTCAATAATTGTCACTACACAGTATTTCTCATTATCAGATCAATAATTCATATTATTTGAATAATATTATTAGATAACATTATTGGCAATGTCTAGAAAGTTCTGTCTAAGGAGAGGTTTGGTCATCTAATTGCGCGGCAGTAAGGAGAAATCCTTATTGAAAAGCCCCCTCTTTCCTGGGAACGGCCTGGTTGTCATAAATGTGATTCTGTGATATTATTTGTGAATAATTAATTATTGATTCATATGATAAGGAAATATTTATTTTTGTGGATATAAATGAGGGATATATTTTTGTGGTTAAAAATGAAGGAGTTAATGTTGAGGTTTTTATCAGTATTTTTGTCAGAATGGAGGTATTAAAAATCAGGGTTTTTGAGATATTTTGCGGGGGTTATAATTTTTAATCCGACCGTTGGATCGTGGTAATTTTTGGATATGTTATACATATATAAGTTGAGTATATGTCCACAAATTTTGAACCGTTAAAAATGAATGTATGATTTATTATGAATTTTACGAGATGACTGATTCAGAAATTGTTAAATTTTCGGAGTTAATCATTTTGGTAGAAAATTCTAGAATTGGTGGGCCCCACTCTTGGTTGGTGAAGAAATGTGCTGAGATTTTTATTCAAATGTGGTGGGTGGAAATAGTAGCAGGTAAAGCCATCAGGTTGCAGGTTAAGTCTGCTTCGGCGTGCTAACATTTTCCTATAAATAGAGGGCTAAGTTAGAATTGAAAATGACACCAGAAACAAGTTTTCTCTCTTTCTCTCTCTAGATTATTGAGTGTATTTTGTGAGTATTTAGATACTTTGAGAGTTTCTATTCATCAGAGCAAGTGTCTTTCAGCCTTATACCGGTATTCCGACCAGAAGTACTGTCTTTACGAGGTAAGGGATGCTATTTTATTCAAAAATGATATTATTTCTTCAATATCATTATGCCGAAATATTGGTTGGAAATTTTTATCAAATTTAGAACTTTTCACGTCGGGGTTACTATTCATGAGTTACTATTCATGACGAGTTACTATTCACCGAAAAATAAAATTTTCTTCTTTTCGTCCAAAATATCTATTCTGGGTACTAGCTTTGATTGTATCCATGTTTTGATCATTCTTGAATTCTACTTCACTATGAATAATTATAAGGTATTTTTGGACATGGATAAATCGAAATACGAATCCTTAATATTTGTTATTTTGTTTCACTGGATTCATTTTCTTTAAGATATTTTTCATCATCCTCAGTCCTAAATGATGATATTACTGAATATCTTTGGCCCGTAGTGCAAAGATGAATGATTAACTGATGAATATCTTTGGCCCGTAGTACAAAGATGAACAGGTGTTGAGATGAACATGACCGACTGGTGATACAAATGAATATCTTTGGCCTGTAATGCAAAGATGAATATTTGATTAAAGATGGTTATTGATTATTGTTACAGGGATAAAATATTGATGATGGACTTTTAAATCTTAGAAGATAGTAGAACTCATTCTCTACTTGACTCTTTGTAAGACCCCAACTTTTATAAATAAAGATGAATTTTCTATAAATATCATTTTTGAATATTATGGAGTTAATTTGATATAATGTTATAGTTGTGGGTAATATTTATAAATTTTGCAAAGTAAGCAAGTTGTTATAAAATATTCGTTTGGTCGGAGAATATTCTTTTTGTCGGGGAATATTCGTACGACGGCACAATCATTGGTGGACCCCACAACGGAATTATTGTCGGATTGAGAAAACGACAGAATTATCTTTCTATAAAAATAACGGCTGAGGTGTTACCGTTAAAACCGTTAAAACTGTTGAACTACTCGGTAGTAAAAGTACAGTAATACGCGTGGTTGTATAGTAGCACACGGTATTGATTATTGATGCTTACGTGAGAAGTCACTCAGCTATACTCAATTATTGCTACAGTAATTGCTGCATCATATCTCTTAAATTATTGTCATAGTATCATCTGTATAATATGTTATATTATTGAGACGTTGTGGTAAGTTTGGTTATTTTATGGGGGGCCATATGTCATCATCTAAGAGTCTCTTCGTCAATAGTAATTACCGTCGTCAATAGTAATTACCGTCGTCAATAGTATTTACCTTGGTCAATAGTAATTACCTTCGTCAATAGTATTTACCTTGGTCAATAGTAATTACCTTCGTCAATAGTATTTACCTTGGTCAATAGTAATTATTTTCGTCAATAGTAGTTGTCCCTTCAATATTACCAAGAGTCATTTGACCCTTCGTTAAGACCAAGAGTCATTTGACCCTTCGTTAAGACCAAGAGCCACCCTCAGTTTTTCTATAAATAGAGGCCTAGGGCTTCATTATTTTTCACGAATTCATTCAAGCTATAGAGAGAGAAAGTATAGAGAGAATAAGAGAGAGAGAGACTAAAAGTATTCTGCTACATCACTTTTCCAATATCCAGTTCTTTTAAGGTAGGGAATATTATTTCTTTTATATTCATGAAGAGAACTTCTGTTATTCCATTTGTTATTATTCTGTTGGAATAACCAGTATACGCGGTCTACCCTATACTTGGTGACATTCTTCTATTATTCTGTTGGAACATCCTGTCTGTGTGTTTTACACCGGACCTGGTTCCGTTTATTATTCTGTTGGAACATCCTGTCTGTGTGTTTTACACCGGACCTGGTTCCGTTTTATTATTATTCTGTTGGAATATCCTGTCTGTGTGTTTTACACCGGACCTGGTTCCATTATTTATTATTCTGTCGGAATATCCTGTCTGTGCGTTTACGCCGGACCTGGTTCCATTATTTATTATTCTATTGGAATAACCTGTCTGTGCGGTCTATCGCATGCATGGTGATTTCTTTTGTTATTCCATTCTTTATTGTACTCAGTTGGTTAAGTTTTGACTTCTATACTCCATGAAATTTGTGGAATATCCTTGATAGTTGCGTTTCATCCAGTATCTTTTCAAGAAAATATTCTTCTAAGCGTTCTTGAATTTTACTCCACAATGCAGTATCATGTTGACAATTTGGACGTTGTTAATTCCTGGATAAATTAATTCTTGAACTTGTTTTATTGAATTCTTATATCATTGTCATCATCCTCATGTTTATAAAATGTTGAAAGTCATCTGTGGCATGTAGTGCATAGATGGACTTGGTATGATTATGACCAGGGATTATTCGGTATAATCATGACCGTAATGTTACAAATGATGTGGTAAAAGTCCTCATTGGCCCGTAGTGCATTGATGGACAGTTGTTGGCATGATCATGACCATTAATGAATACACGAATATCCTTGGCCGTAGTGCAGGGGTGATTCGATGATGTGGATTATTTTATTAAGCTGAGTCTCAGCGATCGCAGTGTTGAAAAACCTTTTAAATCATAAAAGATAGTAGAGTTTATTTTCTACTTGACTCTTTTAATGGATTGCTTGTTCCGCTGCAGTTAAACTTGATGTCTATTATATTTTATCAGTTTAACATTGTTGAAGGCTAATGATAATTTATTCTGCATTATCTTAGTCATAATATTTCTTACTGGGCTAGTTGAGCTCACCCTTTCTTTCACTGTTCTCTTCAGGAAATGAGAACGTAGCTGGGACAAGTCGGGGTACGGAGTGATGGTCCGAATGATAGTATTAGTTAGTAGTCCTCACTATTCTATGTAATGGTGTGTTAATAAATGTAATGAGGACTCCTTTTGAGTATGAATACTCTCTAGAAGATAATATTTGTATTCAAACTCACAGTTTATGTTTTGTCGTATTGTACACGACAGTTGTATTATTAAGTTGTATTTGTATTCTGTACTATGTATCTGACGACCCAAGATGGGTGATGTATACCTAATTTTGGGGGCGTCACATTTGGTATCAGAGCTTAGGGATATGATCCCTGGCTAAGATGTGAGAATAGAACTAGGAGGGGAGAGACGGGGAATTTCTTCGCTAGTATGGCATACCTAAGTTTATTTGCATGGTATTTAATTGGTCGGTCATAATATAAGGATAATATATGACATATCAATTAATTTTTATTTTGTGGCAGTATCTGAAAATGGCATCCGAGAATGTTGAGAATAGCAATGGAGCACAGACGACTGTTGATTCACCACACATCAATAATCATGATAATGTGCATCAGGAAGGTGTCAATCCTCATGCAAACAACAACACTGACCAAATGATGAATGATCAAATGTTCAGAGGCTTTATGCAATTCATGCAACAACAGGTGAAAGCGGCTCCTGTCCACAACGTAGGTGGAAATACTGAAAACTCTCAGGCGGTCACCGCTAAACAGTTTAAGGAGCTGGGACCACCGGAGTTTAAGGGAGAACCCAAACCACTTGTAGCTGAAAAATGGATAAAGCAGATCACCAAGATATTTGATGTCTTGGGTTGCTCCGAGGAGCAAAAGGTTCCCTTTGCCGCCTTTATGTTGCGAGGAGAGGCAGATTACTGGTGGGAATCGATAAAGCGTACTCAACCTGCCGCACTGAAGATGTCTTGGGAGAAGTTCCAAGATCTGTTTAACGACAAATACTTTCCCGAGAGTATTCGTCACATGAAGGAGGTGGAGTTCATCAAATTGGAGCAGAATAATATGACCGTGTCGCAGTACGAGGCAAAATTTGCGGAGTTATCCCGGTTTGCGTCCCACCTGGTGGATAATGAAGAAAGAATGACGCGGATGTTTTTAAGAGGTTTGAAGCCGGAGATACGTCAACATCTTGTTTCTCATAAACTGTGTTTGTATTCAGATGTTGTAAATAGGGCTCAGTTGGTGGAGCGCGATAACGAGATAACGCAACCAAAAGAGAGCAGCCGGCAAAATGATAATACCAGTGAGAGCAGTCATCGAAGCGGTGACAACAAGCGTGGAGGGAATCAACAGGCCAGAAATGGTAACCACTTCGGTGGTAATCAGGGCCAAAACAATAAGAATGGACATTTTAAGAAGAGGAGATTCAACAATGATGGAAAGATGTCAGCACCAGCACCTGTCGTTAAGGAAGGAGAACGACCACCTATCATATGTTTCAAATGCGGAGGGGAGGGGCACATCAGTCCAAACTGCGCGATGCCGTCCAAAGCATGTTATAATTGTGGAAGAGAAGGTCATTTAGCCCGATTTTGTCGTTTACCGAAGACAAATTCAGCTAGGATGGAGGCACCAAAGGCCGTCCCAGAAAAGTCAAAACCGGTTGTGCAAGGGAGAGCGTTTGTTGTGACCTCCCAGAACGCAAGGAACCCGAATGAGGTCATCACGGGTAAGCTTATCATAAACTCTAACGAAGTCTATACTTTATTTGATACCGGTTCAACCCATTCTTTTATTTCTCCTACTTGCGCTCATCGATTAAATTTGATTCCGGAGAAATTAGACTTTGACTTAGCAGTTGAAACTCCATTGGGAGAAACCTTCATTACATCCACGGTTTATAAGTCTTGTTTGGTTCAAGTTGGTACCCACACATTACCTGTCGATCTTATTTCATTAAAAATACTTGCATTTGACGTGATTCTAGGGATTGATTGGTTAACTACTCATCATGCAAAAATTGATTGTTTTCGTAAGGTTGTTAGCTTTCATATTCCTAATCGACCTATTATGCGAATTCAAGCAACCAAACCATTAAAATCAATCGCTGTCATCTCAAGCCATAAAGCTATTCGTTTATTGAAAAACGGATGTCAAGCTTTCTTAGCTCATGTCACAGATCTAAACAAAAATACGTCAGCTTTGAATGATATTTCTGTTGTTAATAAATTTCCTGACGTATTTCCCGAAGAACTTCCTGGCCTACCCCCAGAGCGTGAAATTGAATTTTGTATCGACCTTGAACCTGGTACAAAACCCATTTCCAAAGCCCCATATCGAATGGCTCCTATTGAACTTCAGGAGTTAAAGACCCAACTGCAGGAATTGTTAGACATTGGTTTTATTCGTCCTAGTACTTCTCCTTGGGGTGCTCCTGTTCTGTTCGTGAAGAAGAAAGATGGGAGTATGCGACTTTGTATTGATTATCGGGAGTTGAATCATGTCACCATCAAAAATAGGTACCCATTGCCACGTATTGATGACCTGTTTGACCAGTTGCAAGGAGCACAATTCTTTTCAAAGATCGATCTTCGTTCTGGATATCATCAGCTGAAGGTTAGAACTGAGGATATTCCAAAGACGGCTTTTAGAACTCGGTACGGGCATTATGAATTCTTAGTTATGTCTTTTGGATTGACTAATGCTCCTGCTGCCTTCATGGATATGATGAACAGGGTATTTAAGGAATATTTGGATCACTTTGTGGTCGTCTTTATCGATGACATCCTTGTTTATTCCAAAAGCCGTGAAGATCATGAGCAACACTTGAGGCTGGTACTCCAAAAGCTTCGTGAATACAAACTTTATGCCAAGTTGAAGAAATGCGAGTTCTGGCTGGAAGAGGTAGCATTCCTTGGGCACGTAGTATCAAGTCGTGGAATATCTGTTGACCCGGCAAAGATTGAAGCTATTCAAAGCTGGGAGCAACCTAAATCAGTGACCGAGGTACGTAGCTTTCTTGGTTTAGCTGGTTATTATCGAAGATTCGTGGAAGGATTTTCTCGAATCGCTACTCCATTAACTCAGCTGACTCGGAAAGATACAAAGTTTGGTTGGAGCGAAGAATGTGAGCAGAGTTTTCAAGAACTCAAGAGGAGACTCATTTCAGCACCTGTTCTAACAATACCATCTGGCTCGGAGGGATTTGTCATCTACAGTGATGCTTCGAGCAAAGGGTTGGGATGCGTTCTCATGCAACATGGAAAAGTCATAGCCTATGCATCAAGACAACTCAAGGAATATGAGAGGAATTATCCTACTCATGATCTAGAGTTGGCAGCTGTTGTCTTTGCACTTAAAATTTGGAGGCATTACTTGTATGGGGAGAAAGTGGAGATCTTTACGGATCATAAAAGTCTCAAATATTTCTTCACTCAAAAGGAACTCAACATGCGACAACGACGTTGGCTTGAACTGTTGAAAGATTATGATCATACCATTCAATACCATCCTGGAAAAGCGAACGTGGTAGCTGACGCATTGAGTAGAAGATCATATGCGGGTACAAATGCAATATTAACAACGCAAAGGCCCATTTTGTGTGACTTGCAAAGGATGGAGATAGAGTTGAAGACTCCAGGGACCCATGTGATGATGGCGAATATACGAGTAGAACCGACTTTAATCGATAAAGTTAAAGCTGCTCAAGCTACAGACCTGGAGCTGATGCGTATGAGGAAGAAAGTGCAAGAAGGTTCTATGCCGGAAGCAAGAATCGATGAAGAAGGAATACTTCGAGTCAACTCCAGACTTTGTGTTCCTAACAACCCTGATTTAAAGTATGAAATCATGATGGAGGCGCACAACACACCATTTGCAATCCATCCTGGAAGTACCAAAATGTATCATGATCTTCGTCATACATTTTGGTGGAGCAATATGAAGAGAGAGATAGCGTTGTTTATCTCAAGGTGTCTAACTTGTCAACGAGTCAAAGCGGAGCATCAAGTACCAAAAGGTCCATTGCAACCACTTGAAATTCCAGAATGGAAGTGGGAGCACATCACCATGGATTTCGTTACCGGTCTTCCTAGGGTTTCTCAAGGTATTGATGCGATTTGGGTCATTGTTGATAGATTGACCAAGTCTGCTCATTTCTTACCGATACGAGAAACTTATACACTTGAACGTCTTGCTCGTATGTACATAAACGAGATTGTAAGACTGCATGGTATGCCAGTATCCATAGTTTCTGATCGAGACCCAAGATTCACTTCACGATTTTGGGTTAGTTTACAAAAAGCTATGGGCACGGAGTTACGATTTAGTTCAGCATATCATCCTCAGACGGACGGACAATCAGAGAGGACTATTCAAACTCTTGAAGATCTATTAAGACTCTGTGTCTTTGACTTCAAGGGAAGTTGGGACAAGTTCTTACCATTGGTGGAGTTTTCCTACAACAACAGTTATCAAGCAAGTATTGGCATGGCTCCATTCGAAGCATTGTATGGAAGAAAATGTCGTTCTCCAGTATGCTGGGATGAGGTGGGCGAAGCAACGTTGTTGGGACCGGAGTTGGTACGTATGACTACAGAAAAGATTCAAACGATCCGACAACGTATAAAAACCTCACAAGATCGACAAAAGAGTTATGCTGATCTTCATCGAAAGGACGTGGAATTTGATGTAGGAGATCATGTGTTCTTACGTGTTGCTCCATGGAAAGGTGTTACGAGATTTGGAAAGAGAGGAAAGCTAAATCCTCGATTCATCGGTCCATTTTTAATCCTCGATCGAGTAGGAACTGTGGCTTATAGACTCGCTTTACCGCCAAGTATGTCTCGTGTTCATAACGTTTTCCACATATCCATGTTACGCAAATATGTGGAAGACCCGAACCACATTATTGAGTTAGAACCGGACGAAATAGCGGAGGATTTGACGTATGAAGAAGTTCCTGTTCAAATCTTGGATAAGAAGGAACATATTCTACGCTCCAAGGTTATACCTCAAGTCAAAGTTTTGTGGAGAAACCACGATGTTGAGGAAATGACTTGGGAGTTAGAATCAGAAATGAAATCAAGGTATCCTTACCTCTTCGACATACCAGGTACGTACCCTAATTTCGAGGGCGAAATTTCATAAGGGGAGGTTGTAAGACCCCAACTTTTATAAATAAAGATGAATTTTCTATAAATATCATTTTTGAATATTATGGAGTTAATTTGATATAATGTTATAGTTGTGGGTAATATTTATAAATTTTGCAAAGTAAGCAAGTTGTTATAAAATATTCGTTTGGTCGGAGAATATTCTTTTTGTCGGGGAATATTCGTACGACGGCACAATCATTGGTGGACCCCACAACGGAATTATTGTCGGATTGAGAAAACGACAGAATTATCTTTCTATAAAAATAACGGCTGAGGTGTTACCGTTAAAACCGTTAAAACTGTTGAACTACTCGGTAGTAAAAGTACAGTAATACGCGTGGTTGCATAGTAGCACACGGTATTGATTATTGATGCTTACGTGAGAAGTCACTCAGCTATACTCAATTATTGCTACAGTAATTGCTGCATCATATCTCTTAAATTATTGTCATAGTATCATCTGTATAATATGTTATATTATTGAGACGTTGTGGTAAGTTTGGTTATTTTATGGGGGGCCATATGTCATCATCTAAGAGTCTCTTCGTCAATAGTAATTACCGTCGTCAATAGTAATTACCGTCGTCAATAGTAATTACCGTCGTCAATAGTATTTACCTTGGTCAATAGTAATTACCTTCGTCAATAGTATTTACCTTGGTCAATAGTAATTACCTTCGTCAATAGTATTTACCTTGGTCAATAGTAATTACTTTCGTCAATAGTAGTTGTCCCTTCAATATTACCAAGAGTCATTTGACCATTCGTTAAGACCAAGAGTCATTTGACCCTTCGTTAAGACCAAGAGCCACCCTCAGTTTTTCTATAAATAGAGGCCTAGGGCTTCATTATTTTTCACGAATTCATTCAAGCTATAGAGAGAGAAAGTATAGAGAGAATAAGAGAGAGAGAGACTAAAAGTATTCTGCTACATCACTTTTCCAATATCCAGTTCTTTTAAGGTAGGGAATATTATTTCTTTTATATTCATGAAGAGAACTTCTGTTATTCCATTTGTTATTATTCTGTTGGAATAACCAGTATACGCGGTCTACCCTATACTTGGTGACATTCTTCTATTATTCTGTTGGAACATCCTGTCTGTGTGTTTTACACCGGACCTGGTTCCGTTTATTATTCTGTTGGAACATCCTGTCTGTGTGTTTTACACCGGACCTGGTTCCGTTTTATTATTATTCTGTTGGAATATCCTGTCTGTGTGTTTTACACCGGACCTGGTTCCATTATTTATTATTCTGTCGGAATATCCTGTCTGTGCGTTTACGCCGGACCTGGTTCCATTATTTATTATTCTATTGGAATAACCTGTCTGTGCGGTCTATCGCATGCATGGTGATTTCTTTTGTTATTCCATTCTTTATTGTACTCAGTTGGTTAAGTTTTGACTTCTATACTCCATGAAATTTGTGGAATATCCTTGATAGTTGCGTTTCATCCAGTATCTTTTCAAGAAAATATTCTTCTAAGCGTTCTTGAATTTTACTCCACAATGCAGTATCATGTTGACAATTTGGACGTTGTTAATTCCTGGATAAATTAATTCTTGAACTTGTTTTATTGAATTCTTATATCATTGTCATCATCCTCATATTTATAAAATGTTGAAAGTCATCTGTGGCATGTAGTGCATAGATGGACTTGGTATGATTATGACCAGGGATTATTCGGTATAATCATGACCGTAATGTTACAAATGATGTGGTAAAAGTCCTCATTGGCCCGTAGTGCATTGATGGACAGTTGTTGGCATGATCATGACCATTAATGAATACACGAATATCCTTGGCCGTAGTGCAGGGGTGATTCGATGATGTGGATTATTTTATTAAGCTGAGTCTCAGCGATCGCAGTGTTGAAAAACCTTTTAAATCATAAAAGATAGTAGAGTTTATTTTCTACTTGACTCTTTTAATGGATTGCTTGTTCCGCTGCAGTTAAACTTGATGTCTATTATATTTTATCAGTTTAACATTGTTGAAGGCTAATGATAATTTATTCTGCATTATCTTAGTCATAATATTTCTTACTGGGCTAGTTGAGCTCACCCTTTCTTTCACTGTTCTCTTCAGGAAATGAGAACGTAGCTGGGACAAGTCGGGGTACGGAGTGATGGTCCGAATGATAGTATTAGTTAGTAGTCCTCACTATTCTATGTAATGGTGTGTTAATAAATGTAATGAGGACTCCTTTTGAGTATGAATACTCTCTAAAAGATAATATTTGTATTCAAACTCACAGTTTATGTTTTGTCGTATTGTACACGACAGTTGTATTATTAAGTTGTATTTGTATTCTGTATTATGTATCTGACGACCCAAGATGGGTGATGTATACCTAATTTTGGGGGCGTCACACTCTTCTAATGGTTTGCTGTTTTCGCTGCAGTTATTGATTTAAAACTTGTTGTCTATTGTATTCTATTAGATTTTTCCCTATTGAAGACTAACGATAATTTGTTATGTATTATCTTAGTCATAATATTCTTTACTGGGCTAGTTGAGCTCACCCTTTTCCTTTTTGTTCCATTTTTCTCAGGAGGCGAGAATGTAGCGAGTACTAGTCGGGGTATGGAATGATGGTTCTAGAAGTTACTTTAGTAGTCCTCACCATTTTTGTGAAATAATGTATCAATAATTGTAATGAGAACTTATTTGAGTGTGGATATTGTCTAAATGACAATATTTGTATTTAAACTCACAGTTCTTGTGTTGTAATAATAAAGATGTAGTTGTTTCTGTACCATGTATTTTGACGACTCAGAATGGGTGTTGTATACCTATTTTGGGGGCGTCACACTGCCCGCGGGCTTTGCGAGCTCAAAAAAGTGCACAAAAATAGGCATAAACCACATTCGACCCGCAGGCCGGCCCGGCCCGCCCATGAGCCCGCGGGCTATGGGCTTACTTTTTTTGGCCCGGCCCTCGCTCGCCCGTCCATTTGACACCTCTAAGCCTAGCCTAGCCTAGTAGTTTGTTTATCTCAAAGTCGATTAGGTTAGGTTAATTTTTAACCAAGGTTAAGAAACCAATTTTTAGAAATGAACCATCTCAAAATCGATTACCTTGGCTAATTTTTAACCAGGTTAACAAATCATAATTACAAAAAATAGAGAAGAGTACATATATTCTGTCTTAATAGAAAATTTGTAAAATACTAACACTAGGGTTTGACTGAAATGCAAATAGGGTAAATTCACCAAAGGAGAGAGAGAGAGTGTGCGCGTGTGTCAAATCATAACCTTCCGGCAACTTCGGCGTATAGCCGGCCAGATCGATCTTTCACCGGGCCCACAATTCGCGCCGTAATCCAATTTTATATATAGAGAAATGGGAAGAGAGAGAAAAATTATTATTATTTGAACGTTGGGATCGGAGTGCAAAAGGGCTTTCACAGTTTGAATTTTGGAGGGCTTTTTTTCTTCCTATTAGTGATTTTGTATGAGCTTAAATTTTATTTTTTTGCTCTGTTAATTTGAATTGACGGCATGCAATCCGGAGGTGGAGCTGCTTGTCATGGGCGGAACACGGCGGCGTCTGCTTCTGCTTCTGCATCGCCGTCGTCTTCCCCGTCTGCAGCTTCGGCACCGCACTTATGGTTTGATCCAATTCAACAACAAAAGCAGCCACAACAGCATCAATTGCAGCAGAGGCAGGTTAGGGCTTATAAGAATTTAGTTAAAGTATAAGCTTTGTTACCGACTGATCCATGGTGTTCTTTTTGTGTGGTGAAAATGTAATGTTTTTCCAGCTCGGTCTGGATTGAATCGTGTAATTGGAGAGTTTATAATGCAGTTGAAATGGTAGTTGGGTTTTGGCAAATGAATTTGAAGTGAATTGTGTAATTGGTATAGTTGATAATCATATATGAGATGAATGTATTTGAGTGCTTCAATGTATTCAGTTGTTCAGCTTCTTGGTCTTTGTTATCTATTAGTTTATTGAAAAAGCTGTTCTTTATTCCTGTTGCTCTCTCTGTGCGTGTGTGGATAAATTGTGCATTTCCTGATTCGGAGATGGCAGCTGAGTTCAGCATTAAACTCCTAACCAGGGACAGTTAGGGCCTAGAATTTATTGTTGGACTCCTGAATGGAATTATGTTTAATGCAGTCTTTTTCTTTCCCCAGATTGATGAATGGGACGAAAAGTGTAGTAAATGTGCTCAAGCAACATAATCCTATGTCCTTGTGGACTGTACTTCAATTAAGTAACATTTTTAATTCCATATTTTAAAGGGAAAGGGTACTGAAAATGACTTTGAAATCTGTTCAACTTAACTATAATTGGGTCTTACCTCATTGTAATAGTGCTTGTTTCCATGTGGGCCTCCTTCAAAGATTATCTTAATTTGACATCAGTTTTAGCTCAATAACTTGGACTTAGGTGTATAAATGGTTCTGTTCCATACACTAATGTGCTAACTTAGTTGGTATACATTGTGCATTTTCTGTTATTATCTTTTGGTTGTTTGGCTATAGATCTGTATTTCAGACTTGGGTTGAGCATTTTGAGAGGTGTGTGTCTGCAAAATTGTGATTATCTTTGCTTGAGTGGTCTGTGATCAAATTCTTCATTTGAATGTGGTAATGAGGTTGATTTGCTGAAATATCAGAAGTTCAACTTGAAGGGACATTAATGATCTTTACTCAGACTCTTTTGTGCTGAAAAGGTTTTGGGGATACCATTCAGATCAACAGGATTACAATTAGTTTGATTGTTGTGTCCCTACTTGTTTACATTCTTCTAAGTCATGGGTGTATAATTGAAATTATGTTATTTGCCTTTATGTTTGCAACATAAATTTTGAAATGTTTACGTGTTGCGCATAATCTTATAAAGGAATTGAATTCGTTAAAGAATAATTAACATAGGACAAGTTAGGAGCATAGGACGAATAGTAGTGAACAGTGTAGTGACGCTTGCTTTAATGCACATTTTTGTTGTAAAAGAAGAAAAAAAAAAATCTTTGTCTGATGCATTTGGGAGATTTTTGTACAGAATCACACTCAAGGCTGTTGCTTATGGTTCTGAGTTTGAATCCTAGTACAACCTATTTGGTATTTCTTCCAAAATTCTCTTTGACACTTTAAGTCTTTAATACTTTATGAAGTTCTTGTTCTGATGTATCATTTCCTACTTGTGTTTAGTAAATGCCCAGTTCTCATCTTTCTAGGCTTGCTCATCATTTTTGACAAGTAATAAATTATCTAAATTGGTCTTAACCATATCTATTACTTGGATGCCAATGCTTGTATAATTCATATAGTTTGATATGTTTATTTTTCCTTCCCCCTTTCTTAGAATCATCCTTTTTGATTTATTATCTGTGGCATAATTACCATTACTCTTGACATAACTTTTTTTTTTAATTGAAGTGATAGCTAGTTAACTTTGATACCAATATAATTATGGTTTTATATATCTAATCATTGATTTATAATCCTTCTGCTGGATTCTCTTAGTAGTTCAATCTTTATTCAAAAACTGTAAAATGTTCTTGTGTATTGGTTTACACACACTCTTACACTAACTAATGTGTATTTGGTTTCAACTACCTAGATATTATTGTTTATAAATTTGAAATACCATAATGATTGAGCTGGTAAAGGTTGATGTTTTCTGTACATTCGTTGATCCTTTATATTTTGTGCTGATGTATTTGGGGTTTCTATTTAAAATTATGTGTTTAAATGACTCCAGTTTACTGTATTCCTTGAATTTTTCGTGCAGTCATTCCATCAGCAATTACTTAGGACACCTGAAGGAAATGAAACCAATATAGCCTACCAGAGTGGTGGACTTCGTGGAGTCTTGGGAGGAGGAAACTTTGTGTCAAATTCTGGCCTCATGCAACTTCCTCAACAGTCCAGGAAGTTGGTCGATTTCAGCCAGCAACATGGTTTCCCCTATATGGGGGAGGAGGTCCAAAATAGGAGTCAGGGATTTGACCAACAAATGCTGAATCCAGTTTATCAGGCTTACTTGCAATCTGCGTATCAGACAGCGCAACAGAAATTAGCAATGGGGATGCAGCCACAGCAGCTAACAGAAATGGGAATGGTGGGGCCATCTGGGAAGGACCTCGATATGCCTTTGGGAAATTTGAAAATGCAAGATCCCATTTCCAGTCAGGCGGCTAACCAGGCCCAGGCATTGTTGTCGAACAAACAATCAGAACAGTTTATCCGTGGTGAGAGCCTGACTGAGGAACAGCAGCAAATCTCTGATCGGAGTAGTGATCCAAAGTCTCTTATCGCGCAAACATCAGCCGGCCAATTCATGCCAGGGAATATCATGAGGCCTGAGCAAGCCCCAAAATATCAGCAAAACATCCAAAATATGGCAAACAGCCAGCTAGTAATGACCAAACAGATGCAGGCAATGCAAGCTTTGGCACTTGAGCATAATATTGATCTATCACTTCCTGCAAATGCCAATTTGATGGTGCAGCTTATTCCGCTCATGCAGTCCAGGATGGTTGCTCAGCACAAAGCGACTGAAAGCAATATGGGTGCACATTCCTCATCTGTCCCTATGACAAAGCAGCAGGTAACTTCCCCACAAGTTACGAATGAAAATTCTCCGCATGGTAACTCTTCCGGTGACTTGTCAGGTCACTCTGGTTCTAATAAAGTGAGGCAGACAGTTCCGCCTGTCCCTTTTGGTGCTTTGGGTGCTTCCCTAGTTAATAACCCTAACAACATTCCGGTGCAACAGTTTTCTGTTCATAGCAGAGAGAATCAGTTGCCTTCAAGACAGTGTATCATGATAGGTAATGGAATACCTCCCATGCATCCTCCACATTCATCTGTGAACTTGAACCAGGGTGTAGATCATTCAGTGCTTGGGAAAAGCACATTGCCTGGCCCAGAAGCTTTGCAGATGCAGCACACCATGCCCATCCACCTATCTTCTTCGCAATCTGCAGCTTCGTCTAGTGAAGGGGGATTGGGAAATCCCTTATTATCTGAGGATGGAGTTGGACCAGTGCCCAAGATGCAACAGCAACATTCTGGATTTACCAAACAGCAACAGCATGTTCTTAGAGCGCAAATACTGGCATTTAGGCGTCTGAAGGTTTGCAAGTTTCTATACGTTATACATGCACAGATTTTTCTCGTAGTACTTTTTTAAAACTTTCTACAGCCTGTTTGATGCTTGAAATGTGTAATATTTTATAATGCATATATATATATATATATATATATATATATTTGCATTAATTTTTGTTGGCTTGCTGCCAGAAAGGAGACGGGACCCTTCCGTGTGAACTACTTAAGGCAATCCCTCCTCCGCCCCTTGAGACACAGACACAGCAGGCCTTACTTCATGTGGGAACTGTTAGTCAGAATACATCTGCTGGGAGAAATGTAGATGTAGAAGATCATACAAGACATAAGGAATCCAGTGAGAAAGCTATTCAGGATGTTGCATCATCCACCGGACTCAATAATTTGAAAGGGGAAGCATTTGCTGGAGATGAGAAGAAAGCAACTTTATCAGCTAATACAGTGCAGGTTACAACAGCTGTACTGAAGGAACCTACATCAGCAGTTCCTCCAGGAAAAGAAGAGCATCGAATTACTCAATTTTCTTCTAAACTGGAGGAGGAAGTTGAACGTAGGATTCAAATAGATCCCATGAGAATTGATATCTCACTAGATAAGGGTAAGGCAGTTGCTCCACAGGTTTCTTTGCCTGAGACAAGGCAAGTTAAGAAACCTTTACAAGTAAGCAGTGCACCTCAGACTAAAGATGTTGGAACTACTAGAAAGTATCATGGACCGCTCTTCGATTCTCCCTTCTTCACTAGGAAACATGATGCATTTGGATCAACCATGATGGTGAACAATAATAAGAATATGACATTGGCATATGATGTGAAGGATCTTCTTTTCGAGGAAGGCAGGGAAGTGCTTAACAAGAAGAGGACTCATAATATAAAAAAGATTGCTGATATACTAGCTGTGAATTTAGAGAGGAAGAGGATTAGGCCAGATCTTGTGTTACGGTTGCAGATTGAAGAGAAGAAGCTAAGACTCTTGGATGTGCAGGCACGCTTGAGGGATGAAGTCGATCAACAACAGCAAGAGATAATGGCAATGCCTGACAGGCCATATCGAAAATTTGTTCGGCTTTGTGAGCGTCAGCGCACAGATCTTAGCAGGAAAGCGCAAGCCTCTTGGAGAACCATGAGGGAGAAGCAACTAAAATTAATTTTTCAGTGGCGTAAGAAACTTCTTGAGGCTCACTGGGCTATACGTGATGCACGGACTGCCCGCAACAGGGGAGTTGCCAAGTATCATGAGCGAATGTTGAGGGAGTTCTCCAAGAGAAAGGATGATGATCGTAATAGAAGGATGGAGGCTTTGAAGAATAATGACGTCGAAAGGTATAGGGAAATGTTGCTGGAGCAACAAACTAGCATTCCTGGTGATGGTGCAGAGAGATATGCCGTCCTTTCGTCATTTTTAACGCAAACAGAAGAGTATCTTCATAAACTTGGTAGTAAAATAACCGCTTCAAAGAGTCAGCAGGAGGTTGAGGAGGCAGCAAATGCTGCTGCAGTTGCTGCAACTGCTCAGGCATTCTCTCTCTCTCTCTCTCACACACACACACACACTTCCTCACTAACTCACTCTACCCCTTTCTGTTCCTTTTATGTAATCTTCTTGTTACCTTAGCAGCAGACACTATTCACAGTATACGTTTCCCACAATCTCGTATATATTTGGTTGCTTTCCTTGTCACTCATTTATTAGTTTATTTGTTGTCAAAAGGGTCTCTCGGAAGAAGAAGTTATAAATGCAGCAGGTTGTGCTGGAGATGAAGTAAAAATAAGAAACCGTTTCTCTGAGATGAATGCGCCAAGAGATGGCTCATCCGTTAACAAGTAAGCTGACAAATTAACCAGATGCTTTGACTTTGTCATCTAGAAGATGCAAAATCAGGTTCTAGAGACTTTCCTGTAGTATGTTCTGTTGTGAAATTTTGTGTTTCCCGGATATGGATATTTTGCTGACTCCTGAAACCATTTTTAAATGAAGTATGCAGGAACAATATTGCATTCTCTAGTTTGGATATGCAACCTAGTCCTCTTGAATTTCTATATTCATTTAATTCAGTGCAATGCACTTCTCAAATATTTACTGTTTGGTTTAGTTTTAATTGGGGCTTTACATTGGTTTGGTTTTCACAGGTATTACAATCTTGCACATGCTGTGAATGAAAGGGTTTTGAGGCAGCCTTCAATGCTACAAGCTGGAACTTTGCGTGATTATCAAATTGTAGGTTGCATTCTCTTAGTAATACTTGCCTTGACCATTTCTTCTCTTTGTTTATTGTCAACATCATTCCAAGTAGTTCTTTCTGGTTAATTTCGCGGTTGATCTTCCAGGTTGGGTTGCAATGGATGCTTTCTTTGTATAACAACAAATTGAATGGAATTTTAGCGGATGAGATGGGTCTTGGGAAGACAGTACAGGTAGATCTTTGTTCTGTTCAAGGGTTTGTATTTCTTGCCACTAGATACTGCACTCTATCCCCACTTAAAAGTTTCCGTGCTTGTTCTAGTTGTAAGAAATTTGTTTGTCACTTTGTGAATTACTTTTTTTTTTGTTAAGCCTTGGAAGCGTTAGTATTTACTCTTTTTTCTTTTCCTGATAAGTAAAACTGTAGTATGTACTAAAAAGAACTTACTGGTAAACTTTGCTATCTTGGGTGGTCTTAAAATTAATGTGCAGGTTATGTCGTTGATTGCTTATTTGATGGAGTTCAAAGGAAATTATGGCCCACATCTTATTATTGTTCCAAATGCTGTCTTGGTCAATTGGAAGGTTGGAACTTTATGGTTACACTGTCAAGGGCATTTAATTTCCATTGTTTTTATAAACGGCTAACTCAAGCTATTTAACAGAGTGAGCTTCATAATTGGCTTCCATCAGTGTCCTGCATTTACTATGTCGGTGTGAAGGATCAGCGCTCAAAATTGTTTTCACAAGTAAGATGTCCTGATTTCTTCATTTTGCTAAGTTAGTTCTGATATATTACTGAGTTTCTGTTTTTGTTATCTACTAATCAGGAGGTCTGTGCAATGAAATTCAACGTTCTTGTGACAACCTACGAGTTTGTCATGTATGATCGTTCAAAACTGTCAAAAGTTGATTGGAAGTATATTATAATTGATGAAGCACAGCGGATGAAGGACAGAGAGTCTGTTCTAGCCCGCGATCTTGATCGATACCGCTGCCAGAGGCGCCTGCTTCTCACAGGAACACCCTTACAGGTTTGTTGAGGGTCACATTCTCCTCTTCATACACTTGGATTATTACAAGTTTTACTGTTTAGATTATGGTTTCCATTTTTTACCCGAGTTATTGTATATTTGATCAGCATAATATCATCCTCTTTTCTTGCTAGGTATTAGATTAAACAAGCATTCACTGACTCTTTTCACTCCCCCCCCTCCCCCCTCCCCCCTCCCCCCTCCCCCCTCTTTTTGTTGTGTTTGTGAGGAAAAGGAGAGTGGGGGGTGGAAGGGGCAGGCAGAAATGGCCCTTTGAGCCTTTTGTCATTTCTCATATGGTTTTGCAACAAGGCTCAATTTTTCATATCTAAGAGAGCATTTTCAAGAAACTTGGTGTTTCTGCGTCTCATTTGTTTGTCATGGTCAACATGTATTGCTGTTTAAGATATTCTTTTTGACCAACGTATTTAATATATACATCGCTCCTACAAATTTACAAACCTCTGAATGGGGACTATGGTCCATTTGTATAAACTTTGCCTTGGTATTGTTAGATTAAAACATTTTTGGACATTGAAAAGGAAATCATGACACCCATAATGGGACGGAGGAAACTGAAAGCATCACTGAGACACTGACTACTGTTTAAGATATTCTTTTTGACCTTGTTCAATTCAAGGAATATGTTTGTATACGGATAAGACCAAAATGTATTTACCTGTTGTGCTTACGGCCTTTAACCACAACTATCACTCTGAAGTAGGTTAAAACTGGCTCCATGCAATCCAAAACCCTAATTCACTTTTCACAATCATATCATAGTCCGTCATAATTAGGTACTCTTAATTTTTATCTAACAAAAAGATATCAATCCCCTTAATCTGATTCCCAGAATTTGTATCCTTGATTCCTTGACCTTTCTTGGCTTAGGTTCCAAGCTCAGCAATACTGGTAAGAGCAAGATGTCTTAGGTCAGCCAGGAGATTTACCATTTTTTGATTTCTTGTGTTTGTACATGAACTCCATTGTGGTATATGCTATATAAGATCAATAATTCTTATTCATGGTACTGAGGGAATGCACATGAAGTTACTACTGGTAGGCTAGCATTTTGTCTACTGTTTCATTGCTTTGTTAATTGTTGTACCTAATTTTTGGGCGGTGGGGAAATTCTTTAAACTGTGCAGAATGATCTCAAAGAACTCTGGTCACTCCTAAATTTACTCCTCCCAGAAGTGTTTGATAATCGGAAGGCATTCCATGATTGGTTCTCAAAACCTTTTCAAAAGGAAGGCCCTACACATAATGTTGAGGATGACTGGCTTGAGACAGAGAAGAAGGTTATCATTATCCACCGACTTCATCAGATTCTCGAGCCTTTCATGCTCAGACGTCGTGTTGAAGATGTCGAAGGTTCACTTCCTCCAAAGGTATGCAGTTATTGAAGCTCTGGTGGTAAGTCCTTTACTGTGAATATTTTCTGATAATAATATCAATGGCAGGTTTCCATCATTTTAAGATGTAAAATGTCAGCTATTCAGGGTACTGTTTATGATTGGATCAAATCTACGGGTACTCTTCGTGTTGATCCTGAAGATGAAAAGCTCATGGCTCAAAAAAGGCCAATGTATCAAGCTAAAACATTTAAAACATTATTTAATAGGTGTATGGAGCTTCGTAAAACTTGCAATCACCCTTTGCTTAACTACCCAAATTTTAATGATTTCTCCAAGGATTTCCTTGTCAGATCATGTGGGAAATTGTTTTTCCTGGATAGGATCCTGTTAAAACTCCAGAGAACAGGGCACCGAGTATTGCTCTTTAGTACCATGACAAAACTCCTAGATATATTGGAGGAATATTTGCAGTGGCGACGACTTGTGTACCGACGAATTGATGGGACAACTAGCCTAGAAGACCGAGAATCAGCTATTGTTGACTTCAATAGTCCTGATACAGATTGCTTCCTCTTCTTGCTAAGCATTCGTGCAGCTGGGCGTGGTTTGAATCTTCAGTCTGCTGACACGGTTGTCATATATGATCCTGACCCAAATCCCAAAAATGAGGAGCAGGCAGTTGCTAGAGCCCACCGCATTGGGCAGAAGAGAGAAGTGAAAGTAATCTACTTGGAAGCAGTGGTTGACAAGATCTCTAGCCATCAGAAAGAAGATGAATATAGGAGTGGAGTTAAAGTTGATTCAGAGGACGACCTTGCAGGTAAGGATCGATATATGGGATCGATTGAGGGCCTCATACGGAATAATATTCAGCAGTATAAGATTGATATGGCTGATGAAGTCATCAATGCTGGGAGGTTTGACCAAAGGACAACGCATGAAGAGCGGCGCTTGACTTTAGAGTCAATGTTACATGATGAGGAGAGATATCAAGAAACTGTTCATGATGTTCCCTCACTTCTGGAGGTAAACCGAATGATTGCTAGAAGTGAAGAAGAAGTAGAACTCTTTGATCAGATGGATGAGGAATTTGATTGGGTGGAAGAGATGACGAGATATGACCAGGTTCCTAAGTGGCTACGTGCTAATACTAGAGAAGTGAATACTACAATTGCTAACCTATCCAAAAAACGATCTGGAAACATTTCATTATGGGACAACATTGGTGTGGAATCCAGTGAAATGGCTTCTGATGTATCTACTAAACTTGAGAGGAAAAAGAGAAGGCTTAGGGGGAAAAAGTGTCCTATCTACACAGAACTGGACGAAGATGATGATTTGTCTGAAGCTAGTTCAGAAGAAAGGAGTGGATATTCTGAGAGTGAAGAGGGAGAAATTGGAGGGTTGGAAAATGAAGAATATCGTGTAGCTATTGATGCACCTCCAGGTAATATGGGCCAGTCAAAAGATGTTCCATTTTTGGTTGAGGGGAAGGAGGATCCTCGACTTTCAGAAAGTCACAAAATTAAACACATACCTGAAGAAGCGGGTTCCTCGGGTTCATCTTCAGGCAGTCGAAGATTAATGCAAGTATTGTTGCCTTCTATCTCTGCCCAGAAGTTTGGTTCACTTTCTGCATTAGATGCAAGGCCAAGTTCTCTTTCGAAAAGGCTGGTAAATTTCTTTTCACCCTTTATTGACATTCTTATATTGGAATCATTGGTTTCTTCAAGCTGCTTATTTTGTAATATTCTAATGCTGGCAGCCTGATGAAATAGAGGAAGGAGAAATCACCATGTCTGGAGATTCCCTAATTGACTTCCAGCATTCTGATAGCTGGACTCATGATCGTGATGAGTGCGAGGATGAGCAGGATTTACAACCAAAGATTAAGCGGAAGCGTAGCATCCGAGCGAGGCCACGACATGCTGTTGAGAGGCGGGAAGAAAAACCCAGTGAGAAACCATCGATCCGTTGCGGTGATTCTTCTCAGTTGTTATCACAGAAGGATCATAAATACGAGTCTCAGTTTAAAACTGATAAAGAACACAAAATGCTAGGAGAGCTTAATGCTTACAAGCATAACAGAAGTGACTTGCCCTTGAAAACTAGGCGAAATTTACATCCCCGGAAATGTTCAAATCTGGTAAATGTGCCTGCCGCACTGAAACCTAGCAGAGTAAATTGCCTGTCTGATCCTTCAGAAGATGCCATAGAACATTCCAGAGAAAGTTGCAACAGTAAAGTTATGAATGGGACTGGCACTTCTAATGGCACTAAGATGTCTGATGGAGACATACACAGGGTATGTAAAATAAGTTTATAACATCTATAATTTAAATAATATTCAATTGATAGATGCTGGTTGTTTGTATTTTCCATCAAATTTCATTACATTAATTTTTATGCATCTCATATGCTGACTTATGGATATGAGGAATCCAAGAATATCACATATTTTCCATGTTCTGAAGTTCATATGATCACAGTTTATGTTATGTATCTATTATATTTTAGTAGTAGTTATTACCTTCTCGTATTTTCACTCTTGTTGTCGCCTCACAGTTCATACTGCATATCAATCTTACCTTTTCTCTAGCCATCGCCTGTTTAATAGCACTTACTTTCTCGACCAGGCTCAGCATGCTCATTGCCAACTTTGTTTTGAGGACCGCTGATGAAGTGTCCTGAAACATTCATATTATTTGTGAATGAATGATCATGAAGCAATTAATTTGGTTTCTCCCTTTTCTTACTTTATTCATGTTCTTTATCCACTTCCTCTAATAAGCATATAAGGACTATTGTTTAATCTTGGATTTGTCTTGTAAGTCTTTTTTTCCCCTCTTATTTTGCTGGTCTTAAAGAAGAGATTTGCCGTTGGATTATTTTATTTGGAAGGCAAAAGCTCTTGCTAAAATTAAAGATTTTGCTTGGTCTTTTTCCTTATAGGCAGTGTATGCGCCGCCTAGGTGGAATCGATCATCTACCACCTCAATATGGCTGGGTACCTAGCGGTCTAACCGTCTTGGCAGACGGTCGGTTTGGCCCTAGTTCTGATCCTGATATATGATTGCTTTTATTAGATCATGAACCTAATATTAATTTAGTATTTTCAAAACTGTAATTTTTTTCATAATTTTTTTCTTCACTATTTATATGCATGACTTCATTTAATCTACAACTCTAAAATCTTGATCACTTCACTTATTTTGTAAGTACTAATTGAACTTTAATAAAAAATAATAAACTTGAAATTAGAGTCAAAGAATTGTTTAGGAAATGACTACAAATATGAATCTAATTATTTAATTAAGGCTTTGAAGCTTTACAATGTTTGAAAAAAAATTATGTAGTCTTGTAGGATTTTTGTTAATTTTTCATGTACAGTTTAGAATATTTATATTATAAAAATTAACCAAGTAAAACCGACTAAGAAAACGCCTAGGCGCTAGACGACTCCCTCCACCACCTAGCTCCACCAATTGGTTTTTAGAGCACTTTAATAGGTTCAGTATTGATGATTTATTTGCACAGCGTAAGTGTTACGAAGCTTTATGGACATTTGTGGGATGTGTATGTAGGCTAGCTCTCATTTATTTCTCCACTGTTTCAAGACATTGAAGTTGTGGTGTTTGTTATTTGGGTTTTTGGTTAAAGTTGGGTTTTTCCTGTGGGATTTGGAGAGTTGATTATTACAAGGTATTAGCAGTTGCCTTCCTCTGTTTTTCTCTGTGTGTGGGTGTATCCTCTGGCACACTTGGGACTCCAGAGTTGTTTTTTCATAGCATGCATATGAATAATAAAATTACCATCAATTGATCTTATCTTTGTTATTTTTATGCGGTGATTTGTTGACACTTGACAGATGAATGGTTTGTTTGGTTTGTAGTACCATCTTCACCATCATTTGTTCCCTTGATTTAGTTTTTCCCATTTTTTAAAATTGTATGCAATATTATGGCTTACAATTTGAATGAAGTAGCCAAGACTTGTCTGATTTTGACCTGAGATTATTAACTTTGTGAACTGACGAAGAAATTTTTTTGGGTCAAGTATATGAGTAAATATTTTTGGATAAAATGTTGAATATAATTTTGTGTCATTGATGGTGAGTCATAGTAATCTTTTTGTGGTGTCACCATAATATAATGTGTGTGAACTTATGAAGATATAATACTTGTAGATAAAACAAGCATTCATTGGTGTACAACCTTGAGTGATTATTGCATTCCAAGTTGGAAAACAGGCGGTCTATTTACATAACAAAAAGGTCATACTTGAGGTAGATCTTTAGAGCGATGCATGGAAAAATGTGATGAAAGTGAGTCAGTTGGGCAGTATTTCTCATTTTAGGTTTGAAGTTTAGAGAAGATGCGTGTATCACAATTAATTGTATTAGTGGTTTGATTAATTGTGTTTTTCATGTTGGTGATTACTCATATTTGGATGTTCATGTTTCCAGTGCAAGAGTGTAATGAGCAAGTTTCAGAGGAGAATAGGTAAGGAAGGTCATCAAATAGTACCTTTGCTAACAGATCTCTGGAAGGGAAGTGAAACTACCGATTACATGACTGGTTCTGGGAATAGCCATCTGGATATACGAATGATCGACCAGCGGCTTGACAGATTTGAGTATAATGGAGTAATGGAGCTTGTTTCTGATGTGCAGCTTATGCTAAAAACCTCAGTGCAGTATTATGGATTATCACATGAGGTATGGCTGCATGATTTTAATTAATTTTATAGTTCATTGCAAAAAATTATGTTGCTTAAATTTTCTTCCGAGTATTTTTCCTGTTGTGTCTGGGAACAAATTAAGAGGCATTCTTTTAGAAGAGGTATGGATATAATGAAGTTATTGTGTAGAGTTATCTTAGAAAATATCCTGACCATAAATTAAGTGTCTGAATTAATATTTCAAATATCAGTTCTGCTGCATAACTCAGAAACTGCTCAAGTAGGTCATAATTTTCTTGTAGGGGAAATTATACTTCCCTGGAATTTCAACTGTCAAGAGGCTTGCCTGCGCTTGTTGAGATAAACCTCTATCCAGTTTACGTTCTTCAGTAATTTTAAAGTCTATTGAAGGCTTCTCTTTGAGTTCCAAACTAATTTCTTTTTTGCTTTTTCGATTTTTTCTTATTTTCTTATTTTGCTGCTGCTTGTTTTACTTTGTCAACATGCAGCAATGTTCAGGATTTTAAATATATTTTTTAGATATGTTCTTCTGGATGCTAGATTCACAAGTCTTACTTAGAGACTCACTTTTTAGTTTTTATGTTGATACAGTCAAAAGATGGCACATACCACTTTCCATGTACATAGGTCTCTTGTGTGTTGATAATCCTTCAGTTTCCATAATATACCGTCTGTAACTTAGCATCAGAAACTTCTATGTTTATGTCGGCAAGGCAGTCTTGAAATACTGTATCTAGAGCCAGTGTCCAGATCCTCCAGGATGGTGGAGATTCATACCTTCATCAGTTGGTGCTATGAAGTCTAGGTATTATTGTATGATACTATAGGATTTTTAGCTGGATTTTCTGTTTTTCATTAAAGTAGTGGCAACTGTCAAAAAATCTTTATATGCTGCTTGGCTGCTAGGAGTTAGAAAAAATAAAATAAAATTGGACCTTGCGAAACCTCTTGGCGTGACTTAGTAAGATGGCTTTCTTGCATAAATTGAAAAAAAAATCAAAAAGTTTTAATTTCTTGCCCTCTCACACACGTTTGAAATTCTGCAATATATAATTCCGATGTATAGGTGCGAACAGAAGCAAGGAAAGTGCATGATCTCTTTTTTGACATATTGAAGCTGGCTTTTCCTTTGACGGATTTCCGAGAAGTCAGGAGCTCTGTCTGTTTTACCGGCCAGGCAGCTATTTCTACTCTTGCCGCACCTTCGAGACAGGTTCTTGCCGGTCAAAGCAAGCAACAAAAACATGCAAATGAGGCGGACCCAGAACCAAGTCCTCCTCAGAAGCCACCGTCTCGTGGACCAGTCCTTACTAGTGAATACAATAGGACCAGGAGCCATCTGCCTCAGAGGGAGACAAGGTTCGGAAGCAGCAGCAGCAGCAGCAACAGGGAATTAGGTCAGCAGGAAGATTCTCGACTGCTTGCTCATCCAGGAGAGCTTGTTATATGTAAAAAGAAGAGGAAAGACAGGGAAAAGTCAAAGTCGGGAAATGGGTCGGCTAGCCCAGCGTCACCTGCCAGTGTTGGCCGTAGCATTAAAAGTCTGGGTTCAGGTTCGAGTTCAAAGGAGATGAGATTGAGTCAGCACACTTCCCAACAGCAAGGGTGGGTTATCCAGCCTCCTCAACAGGTGAATGCTGGTGGAACAATAGGCTGGGCAAATCCTGTAAAGAGAATGAGAACAAATGCTGGGAAGAGGCGCCCAAGCCATTTGTGAATTATTAGTGTCAAATACAAGAGAGAGAGAGACCAATTTGTAATGGATTTCAGGTGCAGAGTGTATATTTGATCCATTGCGGGGATGCCTCCTTCGGGCGAATTTCTAGTTTCATATATACCATTTTACATTTATAAAGAAAATTATGTCAACATGCCAGAATACATAATTGAAATGCCAATAAGTTTGAGTTGAGGTAAGTTTTTATTAGGGTAGCACTATTCTCATATGTTTCTAATATTTTCACATGAAGATGGGGCCACTGTATGCTTGCGTGAGCCTCTCACGTGAAAATATCAGTTCTCTTTGAATATAATTCGGACCGAATTCGAGTAATAAATATTCGAATTTTAAAATTCGAATTCGAGTATGAATTTAACATTTCGAGTCGAATTCGAGCAGTTTCAATTCAACTCGTTTACACCTTTACACAAGTGATGATAAATAGCTGGAGAATGGAACAAGGACAGCATTACTAAAGAAATCCATGCAAAATCAATTTTTTCCAACTATCCACCAAATATGTTCAATGGACTAGGCAAATGAAACATGAGCTTGGAAAATCTTTCTGCTTTGAAGCTAAAGATGATCACAAGCCACTTCTTGACATTCCAAATTAAGGAATAGCGAGATGAGAAACTGGCAATTACAACATGAAACCAATAGTTAATTTATTTACATTGAACGACGAAACTAATACACATGGATGGAATTCTTGTTTTTCATTTCCTCCCATTAATTCGTCTTTAAAGTTCAGAGTTTTGATGATTTAAACAGGAGGGGAAAACTTATGTACAGATACAGCATGTGAGATAAGGAGCTATGGATCCACTGGACCAGCGGCCATTGCTTCGTTGCCAGAGTCGTATTCGGCTTCACTCAGTTCCTCTTCACTTGAATTCTCTTCTGGGACTTCTCCCACATCTTCTGCCTTGGCATATTTCTCACAGTATTCTGGATAAATGTTGCGGTACAATTCAAAACTAGGATTTTAAGAAGGAAAAAGAAATGCAAAGAAACCTCGAGTTCTGAGCCAGTATGGAAATGATGGCAGCTGAACAAATCAAAATCCTACTATGCATCGACACTTAACAGTTCCCGGCAATGATAATAATAAAAGCCGTAATTAACATGAGCAACTGAGATGATGATTTATACTGAAGAAAAAACAAGGTAATACTCTAGATCCTTTAAAATCACAAACCTCAAAGCCAATATGACTAGTCCTTCTAAACCCACAATCTCATTTCAAGACTTGCAAGGTGAACTGAACCTTCAAAGTAATCTTAATCTATTGACCAATGCTCATACTGACAAAGCGGTTATGGCACTATTACTAGTAACATGAAGACTTTACAGGGTTCACCTCTTAATTAACATGGATTGGAGTGCTAGCTGAATATGTATTTCGGTATTGTATAATAATGATGACCTCATCCAGAAAATAAAGGAGTGAATTTCAATTAAGGGTGAAGAAAGTATTTACTTCACAATTTATACATACGCCATGCAACTCTTGTGCAAGCAACTGAGCAAACAGAGGCTGAGAGAATATGAAGCATAAAGCTGCTCATATAGAAACCAAGGCAATCAGTATTTGCTTATAGTGATACATCTTATTTTACTTGTAACAGAAGGACGTCAACCTGTCCTTTCCTAGCCTCAAAGATATACATTCTAAAATTTGTGATTTAAATATGTATTTAAGCGAATGATAACTATACTAAGAAGTTTGTTTCTAGCTACTATTCTATAGTCTATACGGAATGTCGAAACCAATTTCTTAGAGTTGGTTAGAAATATATGAACTCTCCCCAGGGCCCAGACTCGTCTAACATTCGTCAACTGAAACCAGTCCACTATCACCACTAACCAATATTTACAGCACTTGCATACCGTCTCCACTAGCATCATCATCACAGAAAGAAAGATATGCTTTCACACTTTCTATTAAAACTCATGTTTTACACGTTATTTAGCAAGTAAGCTTTTTACTTTTGCTTTAGGAGGAATATTTGAAAAGCATGTCTGGTAAAAAAATAATTGTAAATGCAATACTTTTACTCTGTTGGAAAGCATGACAAGTATACTTGTTATAGAATCTTTATTGGGGTGATGAAAAGCTGGTCTATTATTAGTGCGAATAAAGAACTTTACCCCTGGAGGAAAGCATGACTTGTTATAGCATCTTTATTTAAGTAATGAAACGTCAAAGGTTAACACTTGTGGTAGCATTTGACTGATGGCATCAGTACAATAGGTGGGAGGAAGGGTGCCAACAGTGCTAGGAATATAATAATGATAGAACTTACTTTTATATGGCTATGCCTCTGTTACGGTGCAAATGAAATATTAATGGTTTTCACTCTTCGTAAACAAAAGTAATAACCTTGTTGTAGCATCCTAATTGAGGTGATGAAACATCAAAGAGCAAGTGGTATGGTAGCATTATATCAGTCCAATTGGCGGAAAAAATGGTGCTGGAGCTCATTTTATATGGTCATGCCTTTGTTGAGGTGACCAATGACAGTATGAGTGATCTTCACTCTTCATAAATAAAAGCAATAACCTTTCTTAAACTTCAATTAGTCGTTATTCTTTCTTGCAGAAAGTACCTTCCATGGCATAACCAAACATAAAAGGCCTTGCAATTTAAGCTTATATTTCTTTGTAGCTTTCTCATGGCAACAAGTGAAAAATAAGTATAAAACAAAATAATACTAAAAACTTCACTCATCATATGCTATATTGACATTGCAATGTGTGCATTTCCCTAAGTGTAAAAATTTCAAGAGGTTCAATACCTTTAACTTTTTGTTCATAAGAAGCTCGATCGCGCATCATTAGAGCAGCTGCCTCCCCGTTCAGTGGGTCCGATGGATTTGGGTATAAAAGAAGTTGTGGGAGGAACACTTCAAACACATTTACTAGATCTGAAAATCATAGGTGTCAACATCAGAGGTCAATAAGTTTAAGCAGTAAACTGTAAAATAGTTTATTCATAAAAAATAAAAAACCCAACAGGGTCTTATTTATGATACACATATGACATTGATATTTTACCAAACATAGGACTCCAAGTCTGATTAATAACATCTAAGCAAACAGAGCCAGACCTGAAAATTAATAGAACACCAAAATGTCAGACATGAAGAATCTTTTAAGGGAAATGAAGATGTTGAATTGCCCACTAAGGAAAATAATGAAGATGTTGAAAATTACTCACATTTCGTCCACATTCGGGTGATAAATCTTATTAATAAAGCCTATGGATGGAGATTTATACGGATAAGCATCTGGAAGCTCAACCCTTATCCTCCACACGCCTCCATGGTAAGGACCTAACACAATTCATTATGAGATAAAAAATTGTAAAAACATAAATTTAGAAATTAAATAGCAATTTCCAGTCTACCACTAAATTTTGAAAACATAAAGCTGCAAAACTGCAGCTGTCATGAACATTACATACAAGAACAGAAAGGAACCCCTGCATATTCTTTTTTATTGCCCAAATTAATTCTATATTTGAACATTGAAAAAGCACCAAAAAATACGAAGTGTTAGCAAATAGACCATCAAATAGGACTATTAGCAACAATACACCCCTCCTCCCCCAACCCAAAATCCCAGGAAAGCATGACAAAACTTAAAAAATTATATATTTGAAAGATGGGTATTGAATAAATAATATAAACACTATATCAAAAGGAAATATTAATTGACAGTAGAATTTCCCCAAAAAAGATTTTTTCTTTCTTTTCATAGTAGTGAAACAAGTATAAAATTCAAAGATGCAATTGAATGCCCATAAGATGTACAGAAGGTCAAACATAGCTAAATCAAGAATATTCAAGACCCACAAAAGCAATAACATTAAAAAGCTCAAAAATTCAATTTAGAGGCATAAAGATTAAAACTTGAGACATGGGTGTGAAAAATTTACTGTCACTGGGGCCATGGAAATGTACATAGAACTCCTGCATACCATCATTGATCATCTCTACCTTGTAATCACTCATCATCCTAATCCCACCAACGAGAAGAAAAACAAAGAGAATACCTTAAATTAAAATAAAAAATAACTATTATTAATTGATTAAAATAAGATTGAAGAAAAAAAGGAAAATTAGAGGATTAACAGTTTCATCAAGTCCATCTCTCTGCGTTTGCTTGGGGAAGACATGCCTTTTCTTTCTTTTTTTTTCTCTTCTAAATTTGTGTAACTTGTGTTTTGAGGGGTTGAGAGTTTGAGAGAGAGAGAGAGAGGAGCGGATGAGAAGAAATGAGTTATAGTTGCACAACTAAGAAGCAAAATGGTTCAGGCATCAACGAGTGAAACTAGGTAGCGGAGACACGAAAAATAATATTTATGATTAGGCCCCTTAATTTTAAAATATTTATTTTTTGTTTAAGTTACTTGGTTTACATTTTCAAGATTCCTCTCCTATATCCCCGTGACACCTCTCCTCTCACACTATATTATTTGCCCACGCACCCTCTCTCTCTCTCTCTCTCTCTCTATATATATATATATATATATATATATACTAGCTGAGTCTCGTACCTCCACCATTATATAGACGGTAGAATATAAACTTTGGTAAGTCCAGATAATTTATTAGAATAAGTAAAAAATTCAAAATCAATTATATTTTGTTAGATAAATATATATACATCTATATATATAAAAGCCGGTTCAGCGGCGGACCAGTCCGTCAGAGATCCTCGCCCTATATATAATGGACGACGAGATTTATTTTAAATTTTGGACTGTTAAAATAATTTATTAGGGTGAACGAAAAATTTAAAATCAATTGTATCTTATATATATATATATATATATATATATATATATATATATATATATATATATATCGGATCAGGTCCGGACTCCCGGACCGGACCAAAATCCGGACTTTTTTTTTGCTTTTTTTTTATTTTAAAATAACTAAAAATAAATAAATAAAAAATTATGGAACTTGAATTTTTATATAATACAGTATTTTTTGTGTGATTTGGATACATATAACAAAATATGTTTGTACAGTCTGTGCAGACTGTACATATATTTTTTGGTATAGGTATCCAAATCACGCCCAAAACATTGTATTATGAAAAAATTTAAGTTCCATAAAATATTAATTTTTTTTAGTTGTTTTAAAAAATAAAAAAAAATTGGTCCGTTTTTGATCAGGTCCGGACTTCCGAACCTGATCCTTGTTGTATATATATATATATATATATATAGAGAGAGAGAGAGAGAGAGAATTTGGATTACAAGTAACATAAAAATCTTAAGCGCAATAGATAAAATAATAATGTTTGAATCCATTCTTTATTATTCCTTATTCCATTAATTTATATAAATTGATTTTTAATATCAATATAAATTTATGTTAGCAACACTCTTTTACCTAATAAAAAAAATCCTTAAAAGAAAATCTCAACTGACAATTTTTGTTTCTTTTAGTGACAATTTAATTTGACATAATATTTTAAAGTACATTATCATCATTTTATTACGTTATTACTCTTAAATTAAACATTTAATGATAATAAATATCGAATATAAATTTAGCAAATAAAATACCTTTTGTGGATCTAAGAGACCTTTTTTATGACTCTGGTTAGCAATTGACTAAATAAAAATTGCACATAATATTATGTTGATAATAAATTATATATTTAAATAAGTCAAAAAGATATATTTACTTTGGATGATCTAATAATTATGCTCGCGTAACATGAACTCAGAAAAAGAAAAAGGAAAAGGAAAACAATTCATTATAATATGGACCTTCTATTTTAAAGAGCGATAAATACTGAATGAATTTGAATACACGATGAGGTCCGGCCTCCTCGGTGATAGAATGCTTAATTTAATATTATACTAATATCTGGTGGCATTCGTGTTACGTGTATAAATTATGTGAAATAAAATAAAAATTATATAAAATTTGAAGAATTAAATAAAAAAATATTAATATAAAAATGACAAAATAAGAAATATGTTAAAAGACGAAGGGCATTTTAAGAAATGATAGAAAGCTTCACAAAAGTTGTTTACATAGTCTAGCCACCTGCTTTATATATTAGACAGATATGGCTTTCGGGAAATACTCCTGTCGTCTATTTAAAAAAATATTATTTGTTGAGTCTGTTGCATAGACAATTTAATATGTTATTTAAATATTCAAATTGAAGAAATTATTATGTCTAAAATTAAATTAAAAATTTTAATAGCACAAATGAGAAAAAAAAAAAAGAAATTCTTTAAATTATTATAGTAATTGGAGATGTGAATAATATTCATCTTTACATAGAAACTTTTTTTAAAATTTTCAAGTGCTCAGATTTAAAAATTTTCAATTACAAATGTCTTTAATGGTACTTTTTACTAAGGCTGTAAAATGAGCAAATAGTTCGGGCTCGATTCTTATTCGCTCGACCCGAAATATAAATGATTTAAATATAAACAAATTTTAAAGTTCGATAAATTACTCGAATATCCTCAAATTATAATTTTCGTTAGATACTCGGATTATATTCGTTCGAAAAGTTTAAACTGATCGGGCTCGATTCGAGATCGTGCTCGACTAGGTAGTTAAACGAGCCTAAATCAAATCTTATTTTATACTCGATAAATTTTATGAACCAAATCTGAAAAACTCAATATATAGTTGGACTGAATTCATTTAAGCCCTTACTTTTTACTTCCCGAAATGGGTGTCATTTAACATGTCAAAAGACAAAAAAAGGAAACAAGTTGCTTCTGTTGAAAAGGACCATAAGATATTCCATCTCGAGGCAATCAAACACATTACACAAACCAATCCAAACTCTTTGGTGGAGATGAGTGTGAAATAGGCATACTTTATATTCATGAGGGCCATGTTATTTCATTTAAATGGTGGTAAATCTTTTAGTTTTAGTTTATATTAAAATTATTTTATTTATTTTAGACAAAATATTGATATGTTGTATAGTACATTTCATTAATGTTTATCTAGATAAAATAGAATATATTTGTTTTCCAATTACTTAGCATTTTTCTTTATTTTCTACCTAAGTTGGTTGAATAAAACACAAACCATCTCTCTATACAGTATTCCCTTCATTTCAAAATACGAGTTATTGTAGTTTGTTTTGAATTTTCTCGATTCTTTCTTTTTCTCCCTTTAGTTAAGAACTCTAATCGCCATCTTAGATCTAGAGAGCGCTTTCCTTTCGGAGATACTCTTCCTTTGATCTCTCTTATTCTCTTATTTTGATTTTAATAATAATAAAAATAAATGTGGAGTTTGTTTTTTTTTTTTTTTGTGCGACTTGCGTTTGATGTAAGGAAAACAAAGAAAACTCTCTAACATATAGAGAGAAAGGGGAGTGTTTGTGACGCCCCCAAAATTAGGTATACATCACCCATCTTGGGTCGTCAGATACATAGTACAGAATACAAATACAACTGATTAATACAACTGTCGTGTACAATACGACAAAACATAAACTGTGAGTTTGAATACAAATATTATCTTCTAGAGAGTATTCATACTCAAAAGGAGTCCTCATTACATTTATTAACACACCATTACATAGAATAGTGAGGACTACTAACTAATACTATCATTCGGACCATCACTCCGTTCCCCGACTTGCCCCAGCTACGTTCTCATTTCCTGAAGAGAACAGTGAAAGAAAGGGTGAGCTCAACTAGCCCGGTAAGAAATATTATGACTAAGATAATGCAGAATAAATTATCATTAGCCTTCAATAATGTTAAACTGATAAAATATAATAGACATCAAGTTTAACTGTAGCGGAACAAGCAATCCATTAAGAGAGTCAAGTAGAAAATAAACTCTACTATCTTTTATGATTTAAAAGGTTTTTCAACACTGCGATCGCTGAGACTCAGCTTAATAAAATAATCCACATCATCGAATCACCCCTGCACTACGGCCAAGGATATTCGTGTATTCATTAATGGTCATGATCATGCCAACAACTGTCCATCAATGCACTACGGGCCAATGATGACTTTTACCACATCATTTGTAACATTACGGTCATGATTACACCGAATAATCCCTGGTCATAATCATACCAAGTCCATCTATGCACTACAGGCCACAGATGACTTTCAACAGAATATAAACATGAGGATGATGACAATGATATAAGAATTCAATAAAACAAGTTCAAGAATTAATTTATCCAGGAATTAACAACGTCCAAATTGTCAACATGATACTGCATTGTGGAGTAAAATTCAAGAACGCTTAGAAGAATATTTTCTTGAAAAGATACTGGATGAAACGCAACTATCAAGGATATTCCACAAATTTCATAGAGTATAGAAGTCAAAACTTAACCAACTGAGTACAATAAAGAATGGAATAACAAAAGAAATCACCATGCATGCGATAGACCGCACAGACAGGTTATTCCAATAGAATAATAAATAATGGAACCAGGTCCGGCGTAAACGCACAGACAGGATATTCCGACAGAATAATAAATAATGGAACCAGGTCCGGTGTAAAACACACAGACAGGATATTCCAACAGAATAATAATAAAACGGAACCAGGTCCGGTGTAAAACACACAGACAGGATGTTCCAACAGAATAATAAACGGAACCAGGTCCGGTGTAAAATACACAGACAGGATGTTCCAACAGAATAATAGAAGAATGTCACCAAGTATAGGGTAGACCGCGTATGCTGGTTATTCCAACAGAATAATAACGAATGGAATAACAGAAAATCTCTTCATGAATATAAAAGAAATAATATTCCCTACCTTAAAAGAACTAGATATTGGAAAAGTGATGTAGCAGAATACTTTTATTCTCTCTCTCTTATTCTCTCTATACTTTCTCTCTCTATAGCTTGAATGAATTCGTAAAAAATAATGAAGCCCTAGGCCTCTATTTATAGAAAAACTGAGGGTGGCTCTTGGTCTTAACGAAGGGTCAAATGACTCTTGGTCTTAACGAAGGGTCAAATGACTCTTGGTAATATTGAAGGGTCAACTACTATTGACGAAAGTAATTACTATTGACCAAGGTAAATACTATTGACGAAGGTAATTACTATTGACCAAGGTAAATACTATTGACCAAGGTAAATACTATTGACGACGGTAATTACTATTGACGACGGTAATTACTATTGACGAAGAGACTCTTAGATGATGACATATGGCCCCCCCATAAAATAACCAAACTTACCACAACGTCTCAATTATTGATTTAATAATATAACATATTATACAGACGATACTATGACAATAATTTAAGAGATATGATGCAGCAATTACTATAGCAATAATTGAGTATAGCTGAGTGACTTCTCACGTAAGCATCAATAATCAATACCGTGTGCTACTATGCAACCACGCGTATTACTGTACTTTTACTACCGAGTAGTTCAACAGTTTTAACGGTTTTAACGGTAACACCTCAGCCGTTATTTTTATAGAAAGATAATTCTGTCGTTTTCTCAATCCGACAATAATTCCGTTGTGGGGTCCACCAATGATTATGCCGTCGTACGAATATTCCCCGACAAAAAGAATATTCTCCGACCAAACGAATATTTTATAACAACTTGCTTACTTTGTAAAATTTATAAATATTACCCACAACTATAACATTATATCAAATTAACTCCATAATATTCAAAAATAATATTTATAGAAAATTCATCTTTATTTATAAAAATTGGGGTCTTACAGTGTTGACTTTCTTTGGTCCGTTTATGTACGAATTCTTAAAGATATATTATTTGAATTTGGATATGGTTTGAAGAACGGTATGAATCTGCATATTTTATTATTATTTTCATTATTTTATTTGTTTAAAACTTATTATTACTTATCTAATAATAAATTTTGTTATTACTTGTACTAATTAGATAGTTTATTATTTTATTTGTTTAAAGCTAAAACAATTTATATCAATTTAAGTTGAAATTATCTCAAGTAAACTTGAAAATATCAATATTAATGCTATATATTTCCATCCATTAAGAAGAAACCATATACATGACAACCATTTAATTTAATAGTGTCACCAGCTTATGGTGCGTTTGGATTAAGACTAAGCATCACAAGCGCATAAAGACTTTCCAAGGTAGTCCAAATTGGATCCTACTCCACCCAATATGTTAAACTTGGTACCTGTTTGGCAAAACTAGTTTGATGTTAACCTCAAGTCCTAATCAAACTTTTTTATTCTTTTGATAAAGCCCTAGGATAAAAACTGGGTAAATTCTCATCGATAAATGAATCGAATTACAAAAATACTAGAGTCGAAGTAATACCTCATGTCTCAAATTGAAATTCGAAACTCGAAAACATATATATATTTCTAAAAAATATACATACTTGCGTAATTTTTCAACACGTGCAACGAAAAAGAGGCCGTCGTGATAACCTCACACCCAAATCTGAATAGATCTGCCTATCAAAGAGAGATCATGAAAAAAAGCTCCGTAAAATGGGAAAATCTCAAACTAAGAGAAGAAATGCTCCATAGCTTGGGGAAAAAAATCCAAACTAAGAGAAATATAACTCCATAAAAAGAGAAAATAAGAACAATTAAACATAAGAATGTAAGAAAAAATTTAGGCGAGAATTACTTTAGTGTAGATCAGAGACCCTCCCCAAGACCTAATCAAAGTTAACTTTACCTTAAAGGGACTATTTCAATACAATTAAAATGTGTAATTAAAAGCTTTATTTATTAAGTTATTACATCTTTTCTAATGTATAGAGTTTAATCTACATAACTAATATTTAAGAACAATAATAAAAAAAATAAAGTTAACATGACTCAAAATTTAAGAAATACCTATATTTTCATTTAGTATTTATTTCAAACATACACATCAAAATTATAATCTTAATTATGTAATTTTATCAAACAATATTTTAGATCAACTTTAAACCTGACTCACAAATCTCAATTGAGAGGCCTCCATGATTTTTTTTTAAAATTTTATTTTTGAAGTTCCACGTACTTCATTCACTCTTTTACAATATTAAAAGCTAATCAAATCTCATTAAAAAAATAATAATAAACTCATAAATAAAACGAAAACACTTTATCCACATACCACAGCCTCATGAAAACTTAATTAGAAGTCATTTATCCTTAAGTTGTCACCAAACAGTCGGATCCAATCAACAACAATTCTAGTTCACAAGTTCACGCAACTGTTTTTTTAAAAGATAACATGATCGGTCATCAAATTTGATTTAAAACAAGTACATAACACCCTGTTTGGATTGTGGAAAAGTGGGTTTGATTAAAGTGAAAAAGTGAAGCATGTAGGTGTATGATATTTTCTTTGTAGATCATGTGAAATCCAGTAAGTATCCAGTTAATGGAAAAGTACTACAGTTTCTGACCAAATTCTAAGAAGAATTAGTCACAGGACCCCACAAATACCATTTAACATCACTCCTTATATACACTACACTGTACTAGTCATGTCTAAAATTCATTAAATGAATCTAATAAATTATGACTATTCTCAGAAGCGGTGCGTGTATAAATTATGTTAAGTAAAATATAAAATTTATAAAAATTAAATATATAAAAAAAATTTAATATAAAAAGATAAAATAATATTATAATTAAAATTACAGGGTCAAAAAAGAGAAAACAGAAAAATAATCCAGAAGAAACTTACGGATCCGGTTAACATGAAGTAAATTTCATGGTAAATTCAATAAAGTGTTGACACACAGACAGAGAAATTACCATCTAACTTGTGTCTGCGTGTCAACATTATATTGGACATAAAATAAATTTACCATGAAATTCATTTCATGTTAATCACTCTTAAAACTTACCTCTAATATACTGTCACCTAGAGATCAGTTATATTATAATCTAAAAAATAGTACTACCTCCTTCCCATAATAACTGTCGCTTTAGAAGAAATTTTTTTTCCCAATTTATTTATCGTTTACAAATTTCTAGGAGAATAAATTATTTACTTTCCTATATCACCCCTACCTTCTCTCATTGTCCCAAGAAATTTTTCTCTTGTATTAATAGTTTTCAACTTCCTATAAAAGGGTAGTGATGAAATTTCACACCAATTTTAATTAATAAATGATAGCACTAAATGATTTTCTTAATCCATGTGCATCAAGTTAAAGCGATAATTATTATGAGATGGAGAGAGTATCTAATAAAAGTAGGCTGCTCCACAATTTTATAATTTTGGCTAAACTCCACATTGACATATCCTAGTTAAAGCATATAGACTTTAGCAGCAGCAGCAACCACACCACAATGAAACCCATCAAAATTCCATAAAAAGCCTTGGATACAACAAATATTCCGACTAGCTGATTCCTGTAAATATAATCCTCAGTTGTACCAAACGCACTTGAAAATCTAGTAGTAGTCTATTTCAAACTTAACGCACCAACTTTAGTGCAATGCGTTTAGAGAGAGGTACCCTTTGTATAGTTGTTCAATTCTTATAAACATAAAATAGAAAAGAGGCAAAAGGCAGACAGACAACATTGACTTCACAGAAAAACCACCACCCTTAACAGTGTAAGATCATTCATCATACTCGTAGGAAGATAAAATATAGTTGAAGAAGCATAATAATAGCAAAAAAATGTAACCTTACTGCGAGAAATAAAGAAAAGGTACAACTTGATTCATTAACATTTTTTTTATCTGTTCCTCTTCATCATATACTGGTCTGCACAGCCTTGCTATTTATATAACAGTGAGGAATGAGCTAGAGAAGTAAAAGAATAGTACTCGCTTAGGAGGCGTTATATGCATGATGAATGAGCAGAATGCAGTATACCTTCAAAACCAGGAAAACGTCTACCAAGATCAGCTGCTTCCATCTCAAAAAATTCCATTCCATTATCCACTGCTGTATAATTATGGCAATAAATAAAATAAAATCCTAGACTCGTACCATTCAACTACCTTTATGAACTTGCACTGGTGGAAGATTCTTTTCCTTTGAAAAAAGCTGAACAGAGAAACCGCAAAAAATGATGCAGCAATATACATCTCTGGCCAAGGGGTTGAAACTAGTCCATCTTTGAATACTCTCTGAAATTCAAATGAGTCTTCTTTGGAGAACAATAAATGGATCCAGGAGAGTTCATTGATCCTTGTCCAATGCAATTCGTTGCGGCGGATCCAAACTCCGGTTCTTCATCATCGCTGTTAATTTCAATCGGAGTGGACCTATTCTGTTGACCTCTTCGCCTAAGAAGAAAGACATTGAAGTAGTAGCTCACCAACTGTTCCCTCCTTTTGTAAGGAAAAAGCTTACATATTTCATCCCAGAAACACTTTTCTTGTGAAGGAGGGTTTGACTTTACTATACTCTCAAATTTCTTTTCTTCTGCTTGAGCCCAAGAGAGTGCAACTTCCTCACCCATCTTATCAATGTGCCAATGGTAGAAGGCCATGCCCAATTCAAGCTTTACCTTAAACCTTTTCCCCTCAACATGAAATTTGACACATTCAAAGGAACCTTGGAATTCACAGCCACATAAATCATGTCTACCAAATCCAATGCGATCCCTTTCAATCAGCTTGTTACAGTTAACTCCTTTTTCCTGCGGCCAAACATGTGTACCTAACCATTTGGAATCACTTTCATATGTCTCCCCATTCCACTCTGGCACTTTTGCTTGAAAATTTGGCCCCATTGGAATTCTCTTACGACTGTGATTGTTGATCCACAAGCCATTGAGTACATCCGCGGTCTGTGAATCAGACTGTTTATCATAGAGATCCTCCAAGTCACTTTGAGTGCCTGAGGATGAGGACTCTGAACATGCTCTTGCTTGAGACTTTTTAAGGGAAAGGATTGCTCTAGATTCTTTTGCAGTACGGATCCTCCGGCTGAATCTTGATATCTCAGACCCGGAATGATCTTCATACATGGTTGGATGCATCTTTTGCTTCTTCTATAAAAAATGAAAGTTGTTTGAATTTAGTGATGCATGGACATTGGTTTCTTTATAATTCTCTAAGGATATTTTCATTATTGAAAAACATAACAAAATGCAATAAATTTAGATTCCAAGATTAAATAAAAGAAATGCGACAACTCAACCACAGATGATTCGTTATGTAAGGAATACAATAATAAATTTTTACGATGGTACTCTCCACAACAATCAACCCACTTACTAGTACATTTCAAAATTTTACACCCCATTAACTAGGGATGAGACCAGAAATTTTCGATAAGCACAAATATATATATACATATAAATTATTATTTTTTTCACAAGTAATAAAAAGATATTGTAATATATTATAATATTTAATTTAAAATAATTCATTACAATTTGTTGTATATATTAAATAAAGAAGAACATTTTTAATAGTCAATTCCACAAAATGTGCATTAAAGAACATGTAGAAGATTGCAACTTCAATTTAATACCAAAAGTAACTTTTTATTTATCAATTAACATGAACAATTAGTTAGCTAATTCGAATTATTGAAGTAAGAGCGAAAAAATTATACTTGCATCATATTATTTAACAAACAATAATATAAATAATGAAATTGTATAAACCATAAGTGATAGTGAAACTAGTGCTAATTTTCTTCCACTGATAGGTCATAGGTTCAATACTAAGCAAAGACAATGATCTCCTTGGGGTCACCTAGAAATAGTTAATATGGGATTATGTGTTGCGGATAGATAGTTGGTGGTCATATCCTCAATACAACAAAATTGTAAAAAATAATTTCTGCCAACACCCATTTACCACAGAAAATTCACATTCAAAATAACATTTCCAAAAATATAAAAGATGTAAGATGGAAATTGCCTTTATAAAATTCACCGTTCTCTTACTAGAGACAAGCAGACAAACTACTTCAAAACATTAATTTTACAAAATTTATAAATTAAATCTCACTATAAAAAATAAGAGGGTAAAAAGTTAATGTTCATTCATTTGTAAAAAAAAATAAGAGGGTCAAAGTTTTATTTTCTTTAAGCTTAATAATATAATTTCTAATTTAACAAAATTTATACCCAATAACTTTTTCTTCCTAGAATCTTAGGAGGGATAATTACCCATGTTCTAAAAGGCGCTAGGCCGCCTAGGGGGATTTTTTATTTTGAAACAATTTTAATATTTTATCTTACATTTATCCAAACAAAACAATAATATAAAGCAAAACAATCTATAATAAAGATAATAAAGGTCTTACCTTAAAGTTCAAACACATCCATAATGTTAATGTCAAAGTTCAAACACAAACATGCAATTGTTCAAAGTTCAAACATATTTTTAACGTATTAGTTTTATTCATAAACAAGATTGCTATTAAATAATAAAATTTAAAATTTCAAGAATTAATTCAATATTAAAACTTAAGAAACTAAACATAAATTTAAGAATTATAATGAATTAAACTAAATATTAAAAATGTATCATCATTTATATAATTTGAAGTTGGTACAAGTTCAAAAAATTACAATTATAATAAAATTATCCATTATGACTTGATATTATTTACTTGTTGTGATTTGATATGTTACAACTTGTATTATGAATATGATAAATCATTAAAAAAAAATATATCAAGATCTAGTTTAAGTAATTATTAAAATAAAAAAAAACCTCTCCGTTTAAGCCCCACCTAATTTCCTGGAAGGATTTTTTTGCCGCCTTGGGCCTAGATGAGGCACCAGGGGGGCAGGGTGCCAAGGGAGGCCTAACGCCTTAGCGGGGCGCCAAGGGGGGGTCTAACGCCTAGGTGGGGCCTAAGCAGACCTAAGCAAGGATGTTTAGAACACTAATAATTGCCCCTCTAGCCACACACCCACATACGTGGTTTCATCCCTGCCATTAACTAATAAATAATTAAATATGTAGTCCTATCTCTCGATGAATATCTTGCTTTCCATTTTGTTCCACCTAAATTGCATCCAATAACCCCTTTTACCAAGGAAAACAATCTATAGAATATTTAAACAATTTATACAACCTCAATTCCAGAATATAAGATCAATTGACTTTGAAAAATCATTGTGAAACATTTTCAAATCCAAAATTGATATGAATCTACTTTGTTTTATTTGATACAATTACGAAAATTATAAACAATCTAAACTATATTATAAGTATAAGATATTTTTTCCCCAAAAATTTAAATGAATCATGTCAATGAAAACAAAAGAGGAAAGGCTTCAGTGCATTAATTATCTCTCTTTAGATCTTGAACTTCACAATGAAAACAGCAATTAGGATGAAAACTGATGAACTAATTTCATGTTGGCCAACCCCTTCCCAATCTAACACGATATAATTCTTTCCTGTTTGATGTCCCAAAATGCGTGCAGTAACCCTTCTTCCTTACTAAAATAGTAGTCTACGGAAAATTTAGCACATCTTATATTTATAAAAAATTAAAACACAATGCGTCAATTGTAATCATCTGTCCTTAGAAACGAAACAAAAATTGCAAATCATCAACCCCATCCCCAACAATTGAATAAATTCCCCTCCCCCCTCTCCACAAAAAAAAATAGTCTTTAGTCTACAAAGAGCATTCTTCTCTCATAGCAGTGATTTTCTTTTTCCTTTTGTAAAATCAAAATGTTTATTGAATGAAAAGAGGACTGCAAGCATAGAAGGGCAAGGAGTTCATCCACCCACTGACCCCATCCTATATAACAAGTGGAAATAAAAGAAAGCGCTAAAAAGATGGCAACTCTTAAGTCTATACAGGAGTGCTTCTTCTCTTCCACGTGTATCATATCTAAAGTTCAATGATAATGAGATTATCTTAAGTCCAGCTCAAAAGAAATAAAAACAAACGTTTCAGGCTAAGTCTCAAGTTTCTACAAAAAATTAATAAATTATTCTCAAACAAATAAGTCAATAAAACCAAATTTCAAATCATTAAGGAGTTATTTTAATTCCTTTATATAATAGATTGATATATTTGAAAAACTAAATTGAACTCTACCTTATTACTAAACTCAGTCAAATACTCTACCTTATAACAAATACTCGTGGAAGATTTATAAGGGAAGTATACAAAAAGAAAAGGCCAAATCAACTCAAAGAAACATGGAAATGGAGACATAAATTAGTTGGGCACTCCATGAATATATTTTGCTACAAAACACATGTAGTGAATCAATATATTTTGCTACAGTATGAGATTATTTCTATTTCATTAGCTAGAGTATAGATTAATAATGTGTTGTAGGCATAAAGCGCATTAGAACAATGCTTAAAGGACACATACAAACACATTGATGAAATAAAAGGCCAAATGAAATTAAGAAAATAGAAAATGAGAAATGAACCATGCACCGATTCAGGTGACTTGGTCATTTCAATGGAAACAATGGGAGCATTAAAGGAACAAGTGATGCTACAAAATAATGGTCAATTGTATAATTTTAAAATATATACTAATGTTAACAGAAAAAAATGCAAGAAAAATGGTAGATAAGTATCAGGCACTATCTGGACACAAAAAAAAAAGGCGTGTTAAAACACTTCACACAGAAAATCAATCAACAGCTTACAATAAGGAATGCGTGTAAAGGTGAGCTATTCAGAAACAGTAACTTAAGAAAACACCCATAATGGCCACTTGATCATTCCTTAACAAATCAAGAAAAAACAGCATAACTCATTCAGACATATGGATATGTATAGTTTAAGCAACCGCGAGACAATGATGTTGTGTGGTGATGGAATCTAATTGTTCCACATATACAATAAGAGAAGAATTAAACAACAAGCTGTTTTAAACTGTAGTAAGCAGCTTAATACACTGACTGGCTATTACTTTAAAAGTTCAAAGTGTTGAGCAGTATGATGCACACACAAAACCATGCCAAACACAAAACAATAGCATCCAGGATATAAGAATCATGAACTATTCTAAAGTTAGACAACATTTTAGTATTCATAGAACAGAGATATTTGTCAGATATACCTGCCAAATAGATTTCTCAGTACTTGAATCAGAATTCCTTTTCAATAACATCACGTCTCGAGCCAACAGAACTTGCTTCCATTGCTGCTCGTTCCCAAAAGACTTCCATTTCAACCTTTCTGGTAAAGACCCAAGGGCTGGATCACAAGGATCCTTTGCAACCATTCTGACCCAATCCAGTAATGACAAATAACACTCACGTTTCCTCTTTCGATTACAACCATCTTCCTTGACCACACTCTTGACATCTATATCATGCTCTTCAACATCAGCAATTCTTTCGTCATTGTCATTTTTCTTATTTCCATCCAACTGCACAAAACTCTGAACCTCATTATTCTTACACTTCTTTCGCCTGGAACCACAATCCCCAACTACACTTGACTCGAAGTGTTTGTCACTGCAATTTTTCTTGGGTTCATCCAGCCCTACAAAACTCCCAACCTGACCACCGTTACACATTTTTCCTCCACTGGTAAAATTCAATTTACTCTCCTCCAAATCCAACTGCAAGTGCTCCCCATCTTTCTTCTCCTGCTCCGAATTTTCAGAAGAGAAACCTTTAGACACTGATTCTAAGTCCATCATAAACACACTCTGAATCGTCTCACTATCTTCAAATCCACCCTTCGAGTCTCTATCTTTAACAGTTCTTTGCATCCATTTATCCAATGTATCTAAATACTTGGCATAAATCAGTTTCAAAGCTGGAGCAACACCAGAATCCAACCCGGACACTTTCGCCACAGAATCCCACAACCCATTCTCAGAAACAACCTCATATCCACCCTTTTCTCTCACTACCGAGTACAGTTTAAACAAATCCACAGATTGGCCATTCCCAAGCATCGGAGGTAAAGGCCTAACACAATGACTACCACAGATTTCTTTCAGAAAAACAGACACAAATCGATTAAACAAACATTTAATCTCATCCTTTTCGCCACCTTTAACATACCCTTTAGAGCCCGGTTCTAGATCCACCCAAAAATCGTTCGACCGAAGCTTTTGAAGGGAAACGAAGCAATCTAAAGCAGACCCATCAGCTACCTTTGACAACCCTGCCATGTGAATTCAAACCCTAAAATCCAAATCACTCCATTCATATATACAGCTTTTTACGGAAGAAAAGAAGAAGAAAAAATGAAACTTAAGCAAAGTATTAGTGAAAGAAAAAAATCCCTATACAAGGAAGTATTAAGATACCAATAAATCAAACATCTGGGGTGTACGAAGAGGGAAGGTTTTGGCGGGAATACATTGATCTAGGACTGGAAATTTATTTGGCCCGCCATAATTTAAGTCCCGCCTTTTTCTCTCTCCAAGAAAAACGAAAAACCCAAAGGGGCGAAGGACTAGACTTTTCTCAAGTTTTGAAAAGATATACAGACCCTTCTCTTCAAAAAAAATAAATGGGAAATCAAAGATTTGTCAATTTGTGTCACAGGGGAAAGAAGGAGGACGTACCAGTAATTGAGGGGTGGAATTTGGTGAGACCCCCTTTTGACGCTTGCTCTCCTTATCTCTCTATGTCTACCAATTCTTTGCCCCTTTTTGTAAAACCCACCTTTTTTTTCTTCTTTATTTTAAGAACTCTTCTCGTTGTTGAGGGGTGATGGGGGGAGATCTAGATTAAAAAAGTGGTTTGGATGGAGTAAATTAGGGTTTTCAAGAGTTGGCCACAAATATTTGTTTATAGGGGGAATAATTTGTCTAACTATGGTTTGATAACTTGACTAGGATGTTGAGTTTGTTGTTAGGGATTAGATGAGGGGCTTTTTTGGAAGGAAAAAAGAGTTATGCTACTCAAATTGTAAAGTGGGTATAGAGGTGGTGGTTTGCAAATCTTAGTTGGTCCACTAATGGCCTTTGGGTCCACCCATGTGGCTAATATTTAATAATTATTATTTTTATTTGATGAGATAAGATTTTAATTTTAAATTATATTGTTGACACTTAGTACTATCAATTGGACTTTGTGAGCAAGTTTAAGGAAACTGTATTCAATTAAGACTTTTAAATATTTTAAAATTTTAGTTGTATTTAATTAAGATATTTAAAAAGTTTATTTGTATTCAATTATAATTTTTGTAGTAATGTGTGAAACCTCAGATTTTATTAATAAAAATTTATTTTTTTCGAAATATTTTTTTAAAAATATTATGGTGTGAATTTGAGATAATGTTATAGTTGTGGTCGGGGAATATTCTTTTTGTCGAGGAATATCCGTACGACGGTACAATCATTGGTGGACCCCGCAACGAAATTATTGTTGAGAAAATGACAAAAATATTTTATTGAAAATAACGGCGAAAGTTTTACCGTTAATACTGTTGAACTACTCGGTAGTAAAAGTACAGTAATACGTGTGGTTGCATAGTAGCATGCGGTATTGATTATTGAGGCTTACGTGATTAGTCACTCAGTTTGATTCAATTATTGTCAATTAATAATATGAATTATTTAGCGATAATGAAGTTTTGTTTTATTCGTATTATTAACGTAATAAAACAGAAATATCTTTTTATATAAAACAGAATACTTTATTAAAGTTATTCTATAAATAGAATATATTATATTTTATTTAAAAGATTTTTCTTTAAATATGGACCGTCAGATTAAAGTAAATCAATCTGGACCGTTCATGGATTAGTTACTATGCATTCTATTTTTCTATAAATAGAAGCTCATTCCTTCATTATTTTCTTACGAATTCACTGAACTCTAGAGAGAGAAACTATAGAGAGAAACTATAGAGAGAAAGAAGAAAAGTATTCTGCTACTTAACTACTTCTTTATTTCAGTTCTTCTTTAAAACGGTAAGGGTTATTATTTTTTTTGTATTCATGAAGAGAAGTTCTGTTATTCCATTATTTATTATTCTGTTGGAATAACCTGTATACGCGGTCTACCCTATACTTGGTGACATTATTCTATTATTCTGTTGGAACATCCTGTCTGTGTGTTTTACACCGGACCTGGTTCCGTCTTTATTATTATTCTGTTGGAACATCCTGTCGGTGCGAATTTCACCGGACATGGTTCCGTTACTTATTATTCTGTTGGAATAACCTGTCTATGCGAAGTACCACATACATGGTGATTTCTTTTGTTATTCTATTCTTTATTATACTCAGTTGGTTAAAGTTTGACTTCTATACTCCATGAAATTAGTGGAATATCCTTGATATTTGCGCTTCATTCAGTATCTTTTCATGGAAATATTCTTCTAAGCATTCTTGAATTTTACTCTATAAAACAGTATCATGTTGACAATTTGGACGTTATCAGTTCCTAGATAAATTAATTCTTGATCTTGTTTTATTGAATTCTTATATCATTATCATCATCCTCATGTTTATATTTTGTTGAAAGTCATATATGGCCTGTAGTGCATAGATGGACTTGGTATGATTATGATCAGGGATTATTCGATGTATTCATGACCGTAATATTACAAATGATGTGGAAAAATATTACAAATGATTATGATCAGGGATTATTCGGTCCTTATTGGCCCGTAGTGCATTGATGGACAGTTTTTGGTATGATTATGTCTATGGATTCTCTTTGGCCGTAGTGCAGAGATGAATTGTTTTATGGCATAATCAGGACCGTTGATGAACACACGATTATCTTTAGCCCGTAGTGCATGGATAATTCGTGGTCGTGATACTAAAGAATATCATTGGCCGTAGTGCAGGGGTGATTCGATGATGTGGATTATTTATTAAGCTGAGTCTCAGCGATAAAAGTCATGAAAAACCTTTTAAATCATAGAAGATAGTAGATTTTATTCTTTACTTGACTCTTCTAATGGGTTGCTTGTTTCGCTGCAGTTAAACTTGATGTTTGTTATATTGTATCAGTTTAACACTGTTTAAGGCTAATGATAATTTATTCTGCATTATCTTAGTCATAATATTTCTTACTGGGTTAGTTGAGCTCACCCTTTCTTTCATTGTTCTCTTCAGGAAATGAGAATATAGCTGTGACGAGTCGGGGAGCGAAGTGATGGACCAGATGATAGTATTAGTAGTCATCACTATTCTGTTAAATAGTGTGACAATAAATGTAATGAGGACTTATTCTGAGAGTAAATATTGTCTAGAAGACAGTATTTGTATTAAAATTCACAGCTCTCTTGTCGTATATTAACGATTGTATTTGTATTCTGTATCATGTATTTGGCGAATCAGAATAGGTGATGTATACCTATTTTGGGGGCGTCACAACACCCCTTACCCCCACCCCACCCCCACCCCACCCCCACCCTCACCCTCACCCTCACCCTCACCCAAAAAAGATAATATTACGTGATTATGTATATCTCATAGCATTACTTAAAAAGCCTAAATTCCACCCCTTATATTCGTCTCTCTATCTATAGTATATATTAATTTCATTTTTTAAATTTTTTGTTTAAAAGTCAAAACATCTTAAAATGGTTAATATGATTTTTAACCATAACCATATGGTTCCAACCCACGTTATCCATATTAAAAATGGTTAATATGGTTTTAGTTCTTAAATGGTTGGTTAACCATATTTTGAAAACCAAAACCAACCCATAACCATATTTTGTCAAGCCTAATTAGCTCCTTAAAATGTTTAGCAAACATTGTCTAAATTAATAAGTGAGCCATTTGTTAGATACCACATTATTTATCATTTTAAATATTTTATCTTCATATTTAATAATTAATTAATACAAATTATTTATAACTATTTTATTTTTTTTGTTACTATACTTCAGTTGGACTTATTATAATGGGCCTAGCTAATTATTGACCTACCTAACTCGATTCGATTCATTTAATTCAAATCGACTTTCAGTAGGCCGAAGGATAGGATTTTGAGAGTCTTGACCAACCCACTTAGCAATCCCATTGAAAATCAGCCCAAGAACTTGATCCAATTCCGGACTAGAGTCACAACAACAACAACTAAGGCTGTGAACGAATCGAGTCGATTCGAGTATTGAGTTACTCAGATTTAGTTCACAAAATTTATCGAGTATAAAATAAGGTTTGATTGAGGCTCATTTAGCTACCGAGTCGAGCATGATTCCGTGTCGAGCAGTTTGAACTTTTCGAACGAATATGATCCGAGTATTAATAGAAAATTATAATTTGAGGATGTTCGAGTAATTTATCGAACTTTAAAACGTGCTCATATTTGACTCATTTATATTTCGAGTCGAGCTTAAATCGAACTTTTAGTCAAGTGAGTACGAATCAAGCCTGAACTGTTTGCTCATTTTACAACCTTAACAACAACAACATTAGTGAATGTAACTCAAAAATTGATTTCCACCCTTCACTTTATTTTGAATTAAATGCATTCTATAGTTTTCTCCGCATCTTTTTCCACCCAAATATTCATGGAAAAATGCAAGCATGTGTCCCATAGGCTATGTTTGTTTGTAAGAATTATAATCTCGGAATTATAATTCTAAAACTATTAATCATTGGACTGATAGTCCTAAGTCCAAATTTAAAAATAAACAAGACACTTGGGTTATGTTTGTTTGCAATGATTATAATCCCAATACTATTAATCTTTAGGGCTATGTTTGTTTTAAATATTATACTTGAGATATGACTATTAATCTCAAATGTCTTATTTATTTTTAAATTTAGACTTGGGACTATTAGTCTGGTTATTATAAAATGACTTAATAATATTAACATTATAATTATAATATCGAGATTATAATCTTATGATTAATAGTATTGAAATTATAATCGCATAGATTATAATACTTGCAAACAAACATAGCTTAGGATTATAATTTCGGGATTATAATTATAATGTCAATACTGTTAAGTCATTTTATAATTCCTAGACTAATAATCTCAAGTCTAAATTTGAAAACAAACAAGACAATTATGATTAATAGTTTTATACCAAGTATAATCCTTGCAAACAAATATAAATTTTGAATAAATAGTCATATAGTGTAATCTTTATAAACAAACATAGTCATATAGTGTAATCCTTATAAACAAATATAGCTTTAGACTTCTATAATAATTATAGAGATATTTCATATGAGGAATGGAGATGGGGGTGTTCATTTTCAGGTGAATGTAAAATGGCTAGAAAATTATTCCAAGTGTGCATTTTGTTTTTTCGCTCAAAGTATAGAATGTATTTAAATTAAAATAAAGTTCAAGGTGCAAATCAATTTAATGGTTAAAGTTTAGAGTGTAAATTGAAATTTAGTCGTCAAATTATGCCAAACACCGTCCACAATAAAAAGAATTACACCCAAAAAGGGGTTTATTAAAATAATTACTCAATTTCTTCCTTTACTTGTGAATAGTAGAAGATATTGATGAGTCCCTAATTAAGTTTAATCAAAATTTGTATACTCTATTTAGAGTGTGTAAAATGTATCCACTAGTTACTTTTCTAGTAATTTATCTTATATTACTCAACTATTCGGTATTTATACAAGTAGAATTTTCACTAATTGTTGAATACCCAATGAGTGTGAAAACTAGTAATTTTAACTAATGAGATGGTTATTTTTTGATCATGGAATGCTTATAATTGCTTTCTAATTCCTGCTATATATTCAACTTTTTGTTGGTTTACAGAAACGAGAACATACATATAATCCATGACATAAATCGAATTTAAAATTTTCTGCAGTCCTAAAAATCACCATATACGATATTATTAATTGAGAAATGATAAAAGATATACCTTATAAAGATGATGCAACTCCTTATCTAATCGTTACTCAAGTGTGCAACACTTGAAAGGGGATCCACCAAAAGTATATTAATTGAAAAAATGAATTTAGATTTTCTCTAAAACTTTGGGTGACTAATCCTAATCCTTATCTTTAGGTTGTTGTGTAATATTTGAATACTTAGTTGTGTCAATCCTAGTCTATCATAAGACATATCCTTATATAGACCAATATTTTTCCTAAACTCCTTAGGATTTAGGGTTTCAATTCAATTCCTAAACTATTTAGGAACTAAATTATTTATAATAATAATAATAATTTCTCTTATTAATTTATATTTAGTATTTTTCCAAATACTTAAATATAAGGATTAGTATTTCTCCAAATACTAAATTATTATTATCAAATCAATTACTTTTGAAATAATATTTATTTTTTATGATGTGACCATTTAGGTTCAATATTATATCGATAGTAGAATAAATAAATAAGAACTACTATAATATTATTTATAATGAATTAAACTCTTTTAATTCAAATATAAATAAATAATATTTATTCTCCATCATGAGGGACACCTCTCAACAAATCATGACCAATGTTTTAAAATTCATACCGGTAAAAATTGAAATCGGTCCGCCTTCGGGTCTGGTAAGGCCCAATGACCCAGTTTTGGTTAAAACTCGGGTTGCCCCGTTGACCGGTGGTCCAATCGGTAAACTCAGTTAATTGATCCAGTTGACCCGATTTTTTATTTTTTTTATCTAAAGAATTTTAATATTAAAATTAACCACTTTTATTAATATTGTAACTCATCTTTATTATGTTTTAATTCATAAAAAATGAGATTTTTAAAATTTTTATTAATTACTAATAATATATATTTTTATATATTAATGACGTCACTGGATCAATAACGATTCGACCACTGGTTTGACCAGTGATCCATCCACCCGGTACCTTTTTCAGTTCGATGAACGGTCCGGTTATGAGAATCTTGATCATGACTATCCAAATAATATGAAATCAATGTTTAATCACAAAGAACCAATTCAACAAATATTTACCGTACAATTTAATCTTTCTATCATACGGTGTCCTAATCAAATACAGACCATTGAATTACAGTCAAATCTTATTTATTTGAACATATGTATTTCGATTCTAAAATGCACAACTCTAATTAATTAATGTAAAATTTATTAAACCCTGGCCAATTTTTGAGTTGTCACTTGTCGAATCGTATAAGACATTATATTCCTTTTACTGGAAGTAGTAGATCATTTGTTGATTATTCACCTACCTCCATGTACATTTTATTATATCCGAACATACTTTTAATATACTTAAAGAATCTTAAGTAATATGGCAAAGTATAACTCGAAATACACAAGATACTATGATAATTTCAAGTTCAAGGATCATTCGTACTACTATCACTATAGTAACTCCTATTGACAAATAAGTAAAACTCAATTAGGTGTTCCTTTAAGTGAGTCACGTTCATTGAACTTATTCTCCAATAAACACCTACATAGTGTTTTGACACAAATGATTATGAAATCAATCATCCTCTTCAATAGAGTAAGCATAGTATATACTAATCAGATTCAGTAACCCCATATTAATAATCCAGCGATTAAGAATATTTTAGTTTTGAGCTATCTTGAATTTATATCTCATTAACATGATCATCATTATGATTCTAAAGCATTGCTCTAAAATTATTAGTTTATTTTATTAATTTATTCAATCAATTAAACATAGATAAATAAATATCTTTAAATAAATAAATATTTTTTTTATTAATAAATGAACAAAATTACAAAGTAAATATTTATTAAATCTTATGTAATTGATTTAAATGCATAATACTTTCACTTTGGGTTAAATGCTTTCTCAGTCACCGTACTATATGTCAACTTACAGATGAATAACTGATTTTTTTTTTCTTACACTCAAATCACTGTACTTGATTTTACTAACAAAAAGTTTAAAAACCCGTTAAGTCAAGCTTGACTTAACGGAACAGTACACCTAGCAGCTGAGTTGTCCAAAAAAAAGCCTATATGGCAGTTAGTATGCGACGTGACAGTGATGATGTGGATTTTGAAGAAATTTTTTATGAAAAAATGGGAAAAAATATTTTAAAGTATAATATAAATTTAAAGAGGTAGCCAAAAAAATAAGAAAATAAATAAAAAAATATATTAATTTTTTTTAATAAAAATAAAAAACAATTATTTTATTAAAATAAACTACATTTTTTTTATTAAAAAAAAACTACTTTTTTTATTTTTATTAAAAAAAACTGCGTTTTAATTTCTTTTTAATAAAAATAAAAAAACATTATTAAAGAAAACTAATTATTTGTATTGCACTAAAAGTACATGCCATGGGAGTGATTATCACGCTTCCTATAACTAATATTTGTTGGTACGATTGAGTTTTTTAAAAATAAAAAAACTGTGTTTTATAAAATAAAAAAAACTGCGTTTAAAAAAAAGATTTATTAAAAAAAACTGTGATTTTTTTATTAAAAAACGGCGTTTTTTTTATTAAAAATTTATTAATTAGTGAGATAATTTTATTTTCTCAATTATTTCTTAAATTTGATTAAATTAAATTATAAAAAATTGAGAAAATAAAGTATAATTTTATTTTCTCAATTATTTTAAATTTATATTTTATTTAAATAAAGTATAACTTTATTTTCTCAATTTTCTATAATTTAATTTAATCAAATTTAAGAAATAATTGAGAAAATAAAATTATACTTTATTTAAATTTTATAATTTAATTTAATCAAATTTAAGAAATAATTATTTTTATTAAAAAAAAAACAAACTGCGTTGTTGTGACGGAGAAGGAGAAGGAGAAGGAGAGAGAGAGCGTTGTTTGTTTTTTTTTTTTAATAAAAATAATAATTATTATTTTTTTATTAAAATAATAAATAAAAACACAAATTCTTTTAATAAAAATAAATTTATTAATAAAATTAAAAAATCGCACTTTTTTTTATAAAAATAAAATAAAAAACGCAAATTTTTTTAATAAAAAAAATGCAGTTTTTTTAATAATTTTTTTTATTTTTTATTAAAAAAAAAAATTAAAACGCAATTTTTTTAATAAAAATAAATTTTTTTTTAAAAAAAAAAGCAGTTTTTTTTAATAAAAATAAAAAAAATGCAGTTTTTTTAAATAAAAATAATTTTTTTTTATTAAAACAAATTAAATATATATTTATATTATACTTTAAAAAAATATTTTAAAGTATAATATAAATTAAAACGCATTTTTTTAATAAAAAGTAAAAAAAGTAGTTTTTTTTAATAAAAATTAAAAAAAACGCAATTTTTATAATGAAATAATTGTTTTTTTATTTTTATTAAAAAAAATTAAATATATTTTTTATTTATTTTCTTATTTTTTGGCTAATTTTTTAAATTTATATTATACTTTAAAATATTTTTTTTCTATTTTTTCATAAAAAAATTTCTCCAAATCCACATCCACATAGTTTTTTTTTTTGGACAACTCAGCTGCGGTGTACTGTTCCGTTAAGTCAACCTTGACTTGACGGTTTTTTTAATTTTTTGTTAGTAAAATCGAATACAGTGGGTTGATTATAAAAAAAAAATTCAATTATCCATCTGTAAATTGACATATAGTACGATGAATGAAAAAATATTTAACCCCTTTCACTTTTACCAATAGTGAGTAAAACTGGAGATCCTTTACACCAAGAGGCTCGGATGTAGATAGATGATATGGATGTCAAGACTTCATACCATTTTTTATAATTAACACAAGATTTCATATATATATATATATATATATATATATATATATATATATATATATATATACAACTGATTTAACATATATTGTGAAAAGTATATAAAATTTGGGTTGACAATGGCAATTCAAGGATAAAATTGAATATCTTGTCTACTGATTAATATTTTCATTATTTCAACTCATGGATGATTATCACATGGTATGTTGAAAAGCAAAACAAACAAAAAATTAAAAGGTCTAACTCAATTTAACTAAAAAGCAATCCTAATAGGCTATTAGCTAATTATTATTTCTTCCTCATTTCCACACCATTTCCGCATGCGTTCTGATGCTTCTTCTACCTGCAATTTAATTTTTAATTATTTCAAAATACACAAAAAAATTTCAAAAATTGTTATATATATATATATATATATATATATATATTTTGCCAGGCAGTGTTTTAAAACTCTGGTCGGACCGACGGTCGAACTGGTAAAAATCGGAACCAGTTGCCTTTCGGTCCGGTTTGGACCAATGACCCAGTTTTGATCAAAACCTGAGTTAGCATGTTGAGTTGCCTTTCGGTCCGGTTTGGACCAATGACCCAGTTTTGGTCAAAACCTGAGTTAGCATGTTGACCATCGGTGGTCCAATCGGTAAACCTGATTAATTAACGACCCGATTTAAAAAAAAATTTACAAAAATAATTTAATATTAAAATTAATCATTTTTATTAATATTGTAACTCATCTTTATTATGTTTTAGTTCATAAAAAAACGAGATTTTTAAATTTTTTATTAATTACTAATAATATATATTTTTATACATTAATGACGTCACTTGATCAATAACGGTTCGACCACTGGTTAGATCAGTGACCCATCCATCCAATACTTTTTTCGGTTCAATTAACGGTTCGGTTCTGAGGACCTTGCGCCAAGCTCTCCAACGAATAAAAAGGGGCGAACAAAAAATGAACCGTCGCTATAGCATAGAAAACCAACTTTATATGCTATAGATACGGTTTTGTCCGTTGTTATAGCCGATTTGTTTTTAATTCGCTGAAAAATCAAACCCTATATATATATATATATATATATATATATATATATATATATATATATATATATATATATATATATATATATATATATATTTTACCTCGTTGTCCCAATTGGTTTTCCATATGATTATCAAAAGTACCAAAGTTTGAAGGGAAGTTCCACAAATCATACCCATCCAAATTCCCTGCAGGACTCACAATCTCACATATGAATATAAAGAAAGTTGTATAAAATATAAAATAAAAATAATAAAGACAAAGAAGCCTAACAAGTAGGGGTGTAAAATGATCAAACAGTTCGGGTTCAATTCGTACTAGCTCGTTCGATTAAAAGTTCGATTCGAGTTCGACTCGAAATATAAATGATTCAAATATGAACAAATTTTAAAGTTCGATAAATTACTCGAAACTCTTTAAATTGTAATTTTCTATTGATTCTCGGATCATATTCGCTTGAAAAGTTCAAACTGTTCAGGCTCGATTCGAGATCATGCTTGACTCGATAGCTAAACGAGTATCAATAAAACTTTATTTTATATTCGATAAATTATGTGAACCAAATTTAATCGACTCAATATTCAGATCATTTACACTCTTACTTACAAGTCTGACAAAAAATGCGAAATAAAAATGAATCAAATTACCTACCTGAACTCCTAAGCTTGTTTTATAACCTAGTAGGAACCCAAGGGGAAGGCCAAAAATGTAATAACAACCCAAGTTGATATAAGCCACCAGTCCTTGCCATCCTCCTCCAACAGCGACGCCTGAAAACGACATTAATTTTTTTAAAAGGCAACAAAGACTAGTAATTTTTTGGTCGGTAAAAAAGTAAAAAAATGAAGGAGCGACCTGATATAACCGGTTGAACGCTGTTAAGTAGCATGGTTATGGCAAGAAGGTAAGCTAATTTAGCGACGGCTCGCTGCATATCGATGGTGTCGGTAAAAATGACAGCAAAATGATTTCTAGTTGTCATAATTAGAGACATGAACATGATCCCTATAAGGAGAGATTCAGTAACTGTGACTATTACTGAGTATTTTGCAGCTCTTGGATGTCCTGATCCCAGTTCATTAGACACCCTAACACTGTGAATTAATTAATAAATGTTTTTTAATAAAAAAAATTAGAGGGAAATAAAAATAAGATTATTAGGCAAAATTAAATGGGTCTAAATTAATATTTACTACCTTATTGCTGCATTGATTCCAATAAACAACATGCCTTCCCATCCATTCACATTCATGCTGAAATAAACATATATAGAATTAAAGATGGAAATAGATTTGTAAAACTTATTGATTAATTAAATGCAATCCGTGTGTATATATATTTAGTAAAGATAATTCAACGTACGTACAACTAAAGTGAAGTAAGAAGTTACCAAATAGAAAGTGATCCAACAGCTATAACAGGATCATCAAGATGTCCAGTAAGAACAATAATAGACATAAAATACCAAATCTCCAAACAAAGCATCACAGCTGACGCCACAGAAAGCTTAGCAAACTCCCGAAGCTCCTTAAAAGCAAGCCATGACAATCCCCTCCATGCATCATTACACCAACCAACAATATACACTACCTGAGCCACTGATATCCCCCACCCGGAAACGTCGTACGCCACCGCGGCCCCCGCCGTCCCCCACCCGAGCACCTCCACAAAAATATACAATGTACATATATGCACAAAGAGTGCCACAAAACCAACCCAAGCTAGTATGCCAACATCACTTTGGGCTTGCAAGAATTTTTGGGTAGTGAAATTTATGGCTAGGGAAAACATCTGGGGGATTATACGGATTGAGAATTTTCCGGCGAGCTCGGCGATATCGTCACGTTGCCCGAGGAGTTTTAACAATGGGGTAGCGTAAATGTAAAGGGGCATTATGCAGATGCAGGCTACCATTAGGATTATCCATGACCTTTGCATGTAAATTCCCAGCATGTCAACTTGTCCTGCTCCATATGCTTGTCCACATAGTGTTTCCAGTGCGCTTGACATTCCAAACTGTGAATGACAATCATTTAATGCCAAATATGTAATAGTGGTCTGGATATATGTTTTATTTGTGCAAAGTTTATAAAACTATGTCGTTTTGACAAATTTATTTTTTTTAAATAAAAAATAAATAAATAATTCTCTCCTACCAAATCAAAAATAAAAAATAAATCTGTCAAATCGACGTACGGACAAACCACAAATAAAATATACACGTACGACCCTTATTGTCTATGTAATAATGATCGATACGTAAATTTTCAAAATGTTAATTTTCTTTCTCACTTTTTAAGAATTTTGACGGAAAAAAAATACATAATTCAGTAGAAAATAGCACTAATTTTTTTTAAAAAAATCATAATATTAAAAAGCATAAAACCACCCAAAAAAAACATTCAACATGCATGGAGAAGAAAATTATGCAACAAGAAAAAAGGGAAACAAACCAAGAATCCAAACGAGAAATTCGCGATAACTGACAAAGAAATAGCAACTGCAGAGAGCTCCACATCTCCAATATGCCCAACAAAAATATTCGTAAATGAATTAATCCCATAATTACAAAGAATATTGAATGCAATGGGAGCTGCAATAGCCCATAATTTTTTCGATTCAATGAAACAAATATTTTTGGCATCCTCAAGGTTATTTATAGCATGATAATCGCCTCCGGCCTCGGTCATGAGCATCTGAGCCGGCCTGTGGTGGAGCTCCACCACGTCCGAGGCGGCGGCACTGCCTTGAATAAAGGCCTCATCCACATTCAATACAACTCTTTTTGGTGATCTTACGGGGGATGAATTACTAGAGATATCCATTTCTATATGTTCATAAATACATTCTATTTAATTAATTATTCCCCTCAAAAAAAATTACAGACTAAAGATTGACCCTTTTTTACTAAGGGTCGTGGTTGAAAGTCTTTTTTTTTTTGCTAAATTGGGTCTTTGTGGGAGATAAATTTTTTTTTTAGGGTGTTTTGGCTGGTAGTTCTAGCTAAGAAATAGGCAGAGGTGACAAGTGGTATGTGTTATAATATGTGATATTTTTTATCTCAGAAGACCAAGTCTTTCGAGTCTTACCAAACATATATATATATATATATATATATATAGTTTGCAGCTATTATTATCGACTTTACCAACCATTGCATTAATTCTACCTCAAGAGAGAATATTAAATACAACTGCAATTACAATTTTAATTAGTTAAGATTGTGTACCTATACATCAATAATATTTGAAATCCATATTTTCACTTGTTAAAATGATATTTTCACATGAATATCTCTCACATGTAAGTGAGACCCACCCGCTATTAATGTGAGAGGAATAATGCTATTGTTATATGTGGATTTCCCTTGAAAAATAAAACTAAATGCAACAGTTGGAAAAGGAATACAATTCATACAGCATGGATATAAATGAAAAAAAGAAAAAACCAACATGAAATGTCCGGACAAATAACATATCCTGCATTTGCCTTCCACCATTTTTCAGCTACCAGTAAAGACAGTGAAATCAGAATTGGCAGACGGTGCTTAAGAACATGAAAGGAACGAACCTTCATTTCTTTTACCAAATGAAGCCACTTACAGTTAGCGTTTTAAATATATACAGAAAAAATCTACCAAAATCATACAAGGGAAGGATGAACCTGTAGGCCACTATAGTCCCCCAACCAATTATATTACATAAAAATGCCATCAATCTATAGCTTCAAAATCCATTTCCTGCAAAAAATGGCCAGGCGGAATGGTTTAATCCTTGTATATACACAAGCATACAAAACAAAAGCACAATATTGTCATGTTTGGTTCCTTATGATTTCAGTATTAGCATCTGATGTTAACCAGATTACCAAGCACCGACACTAACATCAAAAGCAGGATAGAACTGATAATCATCATGTTTAAATGATTTTGAACTGACAGAACAAAGAAAGGTTGATCTTGGAAAGAGCCACACCCAATTCATTATTCATTATCTAATCTATAAGCACAATAAGTAAAGTTTTCCTTGCCATTTTTTTTAATCACCGAAGCATTAAAGATTCTCATCATATTCATGTTCATATAAGATAGAGTGAACCACAAACCTGATTGCATATGGGGCACATGTCACTTCTCTCCATCCACTCAAGAATGCAGGAAAGGTGAAAGTGATGGTTACATTTTGTGATGATTTTTGGATTTTCTGCATTATAGTCTGCAATAAATATAGAACAGAAGGATGATTAACAAGTTATGAGCTACGAAAATGATTGTAAATCGCAGAATGGAAAATGGTCTGATTTTTAAAACAAATATCATTAGTAATAATAATAACAACAGTATTGGTCAGGAAACTTTGCCAAGGACAATACCTTCAAGACAAGTAGGACAAAGATCCTCTTCTTCTGTTGTTAAAGCATTCGCTTCATTCAATTCAAGTAATTCAACTCCCGATTTCCTTGGGGACGCAAGAACGGCACCAGCTTGAGCTTTGAAATCCAATTCCTTACGATTCACATAACTGGCCTTTTCAAAGCTACTTCCACTTATTATTTCTTCTGCAAACTCAGAATCTGTAGACTGCGGATAGCCCAAAACCACATCAAATGGGATTGGTGTAGGAGGGCGTCGGTAAGTGTCAGGGCTTGATGCATCCAAATTTAGATCAAACAGAAATCCAGTAGCTCGAGCAACAGCTGCATTATCATGAGATGTCAACAGCTCATGCTCTTCCAAAGCTGGTGGACACTGAAGAGGGGAAGTTGGCAAGTTAAAGTTGGCAGTTTGATACAAAAGAAGACCTCCAAAGTCCAAATTCGCCCCTTTTACATGATAAGAAGCCACAAAGAAGAAGTCTAGTAATGGATTTTCTTCATGTTGCAAAAAATTGAAAGCTACATAAATTAGATGAGGTCAATTTCTCACACTAAAAAGGTGCTGATGAGGTTTCTCATAGGCTGAGGGTGAGGAATGGAGGAGATGATGAGAAAGAAATTCAGACTATTGCTAGGTTGTAAGCTCTTACCAAAAATTCAATGCTTAGGAAACAACTTTGCTAATTTAAAAAGTCCAAATATCACTTGAGAAAAGGAAAGTGAAAAAGACTAAATCAACATGCTAAATAATGTAAGACAACATATTAACTGTAAACACTAACACCTAAAAACTGAAAACGCAAACAAAGGTTCAATACATTACTAACAGATTAATGTGTTAATCAGACATGCTCAAACTCAAAGGAAAATGAACATGTCAAAAGAATGTGCAACATGATTGCATACAAAAGGAAGTGGTAGAGTACTTACATAATAATATATAGGTGTTCCATGCAGCTGGGGTTTTCTGGAAGAACAACAGCAACCACCCATCCCAGGCACTTATTTTAGCTATCTACTCAAAGAAATCATAGCCTAGTACGTTCCGTTCCTTGAAGGGAGAGGATAACCGAAAACTACATAGATAAGATACTATGTCACTAATAGCCAGAAGCACTTGCACAAGTTACTGAAATAGCTTGAAGTTAAACAAGCATAAATACATGCAACTCATATTATCTAAATAAGCTGTAAATGCAACTTATGAATTGTTAAGACAGACAAAAAGAAGAGAGACGGACCATCCCTAAAGGAAAAAAACAAGCACCCTGAATAAACCAGTGAAGAAATATATAATCAACTATAATTGATTATGTAGTATGTTTTCAGCAACAAAGTACTACACTTAACAAAGGGGTTCATGTATCAAATTCCCTATGTTCTAAAAGATCCTACCTGACTTACAACTTCAAAATACTTGCGTTTCTACTTCAGTGATGAATAATCTATCCACTGATTGATATTTTATTGCTCTTTTATTCTTTTTTTCTTTTTCAGTGAATTATATTCAACACAATAAGATATTACGAGAAAAACTACCAAAGAGAAAAAGGCAATCTAAGGACCTTCCTTTCAACAACTAAGATAAAGTGACTATGGCCAGAACACAATCTTCAGAAATGACACAAATTCATCTTACTATATGTCAAAAATCAGCCATCGTTTAACAGCTTTACACTGTTTCATTTGGCTGTTGCAAAATATGATATGAGCTTCTCTCTCTCAAATTCATAAAGAGGCTTAGCCACATGGTGGCTAGTAAAGTCAGCCGAACTCTGCTTAATTTATAGAGAGAGAAGGGGGGGGGGGAGCCAATACGCAAGGGCTTACAAAACTGACCCCCCTAGAACCGCCACGACACATATAATGTGCATTTAATGCCCCTACAAGAGACTTCCAGATTTTTTTCAACAAGGGCAGACTTCAGCAAGAACTATATGCAGTATCATCTGATTCATATTCTGAAAGCAGATTTTGATCTGTCTCTTCAGAATTAAATCCATTGTCACCGAGTTCATCATCGCAAACATTCTTTAACTGAGATTCCTCTAGATGTTCGACCAAGTTGTTCTTGTATAAGCCCATGCTCCTGCTGATCAATCCTTCCGCCATCAAGCTGGTATATCTTTCCCTGATATCAGAAAGGGGGTGTTTCTGGATGAGTTCTCGACGTTCATAAGCTTCCCTAAGAACGACAGTTTGGGTGTCACACTTCTTTGAAATGTAAAAAATGCCAGGATGGCGCTCGAACACCTTAGTAAACTTCTGAGGCAGGACAAGTGATTTACGGAGATTGCTCACATTCTGTCGCTCAGTCTTCTTTTGTATGGTGAGGTGCAGAAGCTCGTGAAAGACTCCAACTATTCTCTTCTCAGATACATCTGTACGGGGGTCCAAATGAGAGGCATTGGAGTAAGGAGAAGTATAAGGGAGCCTCTGCCACTCTTCCAACCAGTCAATGCATTTTCTCTTCAACCCAAAGCCCCTGGTGAATCCAATTGGGAAGGCTAGGCTTCCATTTTTATTATCTTCTTCCCTTTTCTGTGAAGTTGCACTCTTTTCCAAGTGGGAGACAGCAAGGTCATTATCCCAGAATAGAAGTTTCAAACCAACACGATCATCAGGGAGGCGAAGCAAGGAGAAAAACTCTGGGTAATGAGGGATCAATGTATTATGGTAGTCGTATGGCAATCCCAAGTCCCATTTTAGCTGGTTGATCGTTTGTAAAGGAAGAGTCCTATCTTTTGTGAGCATGAGCAGCTTACGGAGCCTATCAACAAGATCCTTCTGATATTGCTGGACGACCATAAGTTCTTCTTCATGGAGATTTAGGGCTTTAGGAGTCACGCGGAACCAAGGAACACGAGTGCCTCCATTGTCATGAACATGAAATTCATCAAAAATAGTGGGATATCTCCTAATAAAGGTGGAAATCTTAAGATCATGTGGAAGACCAAGTTGTCCTCTACGACTAGAGAGGTGATATACAGGAAGGCAGCAACGATGATCAGAGCAAATTATGGAAACGAGGATGCAGGCTGCTTTGAGATCCCTACCACCAGCCACAACAGCATCCAATACACTATCTTTTACCCATTTGAACTTTACATTCACCAGACCAAATTTCTGCAGGTAATTAAATCCTCTTTTACGTTCATCATTGAGGAAGCCATAGCCTCCTGCCTTCCCCCACAACAACCACCCTACCATGATCAGGTAATGATGGTGACAGCAATTACTTAACAACAAACATAATCAAGTTGCATCACTATATATATGATCCTGCAATGCAATAAAAAACTAAGCAGGCCTTTTTACGACTGAAATGTTTAGCAAAAGACATACTAATGAAAACATATTAGCAGATATTAGACAAGCTGCAAGTGTAACAGACTTTAAAGAAAACATGGAGCACAACTATATTAATGCTAAAAGTTCAATTGAGAGTATTCAACATGCTATACTAAAAGCAGTAAAGCTACTATCAAATGAATTCTCAAAAATACTAAAGCCGTAGAGGTGTATGTAATGGTTATATCTATGTGTGTTCATAGTCTTTAAAATACCCACTTCAAGCTTAACTTTGTTAAACATATTTCATACTGTAAATATTCGATTTTCAATTCCTTTCACTTCAGCTGATATACACCCTTACCACACCTAATGGTTCAGCAATCAATAAGCCTATATTCATCTAAATACAAGCTACTAACCCAGTTTACAAGGTACCATTTTGGTGAGCAAGTTTGTGGTTATGTTCTTAATAATATATATAACAGAATAAAACCAAAAACCCAGTTCACCCAAACAATTTCTAACTACTACCGCATAAGCAAATACTTAAAACCCAGTACCCAGAATCAGAAAACACCAAAAAGACAAGATTTTTATGAACTAAAAATACACTTAATTGAGGAAACATACCAAAATATCAAGAAAATCTTCAGAGAATCAGAGTTCAAGGGTATAATAATCTATTCATACAAATAACACCCAGAATCAGAAAACACCTAAAAGCCAATATTTGTATGAGCTAAAAACAAACTTAATTAAGGAAACATACCTAAATAACAAGAATATCTTCAGAGAATAAAAGTTAAATGGTGTAATAATCAATACATACAAATAATACCCATATTCATAAGCATAAAAAACCAAAAAGACAATTTTTATGAGCTTAAAATAAACTCAATTGAGGAAACATAAATACATAACAAGAACAATTTAAAAGAAATAAAGTTAAAGGGTGTAAGAATGTATACATACCCAAAAAAGTTCTTCCCTTTCTCTCTCTGTCAGGTAGTTTGGTGACGAAGAAGATGAGTACCGAAAGAAAGGGGGCGGTTTGTTGTCAAAAGGAAAATGATAGTAGTGGGAAAGTAAGGAAAAGAGATAAAATGAGAATGAGAAAGATAAAAAAAAATTTAAAAAAAGGAAGAGAATTTGGGGGTGCTTTCGGTTTTCCATTTTCTTGCTAATAATAATAATGAGTCAATGACTTTTAGCTTTTGTCTGTTTGTGCCGTACAAGTTGTAGACTGAGGGAAAATGGAAAATGGAATAAAATAGGTAAAGAAAACTGGCTTCGCCTGGATTCGAACCGGAGACCTTCCGTGTGTAAGACTGAGGTGATAACTAAAAAATTATTATTAGTTTTTAAAAAGTTAATTTGATTTTAAAATTGAGATCATTAAATATTATGAAACAATAAATCTTACAATAAATATTACTTTTTTGATATTTTTTAATATTCATTATTGTATAAACTAAAATCAAATAAATTCATATTAATTATGAATTTAAAATATTTTAAATTGACTTTATGAAGTCAATAATGATCTTATAATTTAAAATAAAAAGAATATAATTCTTCCCTTGAACTATTTTATTATATTGTTATTCTATTAAATTTAACATATTTTTTTATCTAATGTTATAGTCATCATATTTTACCAATGTTGTTAATTTTTTTAAGTGATTTGTTTAATATTTATTCACTAGAGTATATAAATATTTTTATATAAACATATTAATGAGCAATATTATTCACTCTTTTTTTATTAGATTGCATATTTAAAATGATAAAATAAATTTTTTAAATAATTTAGAGGGTTAAAATAGTAAAATAGTGTTATTAAAATGTTTTACACTTTTTAGTTATCAAATAACTTTTTAAGTTCGGATATTATTTCACTCGAATAATTTAATCTATTAAGAGCATGTGTAAGACCCCGAATTTTATGAAATAAAAGTATTCAATTTTTCTTATAATTACTATTCAGTAAATGGTTAAATTGATAAAAGTTTAAAGTTATGGGTGAAATATGATTTTTTTTTCAAAATAAGCAAGTGGTTATAAAATAATCATTGTTGTCGGGGAATATTCGTTTGGTCGTGGAATATTCTTTCTGTCGGGGAATATTCGTACGACGGCGCAGTCTTTTGTGGGCCCCATAACGGAAAGCGATTGGGTGAAGAAAACGACAAATTTGAGTTTTTACAAATAACGGCGTAGTTGTTACCGTTAACACTGTTGGAATACCCGGTGGTTAAAATACAGTAATACGCGTTATTGCACAGTAGCACACGGTATTGCATAGTATTTTTGAAATTATTGATTCTTACGTAAGAAGGCACTACTCAATAATTGTTATAGTAATTACTGTTTAATATTTTATTTTATTGATTCAATAATTGCTACGTTGAAATTTTGTATTATTGTTGTTCAATAATTGTTGCTGCACAGTATTTTCCATTATCAGATCAATAATTCATATTATTTGAATAGTATTATTAGATAGCATTATTGGCAATGTCTAGAAAGTTCTGTCTAAGGAGAGGTTTGGTCATCTAATTGCGCGCCAGTAAGGAGAAATTCTTATTGGAAAGCCCCCTCTTTTCTGAGAACGGCCTGATTGTCATAAATGTGATTCTGTAATATTATTTGTGAATAATTAATTATTGATTCATATGATAAAGAAATATTTATTTTATGTGGATATAAACGAGGGATATATTTTTGTGGTTAAAAATGAAGGAGTTAATGTTGAGGTTTTTATCCGTATTTTTGTCGGAATGGAGGTATTAAAAATTAGGGTTTTTGAGATATTTTGTGGGGGTTATAATTTTTAATCCGACCGTTGGATCGTGGTAATTTTTGGATATGTTATACATATATAAGTTGAGTATATGCCCACAAATTTTGAACCGTTAAAAATGAACGTATGATTTATTATGAATTTTACGAGATGACTGGTTCAGAAATTGTTGAATTTTCAAAGTTTATCATTTTGGTAGAAAATTCTAGAATTGGTGGGCCCCACTTGTGGTTGGTGAAGAAATGTGCTGAATTATATTTCAAATGTGGTGGGTGGGAATAGTAGCAGGTAAAGCCATCAGGTTGCAGGTCAAACCTACCAAAATTTTCCTATAAATAGAGGGCTAAGTTAGAATTAAAAATCACACCAGAAACATAAGCTTTCTCTCTTTCTCTCTCTATATTATGAAGAATATTTTGAGAGTATTTAGATAATTTGAGAGTTGCTATTCAGTGCAAGTTTCCTTCGGCTTTGCATTCCAGTCAGAAATACTGCACTTTTGAGGTAAGGGATATTAAGGGATTTTAAGGGTTGTTATGATTTTCAGTTTCGTAATTTTTCTGAGCTTCAAAAATTCTGGAAAAATTTGAAATGATATTTTGATGAGTTTTCTTGATTGTGTCCAAAAATGGTGATTTTTGGATGTATAGATTGAGAGTTATGAATTTTATGAGAAAAGACTATTTTAAAAGTAACCGCTTATAATTCCTTGTGGTTAACTCCAAAATTGATGAAATTTTTATTGGAAGTACATGTATATGATAGAAGTATACTATGTAAATTTCAGAATTTTTAGACAAAAGTACAATTTTTGATAAATGTCTAAATATTCGGCTATTTTGGCCATATGAAAAATAGTAAATGACTTTTAAAAATTCTGAGAAAAATATATGTTCACTATGGGACTATATTATGCTAAATCCCAGAAAAGAAATATTTTTGGAACTGATTTGGTATTTTTCATGAAAATTGTCTAGTTATGAGTAAATGAATTAAATATGTTTTGTGAAGAAAGAAAATTGGAAAATAGGATTTTATGGCTTGAGAATCCTATATGAGGTATATGCAGATTTTTGATGAGGGTTTTGGTTATTGATGATGAAATTGTAAGAGTTGGCATTTTATGATGATTAAATGCATTAATTAGTAAAGTGTAAACAATTAAAATAAATTGTTTATAAATTTAAGTAATGTTATTCTTTCAATATCATTATACCGAAATATTGGTATGGATTTTATTGTGGAATTTCTATCTTTTGTGTCGGGGTTACTATTCATGAGTTACTATTCACGATTTACTATTCATGAGTTACGAATATTACTCTTGAGATTAAAACTATATGTTGATCATATTATTTTTATCATCATATATAACATTTTTATAACCCTCATGTTGAAATTCTCTTTCACTGGAGTGTAAAGATGGGTAGATTATTGGTATGATCATGACTAGGGTTCTCTTTGGCCTGTAGTGCAAAGTTGAATTGTGACTGGTATGATCATGACCATTGAATTTATAATTGAATATCTTAAGCTTAAGTGCAAAGGTGAATTGATCAACATGGTTATAATTATTGTTTATATAAATTCTGAAATGATTATATATTTCTTTGAGATATGAATATATTTGGCCTGTAGTGCAAATATGAACTGTTGATGAATATCTTTGGCCTGTAGTGCAAAGATGAATTGTAGATGAATATCTTTGGCCTGTAGTGCAAAGATGACATGTTGTAGAATATCTTTGGCCTGTAGTGCAAAGATGAATTATTGATGAATATCTTTGGCATGTAGTGCGAAGATGAACTGTTGTTGAATATCTTTGGCCCGTAGTGCAAAGATGGTTTATTGATGAATATCTTTGGCCGTAGTGCGAAGATGGATTTATTAGCATGATTATGAACAGGAACTGTGATTTGGTATAACCGTGATCTTTGACGTTTCAGGTAAAGACAGGTGATGATAATATTCTTCGTCCTGGGTGCGAAAAAAAATTTAGAGTCACAATTATGATTATGAGTTATTCATATAATTGTGAAAAGGAACTGTTGATTAATGTTACAGGGATAAAACATTATTGGTGGACTTTTAATGTGGAGAAGATAATAGACTTTATGGTCTATTTGACTCTTCTAATGGATTGCTCGTTCCGCTGCAACTATGGTTGAAATTTTTATCATTTACCATATGTTCTAAATCTCTGATTTATTGTTGATGAAGGCTATTGATAATTGAATTATCTTTAGTCATGATATTCTTTACTGAGCTAGTTGTACTCACCCTTTTGCTTCACAATTCCTTTCAGGTAATAAGAGTGTAGCTGGGTCGAGCGGGGGTAACAAGGGAATAGAACGGTGGTCATCATTTAGTAGTTATATTTGGTGAAGAAAATAGGGTGAGGCGAACCCAACGTTGGAAGGGTGTTTTATCACTATCATACGAGATGTCTAATGACATACAACCTCGTGTCATCATAAGACAGGGTTGTGCTCATCCACTTGCTGAGTATATCTATGGGCACTACCTATATAATCTTGGTGTTTGTTTGAAGTATAATTCTCAATTAGAGACAGTGGAGATAATAATAAGTCAAGAGAAGACTCACCATTGGGAAGAATATGATAGTAATCTTCTCGTTTTTCTTTGGGGTCTATTGGGTCAACCAAGGATAATTCTGTGGCCATATGATATCTATCATAACCTAGATGCGTGGCCTCCCATGTACGAAGGTTTTCTTGAGCACTTCCCAAAGATTCTAATTTCTAAAACAGTTTTTGACTATACCTTTATGTAAGGTGTTATTGTGAGGTGATGTCCACGGTTGGAACATGAGTCACATTTGGTATATATTTGTATCCAAACTCACAGCATATGTGTTGTTGTATTTTGCACGACAATTGTTGTAATAAAGTTGTAGTTGTTTTCTGTACCTTGTATTTGGCGACTCATAATAGGTTGGATGGAATGAACCTATTTTGGGGTCGTTACAGCATGTTCGGCAACGACTTATTTTAAAATGACTTAAAGTCAAAATATAAGTTGACTTATAAGTTATGACTTATAAGTAAAAATATCTTGCATCAATTTGATTTATAAGTCATAAATTAAATTAAAACAAATTATGAAAGTGTTCGAACTTATAAGTAAAAATATCTTGCATCAATTTGATTTATAAGTCATAAATTAAATTAAAACAAGTTATGAAAGTGTTCGAGTCATAATGACTTATGAGTTAAAATCAAATGTAAAGATTACTAAAATTGATATTAATAAAAATAAGGGCAGATAGACATTATATTTGGTCAAATTAACTTATTTTAAAATGAATTATAAGTCATTTTAAAATAAGTTACATGTAACACGCAAGTCTCACATTGAAAAATATGATAAAAATTTGTCTTTACTTAAGTAATTAAATTACTACCAATAGTACCTTCAAGTCATAACCTTTTGGGTGAGCCTGTGGTGGACTAAGATAACCCAAGAAGATACTATTGGGTCAGTAGTTTAATACTTTTATTTGGATGGATTTGATTCGATTCGAATTTGGGATTTGACCCGATATTGGTTCTGGACTCCGAATTTGATCTGGATTGTTCCATATGGTTTCAAAGTCGACTCTCGAAAGCTCGAGTGGGTTTGTTCCCTATGGTATCAAATCTGACTCTTGAAAGTTCTGGTCAGCCAATAGTACCTTCAAGTTATGATATTTTGGGTGAGTTTGTTGTGACGCCCCCAAAATAGGTCCACACAATCTATTTTGAGCTGCCAAAATACATGGTACAGAATTCAAATACAAACTTTCATATTTATAATTATTAAACTGTCATGCAAAATACGACAACACATAAGTTGTGAGTTTCAATACAAATATTGTCTCGTAGACAATATCCAAACTCAAATAAAATCATCATTACATTTATTATCACACTATTTTACAATACAGTGAATACTTCTATAATAACTATCTTGGACCATTACTCCACTACCCGGCTAGTTTCACCTACACTTTCATTTTCTGAGAAAAATAATGGAACAAAAAGAAAAAAGGGTAAGCTTAACTAGTACAGTACATAATATTATGACTAAGATAATGAAAAATAAATTATCCTTAGTCCTTAACAGGGAAAAAATTTGATAGAATACAATAGATAACAAACTTTATATCAACAACTGCAGCGAAAATAATAATTTATGAGAAAAATCAAGTAGAGCATGATGTCTACTATCTTCTATGATTTAAAAGTACATCATCAATATTTTATCCCTGTAACACCAATAAATAATTATTTTCAATCAACGAATTATCTATGCAATACGGGCCAAAGATAATCGTTTGTATCACCAGTGGTGTAAGACCCCAACTTTTTATAAATAAAATTAAATTTTCTCTATTTATTATTTTGAAATAGTAAGGGTTGATTTGATTAATGTGGTTAGTTATGGGTAAAATGCGCAAATATCTTGAATAAGCAAGTGGTTATAAAATATTATTTGTTGTCGGGGAATATTCGTTTGGTCATGGAATATTTTTGCTGTCGGGAAATATTCATACGACGGCGCAACCTTTTGTGGGCTCCATAACGAAAATCGATTGAATGAAGAAAATGACAAGTATAAGTTGTTTATAAATAACGACGTAGTTGTTACCGTTAACACTGTTAGAATACCCGGTGGTTAAAACACAGTAATTCGCGTTGTTGCACAGTAGCACACAGTATTGCACCAATTATTGATTCTTATGTAAGAAGGCACTACTCAATAATTGTTACAGTAATTACTGTCCAATATTTTATTTTATTGATTCAATAATTGCTACGTTGATATTTTATATTATTGTTGTTTCAATAATTGTCACTGCACAGTATTTTCCATTATCAAATTAATAATTCATATTTGAATAATATTATTAGATAACATTATTGGCAATGTCTAGAAAGTTCTGTCTAAGGAGAGGTTTGGTTACCTAATTGCACGTCAGTAAGGATAAATCCTTATTGAAAAGTCTCCTCTTTCCTAGGAACGGCCTGGTTGTCAGTATTGTGATTCTGTAATATTATTTGTGAATAATTAATTATTGATTTATATGATAAGGAAAATATTCATTTTATGTGGATATAGATAGAGAAAATTTTTAAGGTGACAATTGTTGAAAATTGGTATTTTATTTTTTCTGATAAAATAATTCATTTAAATATATTATTATATTTTAATAATATAATAATTGTGATATTTTTACAATGAATGTGTGATATATGAATAAATGAGGAGGAAGAGTATTTTTGTTACAAAAAATATTTAAAACATGGTTTTCATGTTTGTGGACCCCAATTTTTGACTGAAATTTGATTATAGCCTATAAAATCGTCCGTATGTGGATTTCGGTCAATTTTTATTTGGAATTTGGAAAAACTTAAACTTACAAAATTGTAGAGAATTGAATTTTATATAGAATGGACATAAAATCTGAATTTTTCTGATAAAAGGGCTATTTATTATAAATTATTGAAGTTCCGAAATAATTGATTTTTGAAGTTTTAGTTATTTTTTTTATGAAAAACATTTTTTGCAATTGGGTGGGCCCCATATGTGATATAAATGTGCTGAATTCAGTTGGTCTAAGGTGGGCTTAAAAAAATTTAATTATATTAATATTTTATTAAATTTTCTACTTTGGTGTTCTAAGTATTTTCCTATAAATAGGGTCCTTGTGTTAGAATTGAAAATCACACCAGAAACTGAAATCTTCTCTCTCTATATTATCGAGCGTATTCTTATGAGTATTTTGATACTTTGAGTGTTGCTATACGGTGCAAGTTCCTTCAGCACTATATCCAGTATTGCAGTCAGAGGTACTGTTTTTTTAGAGGTAAGAGATGTTATTTTTTTTATAAATGATATTATTTCTTTCAATATCATTATGCCGAAATATTGATTTGAATTTTTTATCAAATTTAAAACTTTTAGTGTCGGGGTTACTATTCACGTATACGGTACTATTCACAAATACGACACTATTCACGAAAAAATAAATTTTTGTTTTTTTTTCAAGATATCTATTATGGATACTAGCTTTGATTGTATCCATGTTTTGATCATTCTTGAATTTTACTCTACTATGATTATTTATGAAGTATTTTTGAACCTGGATTGTTTAAAGTACGAATCCTTAATATTTGTTCTTTTGTTTCACTAGATTCATTTTTTTTAAAATATTTTTCATCATCCTCAGTCCTAAATGATGATATTACTGAATATCTTTGGCCTGTAGTGCAAAGATAAATGATTTTCTGATGAATATATTTGTCTGTAGTGCAAAGATGAACATGTGTTGAGATGAATATGGCCAACTAATGAATATCTTTGGCCTGTAGTGTAAAGATGAATATATGATTCAAGATGTATATTGATTGATGTTACAGGGATAAAATATTGATGATGGACTTTTAAATTCATAGATGATAGTAGATTTCATCATCTACTTAACTCTTCTAATGAATTATTATTTCCGCTGCAAATATTGATTTAAAATTTGTTGTCTATTGTATTCTATTAGATTTTTCCTTGTTGAGGACTAACGATAATTTGTTCTATATTATCTTCGTCATAATATTCTTTACTAGACTAGTTGAGCTCACCATTTCCTTTCTGTTCTATTTTTTTTCTCAGGAGGCGAGAATATAGCGAGTACTAGTCGGGGTATGGAATTATGGGTTTAGAAAGATGTTTTAGTAGTCCTCACTATTTTTGTAAAATAAAGTATCAATAATTGTTATGAGGACTTATTTGAGTGTGAATATTGTCTAGAAGATAATATTTGTATTTTAAACTCACAGTTAAGTGTTGTCGTATTTTGCACGACAATTGTATTAATAAAGTTATAGTTATTTCTGTACCATGTATTTGGCGACTCAGAATGGGTGATATATACCTATTTTGGGGGCGTCATAAGTGGTCATGATCATGTCAAACACATGTTCATCTATGCACTACGGGCCAAAGAGTACTTTCACCACAAATTTTTATCTGTAACATTAAAAGTAATGATTATACCAATACAAAATTTATGGTCATAATCATACCAATCAACAGTTCATCTTTGAACTACGGACTAAAGATGGCTTTCACCACAATATAACCATAAGGATAATGACAATGATATAAATAATGAATCAAGTGAGATCAATGACAAATATTATAGATTTTTAATTTAATTTATCCCGAGTTCAATAATTTTCAAATTCTCAACATGATCACTAATTATGGAGTAAAATTAAAAAATGATATTTAAGATTCAAATTTTAAAAATAATTTTTGACAAAAAATATACAAAATTTCGTCATGAATAGTACCCGGTCATGCAAAGTACCCCGAATGAATAGTACCCCAGATGAATAGATTAAAATTTAATAAAAAAGTTCAGACCAATATTCTAGTGAAATAATATTAGATGAAACGCAAACTATTAAGGATATTCTACTAATTTCAGGAATTTTCACCATTTAATAATTAGGTTATGCATTGAAATAAACAATAATTTCGTACCATAAATGGCGAAATATGAAAGAAAACGATATCCCTTGACGAGTACAAAAGATAATGATATCCAATACGAGTATGCAAGAATATACGAAATTGCAAATAGATTTTTACCTGTCATGCGGCAATCCGCGTAGACAGATCATTTTCATAACTTAATAAAGAATGAATATGAAGGGTTATTCACAGGCATGCGGTAGTCCACGTAGACAGGTTATACCCATAAATTAATAAATAATAAATACGAAGGGTTATTTACCAGGCATACAGTAATCCGCGTAGACATGTTATACCCACATATTAATAAAGAATGAATACGAATGACAACCCTTATGAGTATGAAGAAAATAACATCTTTTACCTCAATTAACAAGTGATTGGATGCTCAATTTGAAAAATACTTGTACTCTTACTAATCTTCACAAATACCAAAAGTAGCCTAGCATACTTTGAGAGAACTTACACTAAGAAATTTTTAGAGAGTGGAAGAAAGTATAAGCAAGGAAGTTATGAATTTTCTTAGGTTATGCCTTCTTATTTATAGCTAAAATATCTCACATTTTATAAATATTTTATTCATCCATTATATATACTTTAAACATAATAATTACTCATTTTCATCCATTATTTATATTTTATTCAAAAAGAATATTCTATTATCAATATTTATTCAAAATATAAATCCATTATCAAAAAGGATTATTCCATTACCATTATTTATACAAAAAGATTATTACATTATCATTTTATTATCCGTTTCCTATATTATTAACTTAATGTATTAATATTACGGATATTATTGTTATTCAAAGTTGACATAACTATTTAAAATCAGTGACTTCCATTATGCAACTATCAATTACTACCCTTACTATGATGTCAGTTATTAGTTTAATAATATGAGATACTGTAATAATTATTGTGACATTCTTAAATCCATGTGCTTGCTACAGTGGACTGGTGCTTACTAATTTCTTCTGAGTATAATTATTATAGACTTACAATATTGTCAACCAGATCGTTCTTAGGAAAGAGAGAACTTTCCGTATAAACGACGCCCAATTAACTAACCACTTTTCTTGACAAGACTTTTTAAACATTGTCAATAATATTTATTAGCCTAATAATATCATATCAGATAAAATGAGTTATTGTGTCGTGTCAATAATATAAAATATTGTGTATTTGCTATTATGACAATTATTGAATGAAATTGAGTGACTTCTTACGTAAGAATCAATAACCAGAGATATTGTGCAATATCGTGTGTTACTATGCAACAATGCGTATTACTGTACTTTTATCACCGGATATTTTAACAGTTTAACGGTAAAAATTTTACTGTTATTTTTATAAAAAGGTTATTTTTGTCGCTTTCTATATCCGACAGTTATTCCGTTGTTGGGTCCACCAATGATTGCGCCGTCGTACGAATATTCCCTCGATAAAAATAATATTTCTAGATCAAACGAATATTTTTCGACAAAACGAATATTTTATGACAACTAGTTTACTTTAAAAATTGACTCATATCACCCATAATTATAACATTTATTAAATTATCACCTTACAATTTAGAATAATAATTAGAGAAAATTAAATCTTTATTCATAAAAAGTTGGGGTCTTACACTTGTGGTGGGCTAAGATGACATAAAAAGATACTATTGGGCCAGTAGTGTAAGGCTTTATTTGGATGGATTCGATTCAGATTTTGGATTTGACCCAAGATTTATTTTGAATTCAGGATTTGACCCGTGTTGTTCCATATAGTATCAAAGCCGACTCTCGAAAGCTCGAGTTGGGTTATCCAATCGAGTTGTCGGAGGCGTATGTGACGGGTTCTGACGAGGAAGTCAGAAATTTAAGTCGGATAGTTTGTAACACCTCAATCCTACGTCGAAAGATATAAGAAAAATTTGTATGTACTTAAGGAATTAAGTTACTACCAATAGTACTTTAAAGTCATAACCTTTTGGGTGAGCCTTTAGTGGGCTAATATGATCTAAGAAAATACTATTGTGCCAGTGATTTAAGGCATTATTTGGATGAATTTGATTCGATTCGGACTTAAGATTTGATCCGAGATTTGTTTCGGATTCAGAATTTGACCCGGGTTGTTCCATTACAAATACTTGTTTTTTTACTTAAAAATCAACTTATAAATAGAAAAATAAGTCATTGCCAAATAAGAGAATAATGACAAATAACTTATAAGTTGGTTTCACTGTCAAACATACTTTAAGACTCAATTTTATCAAACACCACCTTACTATGTTACTCAGGTACTATCACAATACAGCAACAAGCAACAAAGTTCAGTCAATTACAATTCAAGAAGTGTTATAAGTATGTTACAGGAGCACATATATCATGTACTTAATTTGTATAAGATACCAGCTGCTACTATATGAGTCAGTCAGTCAGGAGGTGTTTGATAAAAATTAAATTAATCTAAATCTGAATAATTTGAATCTAAATAAAAAAAGTTGTTTGATAATTGACATGTCTGAAACATCTGAATAACAATTTTTATTATTATTTTACCCCTATAAAAATTCAAAATTATTGTAAATTTATTTAATATTACTTAATATAATATAGTTAATATTGTAAAAAAAAACTTCATCAGCCTTCATTTGGCCAAAAAAATGATACTAAACTATTCAACCCAAATCGTCTGAATGGCTGACCGATTCAGCCATTTAGACGATTTTTTTTTCAAAACAAACGTATTTAATGGCTGACCGATTCAATCATTCAATTTTAAACAAACAACCCCTTAATCAGTAAGCTAGTGATAGGAGTTCAATATTTCACATGAAGTGATAGGCAGATATATTATATAGGATGTAGTATAAATTGAGAAAACTGATAAATTCACAACATAAAATGATATTTTTACAATAAAATTGTCGTTATAGATTTTATAGCGGTGATTTTCACCGTCGTTATACATGTATAACGATATTTTTATTGTGAAAATATCAATTTATTTGATTGTACATTTTTAGCGGAAGTGGTTGTATGAAGTTCATTTTTGAGTAAGTTGGTCAATTGATCAATAGAGTGCTGACACGCAGGTGAGACTCTATGTGTGTCAATATTCTATTAGCTAATTGATCAACTTACCAAAAAAATAAACTTCATGCTAACCGGATCCATTTTTAGCTATGGGGCACTTCTTTGAATGCTGGACCCATTTGGTTCTGCGACTGAGTACGACGTCGTATGTGAATTATACAAAGAGTTTCTCTTCTTCAACGGTCTCCCAAATCCCAACCGTTCTATCAAAAATTCAAAATCTATGGTCTTCAAATGCCTCCCTCAGTCAATCCCAACCGTCCAATGCAAAAACCCGTTACAAATCTCAACTACCCTCCATAAAACTCTGAGCAGCAAAACTACCCAAAATAAGCAAAATGACGATCGCCTGACTAGACCCACAGCTTCAATGGCGATTTCCGAGTCAACCCATTTCAACAACCCATACTTAACTCAATCTTTCTGCTCAAATGCCTTAAAATTATCAGCAAAAAAGGGATTTCTTCCTGAAGGAAAACAATTACACACATCACTGATAAAGTCAGGATATTGTAATGCAGTATTATCTTTACAAAATCACCTATTGAATGTTTATATCAAATGCAAACAAGTTGATGATGCACTCAAGCTGTTTGATGAAATTCTTGTTAAGAATGTTGTAACTTGGAATATATTAATATCTGGGTTAGTTGGCTGTGGCAGAAGTTTTGCCCATCTGGGGTTTTGTTATTTTACGAAAATGGTGTTAGAAATGTTTGTACCTGATAGCACTACTTATACGGGGTTGCTTCGTTTGTGCATTGAACAAAATGATGTTGAAAATGGTAGACAATTGCATTCTTTGATTGTTAAATTAGGATGGTGTAAAGATTGTTTTGTGGGTAGTGCTCTTGTTGATTTATATGCCAAATTTGGATTAGTAAAAGATGCAAGGCAGATTTTTGATTCTGTTTTGGATAGAGATGTGGTTTTGTGGAATGTGATGGTGTCTTGCTATGCTTTCAATGGTTTGGGAAGAGAGGCTTTAGGGGTGTTCAATTTGATGAGTTGGAATGGGGTTAAGGGTGATGATTTTACATTCACTAGTCTGCTAAAATCCTCTGCTATTTCAGGATCTTGTGAATTGGGAAGGCAGATTCATGGTCTTGTTATTAGAAAAGGTTTTGATTTGGATGTAGTGATGGCTAGTGCGCTTATTGATATGTATACAAAGAATGAAAATATAGATGATGGTTGTAAAGTTTTTGATGGGATGGTCTGCAGAAATTTGATCTCTTGGACCACTTTGATAGTGGGTTATGGACGACAGGGTGATGGGAAGGAGGCTACCAAAGTACTTGTGGCAATGTTACGAGAAAGTTTTAATCCAGACGAACTAACTTTAGCAAGCGTAATTAGCTCGTGTGGCAATTTATCCTTTTTTGTTGAAATTGTACAAGTTCACGCTTATGCATTCAAAAATGGGTTTTCAGCTTTTCTATCAATTGGAAATGCTCTAATAAATGGATATTGCAAATGTGGTAGCATTATTTGTGCTTTCCAAGCTTTTAACTCAATTGTAGAGCCTGATCTTATCTCATGGACTTCAATGATAGGAGCATGTGCATTCCATGGTCTTTCTAAAGAAGGAATTCAACTTTTTGAGAGTATGTTATTAAATGGAATAAGGCCAGACAGAATTGCCTTTCTTGGGGTTCTTTCTGCCTGTTGCCATGGGGGACTAGTACCTGAAGGGCTTCACTACTTTGCTTTGATGACTGATGCCTATCAAGTTATGCCAGATTCAGAGCATTATACTTGTCTAATTGACCTCCTAGGGCGAAGCGGGTTTTTAGTTGAAGCATTCAAAATTTTGGTGTCAATACCACTAGAAACTGGAGCAGACACCCTTGGAGCATTTATTGGGGCTTGTAAGGTCCACAGAAATGTAGAATTGGCAAAATGGGCAGCAGAAAAACTTCTTGTTGTGGAGCCAAATAAGCCGGTGAATTACACTCTCATGTCAAACATGTATGCTTCTGTAGGATGCTGGTATGATGTGAGTAGGGTTCGCAAGATAATGAGGGAGAATTGCAACAATAAAGTTCCAGGTTTTAGCTGGATGGAGATTGGTGGTGAGGTTCATACATTTGTGTCAAGTGACAAATCACACCCACAAACACTAGAGATGAATGCTACCTTAGGACTGTTGTTTACTCTAATGAAGGACTCCAACCGCATGCCTAGTGTTGACTTGGTGCATTGAGGATGGATGTGCTCTAATTTAAACTGGCTTGATGCTTTATCTTATATATGTAGTTAGAAATACGTACTCTCAACTCTGATGGTGCTAGTGCGGTGGAGATTGGTTGACCACTCGTTCTGAGGTGAGAATTTAGACATTTGAGTCCTTTTAAATATTTAAAAGTTTCCTATTAGTTTTCAGAATATTCTAAATTAGCAAAATTTTCACAAGACAGATGAAGATAAATTATTTACATGTTAAAGATTCATAAGTCACTCATCATTGTCCTACGTATTGGTTGTTTCATATTATACAAATGATTTTGATAGAATATTATATTTTACTCGATGCCTTAATTTGTTTTTGATGATTAGTTTTTGATGATTATCACTAATCCCCTCCATCTTCATTTTTACCTCTGAATCCCAGCTTTTTAGGTACTTCTGCTTAAGATAATTTCACACTTTCAAGTCGAAACTAATTTATCAAAAAAATAACATGTAACTATATGTTTCTTCAGGTTGAATGTTTTTATTTCTCATTAGAAAATTTTATAGACGTGAAAGACAAAGTGTGTGTTTTTGTAAGAAACAAATTGTTCCACATATGTATTTATTTATTATTATTTTTTTGGTGGGGGGGGGGGGAGAGGAAGAAGAAAAGAAAAGACTAAAGTAACAAAGCAGGCAATGAATGAGCATAATCAAGCTTTCAGTAGCTCTAATTCCTTAACATCTTAAGAAACCTTTCTATAAAAACTAAGCTGCAACATAGTCAAGTTGGGGTCCCAACATTAAGGTTTGCAGAAATCAGATAATGATCTATAAATGTGTATGTCTAGATACATCATGAGAGCAAAGATGTTTGCTATGTTATCAATTCTGGTGGGGAGTGCTCCACCTTGTAGGTTAATTCCTTGTGGATGTTTTGATGCCTGACAATTGTCGTGTGTTCAACACACTTACACACATATGATCAATACGGGCGGTAGAATGCTTTTTATGATCTTCCACATTCACTTATTTCATGAATGACACTTTTGCCTAATATATTTGGTTTGGAATGCTAACTGTTAAACTTTTCATTTTTAGGCTGGTGGAGTTTTTTGGTTTTTTACCTAAAGCAACAGCATTTGATTGGGAATGTCTAAGATTTCTTGCCAACAACAACCTTAGAATGTTTTGAAGTAGTCTGTAAGTATTTCCAATCAACTAACTAATGATTTTGACATAGTGAAAGAAGACATTTTAACTACTGTTGTTAGTAGTTAAAATGTCAAAAGTCAAATTTTGACTATATTTGGTTGAGTTATGGAACTCAATATATGATATGTGATATGTTGGGTATGTGGAACAAACTTATATTTGTTTTAAATTGAGATATATGCTGAGCATGTAATTATGTGCTATATGATGCATGAAAACTGTTGAATTTGCTGAGCTGTTGAGTTCAATATTTCAAAAATAAATTTTTTTCAAGTTAAGGATTCAAAGAAAGATTATGTGTTGTTTGGACAATGAGGATAAGAAAATGTGCAAGAGAATATTTATTTTTCTTTATTTGGAAACTGTATTAGATCATGATATGTGTAAAATTCTGAAATGTTCAATAAATGGTAAATCAAGTTTTTGCTGCCCCTATTGGATGAACCTTAATTACAGCAGTAGCAATGTTTCTGTCCTAGTACATTTATGCTTGGGAGTTGGGTGAGTGAGTCCTACTTAAACAAGTGGTTGACTTGATAGATGAAGTACTTAAATGCTGCAAGAAAATGACTTCCTTACCCTTTGAAAAGCAGTGTTGCCATATCAAAATTGAAGGAATCAAATCACTCACCCAAATTTAGCTTACCTAATCAACAATATATACCAAACTTGCAGGTGGAAATGCAAGAATGAGCTAGGTAACTGGTGTCATTTACCTTTGAAAGATAATATGTTTCAGTAACAAACAAATTACATTTTTTAATGGCATTTTTCAATTCAAATGGAGGGTAAACTATAGTACCAGTTTATTTGATTTACACTATATCATCATATAGATTAAATGCATGTTCTTGGTGTTGGTTGTTTTTGTTTTGAACTATGCTCTATTTTCATCTATAGGAATAATACATTTAATATGGGAGTGATAAATGGGTTTCAATTTTTATTATAAGGTTAAAAATAAAAATTATTTTACGATGAAGCTCAAACGGTAAAATTTGGAGTTTATTTTTATACGTTTTTTATATTTTTACATAGTTCCTTCTCAACTGAATATGGGTGAAACCACGTATGAATATAAACAGTTAAAAAAAAGTCAAATAATAAAAGTATTAGAAAAGGACCAAGCAACCAACCTATAAATGATAGTTAAGGATGTAAATGAGTCGAATCGAAACTAACAAAGAGCTACTCGAATTCGTTTCGAAATGATAAATTCGTACTCAAATTCGAATTGTATTTGAAAAATTATACTCAGAGTCGACTTATAACATTGTTCAGAGTCTACTTATATTTTTATTCAAATTATTTATAATACTCAAAATTTAATCCTATTATTAACCAATTTGAGTATAGTATTTTGACTATTTTTTCGAATCTAGCCAAAAGAGTTTGACTCGTTTACAGCATTATTACTGGCTAGTCCAAGCGTTCCGATCAACTAATTTATTGCTCTTCTGTCTTCCCCCACTTATTAACGTCAACCGCAGGCGCGCACGTTAGTGTTGCCCGCCATAGTCAATTTTTTTTCACAAATCATCAAAACTCAAAAAGTTTTCGTGGTTGAATTTATACATTATTACACTCATAATTCTCTCTGCTTCTCTCTCTAGAAGAATGAAAAGTCCGAACAATATATATGGTCGCCAGAATCCGAGCTCCGGCTCTTCCCGGACGCCGGACCGGCTTAGTTACTCCCCAAGCTCCCCTTACTCCTCCTCATCCTCCTCCCATAAGTCAAATTCCGGCAGAAACCCAGTCAAAATTGCTGCCCGATCTGTTGCCGGAGTTTTTGTAGCTTGTTTTGCTCCACCAGAGACCCAAAATTCCCAGACTTTTACTGATTCTGAAGCTGCTTCCGATACACATGGTTTTTTAATTACTTGAATTCAGTCAAAAATTAAACACACACACACATATATATATATATATGTATATATATATATATGGTTAATTATATATATATATATATATATATATATATATATATATATATATATATATTGCGAGTATAGCCTGTGGAATCACTGTGACAATTTTCTCATATTTATGGATCACTCTTGGACACTTATCCATGGGAATGAATCTTGGAATGATGTGATTCATTAGGTCTTGAATTATTACAACCTGTTTGAAATTGTTACAGTTATGTCGGTCCATTTTCTTTCACTTCCCCTTGTCTGTTCTTTTGTAAATGGGAAAATATAATGATTTTTGTGATGAATATATATCTTCGCAAATGTGCACGATGTTTGGTTCAATATAATATATACGTACCATCCTAAGAAACCTTAGTTGTGAGAGGTTGGGAGGTTGTGGTATGGAGTTAGAGAGATTAGTGTATATAACTCTATATCTATGGAGCAAAAAATTGAAGAAAATGAAAATGAAAGATCACTGCAATACATAAAAAGCAAGTGTCCCTGCACCATTTAGTTGATTTTATTATGTGCAATGCTTCATGCGTATGCACTTTGCTAAGAAAGTGAGTGACTAGCTGCAGGCTGAGTTGTAATACATCTTTTACTCAATTTATTCTTAGTTGTATCGGATGCGTTGGGTGGTGGCAGTGAGAGAAGCCGAAGACGCAGCGGTATCTATGCCAGCCCAAATAATTCAACACACATGAGAGAGCCGGGGAGTATAAAGTTCACCATGGAGGAAATCTACAAGGCCACAAGGAAATTTTCCCCCAATCTCAAAATCGGGCAAGGTGGTTTTGGGACGGTCTATAAAGGCCGACTTGAAGATGGAACCTTTGTTGCAGTTAAGCGCGCTAAAAAGGTAGGAGATTAATGATTACAAATTTGTATTTGTGGATATATTGCAAATTTGCAAGTAGGCAAGTAATGTAATTTACTTTGTTCCTATGTTTTTCTGTGCAGAGTGTATATGATAAGCATTTGGGAGTGGAATTTCGGAGTGAAATTAGTACTTTATCACAAGTGGAGCATCTGAATTTGGTTAAGTGTTATGGGTACCTGGAGCATGGGGATGAAAGAATTGTTGTGGTGGAATATGTCCCCAATGGAACCCTTAGAGAACACTTGGAGTGTAAGTTCTTTTTGGTTTCTTGTTAGGTTTATATTCTTCTTTAATTTGTGTGTGTTGTACGTGCGGGAGGGTGTGCCTGCTCTATGGAGTAATTTGTGTACGCCAATACAGGTATGCATGGTACTGTTCTCGATTTTGCTGCACGGCTGGATGTTGCAATAGATGTGGCTCACGCTGTTACTTATCTCCATATGTATACAGGTACGTGTTATCCAAGACATTTTAGTATGTTCTTATAGGAAATTTCAAGTTATAAACCCTGTAAGTAGCTACTCTTGTTAGATACTTACTGACCAAGGAGTTGCTTTAAATTGTTGCAAGCAGATCACCCAATTATCCACAGAGACATCAAATCTTCCAATATCCTCCTCACCGAAAACTTTCGAGCTAAGGTGGCTGACTTTGGCTTTGCTCGGCTGGCAGCTGATAGTGAAATAGGTGCCACCCATGTCTCTACCCAGGTTAAAGGAACCGCAGGCTATTTAGACCCTGAATACCTGACAACTTACCAACTTACTGAGAAAAGTGATGTTTATTCATTTGGTGTGTTACTTGTGGAACTAGTCACAGGCAGGCGGCCTATTGAAGCAAAACGAGAACTCAAAGAGCGATTAACTGCTAAATGGGTATGATTTCTATTTATAAATTTGGGGTTTTGTAGTGTTTCATACTAAAGAAGCTCCAAAATTGTTTCACATGTTTAATTAGGATTTGAATTCGATGCAAGTCCAAAACAGTATACTATCCATTTCAAGTAGTCCCTAGTTTATGCTACACTTCTCTTCTTTTTTTACTAATATTACCACTGCAAATAAACTACTTTTCCTGCCAAAAGGAAAGATTGGTCTATTATCATCTTATTTTGATTGGGTTTATTGTATTTTGCTTAGGCCATGAAGAAATTTACTGATGGAAATGCAATTTTAATCTTGGATCCAAGACTGGAAAGATCTCCGGCAAATATTTTTGCTCTAGAAAAGATTCTTGAACTAGCCTTGCAGTGTTTGGCACCTCATAGAAAAAACCGGCCAAGGATGAGAAGATGCGCAGAAATTCTATGGAGCATTCGGAAGGATTACAGAGACATAGTTGCTTCAAATATCCATGCACTCTCTCCGGATTCCCAAAGGAGCATTTCAGTAAGAGAAGAATAGCAAATGTAAATGTTCCGGGAAAGAAATCTAACACTGGTGAGATTGATGTTGCATAATTGCTCTGGTTTCAGTTGTGCAAAGGACAAATTGAGTGGAATACTTATTTTCAGAAACAGAAGGTTTTCTATGGTCTCCCAATAAACAAATGCAAAGGAGACTGGGGCACTTCAAGTGGGGTAATAATATTGGTGCAAGTCTCCAAGGGGATTTTGACATGGGGTTTGGCTACTATGTATATGATACTCATTTTAGATACAGATTTACTATATTGTTCCCCCTTTGATTGTACTTTGCTTATTTTGGGATGGGTTACTGTGACTTTGGTATTTTACTTCCCTATGTAGCACTGTGTGTGGGGTATATATAATATCTGCTTATTGATTCTTTTTATCACTTGGTACATTTTTCTTTCTAATACATATTTGCTATTCTGCAATTGGTAGCTTATGACAATTTTTACCACATGAAGGGGATTTATGAACAATTATTACAAGAAACCTCAGCAGAAAACACCCATTAAAGTAAAAGCATCTGCTATTCATGTACATGCTCAAAATCTAGTAACCTATAATGTGATTATATAGTCATGCTTCATATTTTACTGCATAATTTATCCATTAAAACATAGGGTTTTAAGTACATCAAGAAATTGCCTTCTTGTATCAACTGCAATCACAATACAATATTTAAAGCTATACCATTAAAGGGGTGATCAAAGAAAAATTAGATTCTGCGTAAGTCACAACACAAACTCTGATAAATAAATAAATATGTCTACCATTTAATTGATAAAAACAATACAAAATTGTGGAGCTACAACAAAATATACACTATATGTAACACTTGCCATTTACAAAGACTATGGCTGCCTATCTAATTCAGTCTCTTCAGTAGGCGCTGTTGACATTTTTGCCTTACCTCCCACTGGAGAAATGTCTACGAATAAAAAAGTGATCATGTGTAGTTATTTAACTCCCCTAAAGGACATAATTCGTGATGTAAATAATATACAAGAGAAAACTGTTGACATTTCTCCTTCAGTTGATGCAATCAAATTGTCTCATTTTGCATCGGCACCTACAGGCTCCAGTCTATATTCTGTGAAAATAATTCTTCCTTCTAACTCGATTTTTCAAATAATCTGCCTGACATACCCCTCTTTCTAATGCCCTCTCGAGAATGAATCTTGTCGAGTTAACTCATAATTCACAGCTGGAGGTCTCTGATCCTCGCCATCTACCAGTTTTGCTTTTGAACAGAGGAAGAGAAAGGAAGAAGTGTATATGGAAATATGCCACATACTGAAAAACCAGTTTATGAAAGTATGAGATATTTATGTGTGTGTAGAGATAGAGAAAGAGGCTTGTGATTTTTATCATACCTGTGCCAAATCCAGTAGTTTTCACTGGTTTCAAGTTCCCAGCTTATGGCAGCCATTGCGAGTGCAGTGAACCCTGCTAGTATGAAACCCCAGCGGAAACGCTTTAAAAGTGTCTTGATAACATTTTGAATCCATACCTTAAGACTAAGCCATCTGCAGTTAATGCTAAGCTCCATTACAATCATTATTTAAGGAGATGCTCCATTATGATTTGTACATACAACTAGAAGATTTCCAAGCACCTCCGAACAAAAACAGCTATGACGCAAATATCTATCCATACCAAAGTTTTTGCACAAGCTAATTGTATCTCTAGCTCAAGAAAATCAAATTCTAAACAAAAAGCGGCATTCTTTATTAAGATATGAGATGGTAACTCACCTTTGAAGTATATTTAAAGAGAACTCTGCAGAAAACGAAAGTGTCCTAAAATGGGTAACTAACTCAATCAGCCACCCGACAAGGAGGCCCACAGCCCCAATTGCTATTACAAGAATAATATTGGATGACCTGCGAAGTTTAGCACAGTTACAAGCCAATCTTCAACCTTCATTAATCTGCAACATAAATGAATACCTGGTCGCTCCGGTCTCAGCCATGAGTGCCGTAAGAATTGCAACGACTGTGTGAATTGTCCTCTTTGAAACTTCATCAATAGCAGCTAGGTAAACAAAAGTGCTCACCACCGCCATGAAGGAAAGCCAGAAATCCATAAACTGCCCCATGCAGTTAAATAGTTAGTAATGATACTATAAAATTTCACTCCCCCCCCCCCCCGGACAAACAAAAAGTCTTCTTCCCAACAAATACACCCACAAAAGAACAGCGATAAACAGCAGCAGGAGAATTTTCACAGAGTTAAATAACCAGTAGTCCATATTATAATCTTAAAAAATGATACCTGTAAGACACGAAAAGTTAATGGACACCAAGTGCCTACGTCACATGCATGATATAATCCACTTGAAATCCCACTAGATGTGAAGAGAACCCATTCTGCAAATGCCTGCACATGAACCCACAATTCCAGTTTTGACAAGGGGATACAAAGAAGAATAATCAAAATATTGGCAGCTGAGTAGCACAAGTTGAATTTTTTTTATTAAAAAAAATATTTTCTTGCTAAGAACTTTTACTATTTGCAACTGAGATTACAAGACACTATCGATCTCAATGAACAATATAATATTACCTTCTGGCGCAGAGCCCAGTAAGCAGGAAGTACAGCTGCAGCATTGGATGCAATAAGTGAAATTGATTGCCATATGTGCCCTACATGAGTTTTCAGCATTTTTCCTTATAAAGAGCCGTGGTACAGCATAACATCAAAACCGATGCCAATTTCAATGTGAAGAAATATTAAACTCAATCAAACTGTAAAAAAGAAAAAGAATGTTCCAAGACTCTGTTTGTTAAGCTCTAACATAGAGATGATCCAGAACTGTAATATCAAGCCACTAACTGATACACTACATTTGTAATATCAAGCTCAGGTTTTACAAAAATCCTCAAAGACTGATACACTACATTTGTGGATGCAAGTGAAGAAAGTCTACCAGCTTAGCAGGTATCGAGTGTAGAATATGTATCTGTTTTCAAACCAGCTGGTTCAATTGTTCCGTATCCAATCAGCATTTAAATAAAAAGTCATGCAGGTTCTCTCCCAGTAAAACAAACTATAATGTGTTTGCATTTCATTCGAAGTTTAGATACTAACTGGGGAAAGAGCAGTAAGAGAAGCACCAGATACTGATATTTTAAGGCCAAGGGCCATTAGTAGAAATCTTTCTAAGAAATATCCAATAAATATCTAATGAATCACACATTATGCATGAATAGTTTAATGAAATCTCAGAATTTAGCTCTCATGTAGAGGCTCTGAAATCTATTGTCCGTTTCTGCTTATCAATTGTTTTGAAATCAGTAGGGGAATCTTCGGGTTCTAACATTAAGTCTACGTTCAAGCTAGTTAGTTAAGAAGGTTCTAATGCAGAGAGTCGCATGGATTAGAAGGTTGTTAGGCTTATTTAGCAAGGATCAAGTTAGTGGTGCAAGTTAGTTGTAGCTTAAATCCAGTATAAATAGAGGAGCATGAATAGTGCAATGACATCTGAATTTTATAGTAGAACATGGCTGAGTTCATTGTTATTTATCTAGCTTTTTTTCTGTCCATGCTTTCATCAATACCTTTGTTCATTATTTTTTTCTTCACAAAACTGCCATATCAACTACTGTTTGATCCATTCATCTAACATCATTGTTTGATTATTAATTACTCTTTTGGTTCAAATTTAGTCAGACTAACTAGAAGTAGTCTTGACAATACAAAAGTTTGAAGCTATAAGCAGGATCTTTTCTCTGTCTTAATAAAAATATGAAATACCTTGATGTGATACGATTTCAACACTACAATCAAAGCCTCCATGGTCTCTATCACAATGGCAGTAGCTAAGAAAGAAAGATCATAAGAAGTAAGATGGAATCAGGAAAAGCAAGAACGAATGCATTTAATAACAACCCTGAGTTTGTATAATAGTGAATTCAACCCTGATTAGTGGTAGCAGTCAATATTAAGGGAACATCAGTTATCAAGCCTAGCGCATAAATAAGTATATAAAATTTGGAAAATAATAGACCTGTATAGTGTTAACCCATTTGCATCCATGACAGTTTGACATGATCCGTGAGGAGAAGAGCACCTTCTAGGGCATCTTTCAAGTGAAATAGACATTGTAGTTTGACTTCTCAAAGCACTACTAGGAGGCCTCAGGTTCCTTATTGCAAAACTCCAAGTTCCTCCTCTAATATATAAAATATAAAAACTAATAGTCTCCTCAATTGAATCATACAACTTAAAGAACATAGAACCGTTGCTGCTGCTTGTCGCATTTACATAGAAGTAGTCCCAGCTATCTTGAGACGATAAACCACCATATCTGGCATATATTTGATAATCTATTTTCACATCTGATGAAAGTCTGATGTGCATATTTCCTCCAGCAGCACCAGATGGAATGTCCACAAGGAAATAGGTCCAAGAATCATTGGAATTTCCGTCATAAGAAGAGTTGCTCAACAGGGGTTCCAAAAGGAAATTGGCCGAAGCTGACAACACCTTGTCACTGACTGGTAAATAATATGACTCAAAAGGTCCAAATGGATTTTTCCTGAGAACTGTCTGCAGAGAACCATTCGCAGCTTGTCAATAAATTATTCCTGCGATAAATTCTACAGCAATCAAAAGAAGAATATGTGTTGTTCTTAAATGAACTTTACATACATTAGCTTTAAGCAAGCAACTGGCATAAAAATAGCCGTATGCAAGCAGTTGGTATGAAAATAGCTTTACAATAAGCAAATGGTATGAAATAAGCCTTAAAGAGCATCAACTTAAAACCAAAGTAATAGCAACTATTAGAGTAGAATGATAACTAGAGAGAGAGCGAGAGTTTCCTAGGAAACTGTTCTGCTATTATTTTACGTAGTCCTGGCCCCACCTAAAGTTTAAAACAATGTAACTTAATATCTACTAGCAATAAACACTTTCACTCTCATGCAAGTGTGGTAGCAAAGATGTCAACACGTAAACGTCACACCTTTATTCGTACGCCATGTTAGATAACTTTAATAATCTCAGACTCATATGTATGATTGGATGATAGATAATACATGACAATAACCAAACTGTTCAAACTTAATGTAGCATGGACCACATAGAGAAAACACAAGATAAAAAAAGTGATATAAATACAACTTTCCACCAAGAGAATAACCCACCTGAAGCTCATATTTTTCTGATGTACAGTTCAATCCAGCCTTATCCATAGGACACTGAAGCACTTGCCAATCCAAGGAGTAGCAGAGCTTGACACTCGAGTCCTGAACCCCCCCAATTGCATCCGTAAGATTAACAGGTTGAACAGTGATATACCAGCGACCAACTTTTGGTAATTGTATAACCAAAGGGGCATTGTTGATATTACCAGAATAATCATGCAAAGTTGCCAGCGGCATTGCCCCATGTCGTGCATAACACATCAGAATTATTCTGCTACTATTTGTGGTGCCATTTGAAGGTTGAGTTTGATTTAATCTGATATTAGTTGCTGTAATTGTTATTTTCTGCGCAATCCCCATTATGTCCAAAGAGTAGACTTTAAGTTCGATATCACCACTGCAAGATTTCTCATCAACATTCCTGCACGAGGTCATACTTTCTGCTGTTTGGTTATATGAATTAGAGTCTCTATGAATTTTTGTTAAATTGTAGCTGTCAACACATGAAAGCTGTTCAACTGTCTGGTTGCAGTACTTGCCCCACATCATGGGGATCATACACCCTTCTACGCTTACATTACCATTAAAGGAGTATGATGGGCCCCGATTAATCTGCAATAAGACCAGAGAAAATTATAAACTCGAGAGAAGATAAATCACAAAAAATCTCAAGAAAATCATAAATCAATGATATGGGATTCTATAAATCCAAGGAGAACTAACATTTGAAAACAGCTACAAATGTGTTTCAACAACTACATTGCATATAAAAATATAAATGCAGGTCGCTATCATTACAGCACAGTATTTGTTTATCAGTGTTAGTTGAGAATACCATTTTAGATTGTGTCCTCATGGTTCCAATGCCATTAAATAGTCCAAAATACCATGTTCCTGCAGAGATCTGTACAACAATTCTTATGTCATTTTTCTAATCAGATAAGTAACTTTCAATTGAAATTTAATAAAGCAGCTATAAGATATCATATGTATCAAACTTTACAGTTCTCTCATAAAAATTAAGGTATGTTTGAAACTTGAAAAACTCGAGGATTAGAGCTTCCTTAACCATTCATTACATCGCATTTTAACATTGAACTTGATAATAGATTTTTATAAGTATAGACGATTAGACTAATATTCATTAAGATAGTTTTTCCCTTTCTAAACTTTCTTCAGTTTTCCTTTTCCCTTCTTCTCCTCCACAGTTTCTGAGTTTCAAATATACACTTTGAAAAATTAGTGAAAGCGCATATCACAGAAAGAACGACCATATTTTAAAACAAACCTGCTCATTTGTCAATCTCACTGATATATGTTTCTGCATAGGATAGCATTGCTCATAAAATTGAGGACTTTGCACCCCTCCAAACGACCCATTAAAGATGGGATTTAACACTGCAATTGCAGAAAGTTTGTTATAGATATCTTTGCAAGTGATATTCATAATTTTGGAAATTAGTTATCAATTTCCAATAAAATGATAAACCAGAGATGTTAAGGAAGTCCACCAAAAAATTTAAAGAAAGGTGAAGGTAAATAAATACCTTGCTCAACTTAACTTTAAAACACTACTAATAAAACAAATTATTTTAAAATATACATTATCATATAAATGTTATTATGATGAAAAGAGAACATTAACACTAAAAGTTTGATACCATTACAAGAATTTTTTAGGTGTAACGATGTGATTCAACAACACTAATTAGCTCAATAGTTGAGTGAATCTTACATGCATGGAGATTAGTACAATTTTACAGAAAATATAACCCAAATTAAAGAAAAAGGGTAAAACATGAGTCAAATACATCATAACCTCAAATAGCCACGATAGTGATATATATAACACTTCCTGGGGGGCATCCAAACAAGTTTATCCTTTCCCAATACCTGTTGAGGAAGTGTTATAGACATCAGGTAGAGGGGGGCTCCCTTCTCGGAAGCATATCATTGGCGTAGTGCTTTTAGGCCCCATTCTAATGCTCTTTGGATCCTGAATAGAAAAAGAAAGATCAAAAGGCTAAAAGATAGTAGCTGATACTTTAGAATCTCAATAGATGAATGGGATCAAAACATAAGCCACATATGAAAACCAGAAAACAAGGGAATTCACAAAAGACGAAAACATAATACCTTGACTAAAGCAATAAACTTGTCCACTTTTAACAGAAAGTGAGAAGAAAAAGAAGAAAAACAGAAGTAACAAATACTTACAAGGTCTACATCCGAGTCTAGATCTATAGACATTGAAGAGAACCATGGCGGCAAATCAACTGCAACAAATTACACAGGCTGAAACCCGTTAAGACACAACATGACTTAATAAACCTATTTTTGCTCGATATTCAGAATAATAAGTCAATCTTAATAAACCAATTTTTTCTCTTACAAATATAAAGGCAATTATGCTAATAATCTAAATTTAATTGAAGGTTGAGTATAAAGCATTATGCGGCTATGCCTAGATATTTGTAAAAATTAAACTCAAAAGAGTTCTAAACTATACCATTCCTTTAAAAATGACATTGGGGTGGAAGAGAAAAAGAGAAAATTCCACATCAAAATATATCTATTCATCCTTGTTTCTATGTTTGTGCCTTTTATGTCTGAGAGAGAGAAAGAGTGTGAGAGGAAAGCTTGAAAAAAGGAGTAGGATAGTTAAATTAAAGAGATGATCACTAAAGATAAAAAAAGACCTGGGATTTTGTCAATAGTTCATAGAGCACCAGCAACCTGTCAACTATAAGACTAATTGGCACACATTTATAATTAATGTTGGTCGATTCTAGGATTCAATTAAAAGGTTATTGCAGGTAATTGAAAATCAAATGTCGTTTACAACATGAACCAAGATTTACATTACATGTACTGTCATTGGTCAGTATGTTCAACCATAACATTGATACAAGTTCCAGCAAAAGCATTATATGTAAGCATTACCTCTAATAAATTTCCAATAAAAACATTTCCATTATATATAATGGAAAAAAAAAGGTTAAAACTGATTCTGGTCAAGTATGTCGGATTCTAATATGAAACTTACAGCTAAAAACACAACGTTCTTCATAATAGGTCAAATTTAGCCAGATTGAAAACCGTAAACATCACTTCAAAACTTCCAATAATCAAGACACATCCATGATATTACTATCAAACAGCTAGTTTATCAAGAACCTATGCTCCAAAACCCCAAATCAACAGCTTTACCAGAAGGATAATGCTTTTGTCTATAATTTATTCAACTTGTCAATAAAATCAAAATGTAAATTTCATAATCTAAAATTATTAATTAAGATATAAATATCAAATACATAAAGCAGATACTGCACATACTTAAACAAGCTGATACTCATTTAAGGCAAAAACAGTTATACTACAAGCAGACTTACCAGACAAACAAATTAAGCTCAAATCCCAAACAAAGATTAAATTTTGACCTCGACCCATCAATGTTAACAATTCATAATACTTGAAAATCCACAAAAACAATCAAACCAATAATCAAGATTAATTAGTCAACAGATTAAATAGGAAAAATAGTCAGAAGGTTACCTCTGATATAGCGCCAATCATAAGGTTTGAGCTCAGTATTAGCATAAGTGAAGCTCGAAACAGTGAATGAATTATTTGGGGCAGCTTCTTCTCCAATTGAATAACAGTGTGCTCCAAAATTTATGATCATATATATAAAGAGGAGAGAGAATTTAAGGAAAAAATGACCCAGAATCGAATTATCTGCCATGTCCGAGTATTTTTTATGATTCAAAGGAAAGATTTTGTAAATAGACCGAATGGGTTGGAATCATTCACAAATAGATTATTGATTTTGTAATATAAAAGTTGGTGTTGTTGAAAAATTAATTATTAGTTTACTGACTTTTTGTGGGTTTAAGAAATACTACTATTACGAGTTTTTAATTTTTATCCCTTGACGTGTGTTTTTTCCTGATCTGTAATACGAATGAATACTTGGTCACGCGCTTGTCAGGAGGGTGGGTTTCACGGTCTGATTTTGCTTCTCTTTTTTTTTTTTGATATTTTCCTTATAATAATATTAATATATAAGTGATACTTTTATATGACAGGAACATTATTATTTTCCTTATTTTGGGGATGTTTTTGGGCCTTTTCATATAATGATGATCCTTGTCATTTACTTGGGCAAAAATGTCAAATATGCCAAATTAGGGAAAGAATACATATGATATACCTTTTAATACTATTGGCATTGACAGACATAGAAATGCAATAAATATTTCAATTTTTTGTTCTCATTAAATGATATTGAATATCTTTTCTTTGTATTACATATGGGATTTTGTTTAATGAAAGTGTAAAGTTGGCAAGCATCAACTTTTGTTACGTTATAGTAAGAAATAAGAAAAATTATATTTTTACGTCATTCTTCTTATATAAATAATGAGTAAGTTTTATTATCATGCGAGAGATTTTGCTTAAAAATATTATTTTAATATGTAAAAATATTAATTTTCTTTAATTATTATGCAAGGTCACAAGTTGAAATTTATTTCTTAGCATAATTTAGAAGAATGAACCAAGTCGCTACACGAATAAGGTAGGTTTTCCCTATTTTTCTTTTCAATCTATTTTTTAGGCTCTTCCTAAATTTAGAGAAGAGGAAGAATCGATTTTGCAACCGAAACCACACTTAAAATCACACCAAAGAAATTGAACCAATGATTTTAGTGACATATTGTGGCTTATTTAGTACGAACCGCAACCTTTACGGTTGCTGTTTTAATATAGAAATTGCACCCCTTAAAGAACCACACTCGTTTAAAGTTCTAAATCTATAATATTTATCATTTTTTGTGGTATGACTTAGAGTTATTAAGTTCTATTTAAGTATGATTGTAAAATTATTTTTGAAACATGTGATTTTATATAGTTTGAAACCTTAAGTTTAAAATAATGATTGTATTGTAGTAATGTATGCATAATTCAATTTGACGAATTAGAAGTTTTGAATTATTTTTTTATTGGTTTTCAAGAATTCAACTTTTTGTAGTTGAATATTATTTAGGAAATTGATATTTTCACATTAAAAGTGTTGATATAGATGTGTATAGTGACGGTGAAAATTGTCGCTATAAGATCTATAGCGACGATTTTCATGTAAAAATATTATTTCATGTAGTTGATTTATCGGTTTCATATTATTTATAGTAGGGTATTATTTATAGTAAGCTAGCAATGTTTGAGATTAATTTAGAATTTAAAAAATATGACAGATTTATTATTATTTTTCAATTCATTTTTGAGTTGAAAACCATACCATTTGAAATCACACCGTATTCTTAGACTGCACCTAGAAGTGTAAATGAATCGAGTCAAGATGAGTATTGAATTGTTCAGATTTGATTCACAAAATTTGTCAAGTATGAAATAAAATTTGATTGAGACTTGTGTTTAGCTATCGAGTCAAACACGATCTTAAATCAAGCCTGAACAGTTTGAACTTTTTGAGCGAATATGACCTAAGTATCAATAGAAAATTACAATTTGAAGAGATTCATATAATTTATCGAACTTTAAAATTTACTCATATTTGAATCATATTTATATTTCGAGTCGAGCTTGAGTCGAGTTTGAATTGAACTTTTAGTCGGGAGAGTACGAATTGAACCCTAATTGTTTAGTTCATTTTACAGCCTGACCCAAAATGAGGAGATTAAATAAAAGGGTTTAGATAATTTCACAACATTTTTGACATTTTCAAACGATTCACTTTTTAACCAAACTATGGTTAAAAAGTATACGTAAGGTTGTAAACAAGTCGAATCAAAGCAAACATAGAACTGCTTGAATTCAACTCGAAATGATAACTTCGTACTCGAATTCGAATTGTATTTAAAAAAATTACTCAAATTCGACTCGACTATTTATTACTTGAATTTGATTTGTCTCGGGTCGAATTATATTCAAACTACTTGCGAGCTTCAAATTCAAGCATCCACATAATAATTAGTTTTATAATAAATATAATTATAAATTAAATTTGTTATTTTACTTAAAAATGAGAAAATATATTTACTATTACACTTTACAAATATAAAATCACAATTAAAATCAAAAATAAAAGAAAATAATAATAATTAATTATCCTAATTTGATTTAAATTTGTATATATTATAAGAGAATGTATTGAATATATAATTAAATATGTATCAATCGAGTATATATCAAATCACTACCAAGAATTCGAATAGTTTAAATCATTTATATAACATTGTTTAAATTATACTCATATTTTTATTTAAATTATTTTTTATGTTCAGATTTAGATCATATTATTATTAACCATTCTGAATCTTATTATTTATTTTTTTTTGGAATGGAGCCCGAAGTGTTTGGCATACATGTTAGCGTGAACCTTAAAACACAACCAAAACTCCCCCATTATTATTCAAAAAAAAAAACAACCGCCTCGCTCTCTCCGTCTCTGTCTTGTTGCCGGCTTTTCCATCAGTTTTTGCTTACAGACTCCACTTTTACTGGTAAGGAACTTTTAGAGAGAGAAGAAGATGAATTATACGTAAAGCCAGAATCTTTACTTCATATATAATCTCATATATATATATATATATAATATACACACATATATTATTAGAGATAAAGATATGGGGGTGATTGATATGATAACACGAGTTGATGCGATATGCAAGAAGTACGAAAAATACGACATCGATAAGCAAAAGGACCTCAATCTCGCCGGCGCCGGCGATGATGGTTTTCTCCGTCTATACGCCGCCGTTGAAGCTGACTTCGAGCAAACCCTTCAGGTTAATTCCGTAATTTCTTTCTTCTCCCCCACTCTCACTCTCACTCTCACTCTCACTCTCACTGTAATATATAAGAACTTGATCATTTCATTTGAAATTTGTAAATGGTAAAGATTTTGTTGTATATTTTTTTCACAACAAAATCAAAATATGATACGATAGTATTACCATAATTGTGTGATTTTATACTAGCGGTAAAAAGATGAGTGTGTGGAAGGAATAATTAACAAATGGAATTTTTTTTGGGGTGGGCGACTGAACTGAGTATTTGGTTTATGTAAGTAGAAATCAGAGACAGCGGCTGCGGAGAAGAAGAGGGCAACAGCTGTAGCTATTTACGCCGAGATTCGACGCACCAAGGCTCGTTTGCTTCAAGAGCTCCCCAAATTACACAGATTTGCTTTCAAAAAGGTAGTATTTATTTTTATTTTTTGTAGGAGGAGTATATTGTTATTGGAGAAGCATGATATATCCCAACTTTAATTAAGAAGCTGACCGTGATTATCCATCCCAACGTGGGTGAATCACTTAAATTTTATGTTGTGTAGGATTGTTTTTTGGGTCCATCCCAACGTGGGTGGGTGAACCTCTTCTTCTTCTTTTTTCCCCTTTCCCCTCTCATTTTCTCATTACAAATCTCTGTATTTACTGGTTTTGTTACTACAGTGATTGAATTTCTTGAAAATTTTCTCTTTTTCATAAAGTTGTCATCTTAAGGCTATGTTTGTTCGTAAAGATTATACTTGAAATTGGGATAAGACTATTAATTTTAAATATCTTATTTGTTTTTAAATTTGAGCTTAAGATGAAGGATTATTTAATACCATGTTCTACCTGATATTATAATCTCTACTATTTGGGATTAAAAATTGCTAGACAAAAATTAACCTTAATATTTTTCTAAAATGATAATTATATCCTGTAATTTCTATTATTATTACTGACAACTTAAAATTTACTGATACAAAAATTAAATACTCCCTCCGTCCCATATTAATTGCTCAGTTTTGACTTTTTAAAGTCAAATTGACTATTTTTAGAATTAATAATTAAGCATATATAAATATATTTCTAAAATTCTAAAAATTGGGATTAGTATTAAATTATATATACTTTATTTTGGTTATAATCTCTTCACCTATATTTTAGCAAAAATAGTAAAAAGATTAGTTTTAAAAATGGTCAATTTGACTTTAAAAAGTCAAAACTGAGCAATTAATTTGGGACGGAGGGAGTATTATTTTTTTTGGGGGGAGGGGGTTGGGGGTGGTGGGTGAGGTGTGTATATAATTACTGAATATTTTTTTTTTTGAAAAGGGTGGGGGTGGGGGTGGGGGGTGGGGGTATATACATAATTACTGAATATTATTTTTTTTAGGTAGGGATGGGGGTGGATATGGTGGGAGTGTATATATAATCAGTAAATATTATTTTTGAGTTTGGGTTTGGGGGTGGGGGTGGGAGTGGGTAGTGGCGAAGCCACGTTAACTTTGTGGAGTCAATCGACCCCACTGGAAAAAAATTGCTTTATAATATAAGGTAAATTTTAAAAATTTAAATATTATATATAAATTGACCACACTAAAATTTTATAAATTTTTTATTATACGGGGTCAAATTGAAAATTTTTAATTTTTGTCAATCAAATTTTAATCACATATACTCATATCCTTTCAATATATGAACTCTCTATAATATTTTAAACTAAATAATAATCAAATTTATATTATTTTTAAAAATAAATAATGAATTACTTACTTATGAACAGTTGTGATTAAAAAAGTTCATTATGAGTCAATATAGTGTATATATACCATATATTATTACTCATTATATTTTCATTGTAATATAATATATATATATATATATATATATATATATATATATATATACCCGAAAGTATAAAGTGTTAAAAAAAATTGTCCCGGGAGCGTTGTCCCCGAACCCAGCCAATTTTTTTGTAACTTAGTAGTAATTTTAATCCCACTGATAAAAAATTATGACTTCACCACTGGACGTGGGGCGGTGAGCGCGGTAGAAGTGTACACATAATTAAAAAATATTATTTTTTGAGATTAGGGTCAGGGGTAGGGGTGGGGGTGCATATATAATTAGTAAATATTATTTTTTTTATGTATAATAGTCGAAACAATATTTTTTAATCCAATACTTTAATTAATTCTGAATATATTAAACATAACATAAAATTATTTTAAGTTATGTCGTAAATAATCACATAACAAACAAAGACGTGACTAGAAACATTCATGGTTTGTGAATTTGAAAGGCATTTGTTCGTGAAACTTATGGGTATCCTTTAAATCACTTATTTTAATGTCTCCATCTTCTCTTCTTTTATATTCATATATTTTTCTTCATTGCCACCATCTTTAGATTTTTGCTAAACATTCTGTGTTACGTTTTGAATAATTGGTCGATTTGATATAAATGGGCCACAAAGACTCTGCTTGACTGATTAGTGTACTTACCATAATAATTTCTTCCTTCTAGTTTGCTGGACTGGTGATGGAGTTCTTAATATGATTATTTTGTAGGTCAAAGGGCTTTCAAGGGAAGAGCTCGAGGCCCGAAACGATTTAGTGACTGCACTCAAAGAGAGGATTGAAGCAGTTCCTGATGGGTCTACAAGTACAGCTAAACAAGCTGGGGAACCCACAGCTTCGGCTTCAAATGCAGGAATTAAATTCGATTTGACTTCAGGTACCCTTCTGGATTCAACATAATTGTTTCACATCTAGTCTCTTAGCTGGTTTCTTTTGTCTTGTAACTTTGTCGCTATGATGTCAGAGGGAAGATTTGATAGTGACTACTTTCAGCAAACTGATGAAACAAACAATTTTAGGCAGGAATTTGAAATGCAGAAAATGAAGCAGGTAACGTGATTCTGATATTCATTTCCTTTTTGTCATTGTATTTATATCTTTGCAAATTGAACATTTAGAAGGCCATTAGGGTGTTTTTAGTTCTATTAAAGGCTCATTTACAATCGAATATATGATGGAAGGCCTCTTTTGACATTGCAAATGCTTATAGAACCGTTGTAATTTGTAAGAAATGCATACAGCCTTTATCCGTAGTGTCCACATTGTTTTGTGTAAGGTGAACATATTTCGATTCGAATCGCAGTGTTCTACTTCTTATGCTTGTTCTTATACTGGAATGAGGCTCTGATGCAGTACTTGTTATGCACAAGGTGCTTATTGTGCGTACGTATATTTTCTAATGGTAGGGAAAAACTAGGGTTCTTTCGCGAGTACATATAGTAGAAATTTGGTGGACAGAGATGGAATCATAAAAGCATAGCTAGCATAGACTGTAGTGATTGGTAATATTTGCTAATGACCTGAACAGAAAATCCTAACAAATAAGATGATTTTGACTTAAATACAGGATCAAGGCTTGGACGATATAGCAGAAGGATTGGATACATTGAAAAACATGGCCAGCGACATGAATGAGGTTTGTGTTGACACACCTATCTCCTTGTGAATGAAAATGCAGGGGATAGGGAGCAACAGATATCTTGGTTGTTGTCTTATTGAGCATATTTGAACTTGTTTGTTCACTTTTATGGCCTGTGCAGGAATTGGAAAGACAAGTGCCACTGATGGACGAAATCGATGACAAGGTAATTCTTTATCTCCTTGCTGGCTTCTTTTATCCATCCTCGTCTCTAGGAGCATCATAGAGGTCTGTATAATAATTAAAAAAAATCACTAATAAATGGTAGCGAATCATCTATTGAATTAAAAATACCATCTTGATGGTGTTAGAAATCAAAATTACTTGCCTTGTGAAATTTGTAACGATTTGAATGAATTAGTCGAGATAGATACTTGTTCAGATCTTATTCTCTATGTAGAGGTTGATCGGCATGACCATAGCCATGATTTCAAAATCATAAAATGCTGTCGTAACTAACATAGCATTGAACTGTTGCATATATATGCTCGATCAAGTTGTGTTTGTTTGACATGATTTCAGGTCGACAGGGCGAATTCTGATCTAAAGAATACTAATGTACGGCTGAAGGATACTATAACAAAGGTATTGTGCTTATGCTTACAATATTAATTGTGAATTTACATTTAAATCTTTACTGCAGAAATGCCTTATAATTTGTGTCATTTACGTATTCCAGCTGAGATCCAGCCGCAACTTCTGCATTGATGTCATCCTCTTATGTCTTATTCTTGGAATTGCTTCGTATTTATACAAGTATGTTTTTGGCGGCCACATGACTCTGCATATTTTCTGTTTTAATCATTCATCATGCATCCAAACATCCATGCTTTGATACCATAAGTTTACTTCCTTTATCTCCTTAATTTGCTTGCTTCTCTTCTTTTATTTCAAATGCTTTTCGAGAATGAAATAATGATGTTTAGTTTGGGAGCTGCGTGCTTCTTTCTTGCAGAGTCCTGAAATGAAGTTTGTGTTCCAAATACGGCTTCCACTACTTCCACCGAGGGCATCTTTACTGAAATGAAGTTTGTGTCCCGAACAAGACTTACGGCTGCGATCCGTGGCCTGTATGCTGCTTCGAGTAGGATAGAACTCAAGACCTCCGGGTTTACGGCTAGCCCTATATATGTTTTTTTTTTCCTCTTGCATTTCTCATTCCTTTTCATATTTCTATTTATATCCAAACAGAACTTCCTTCCTGGACTAGATTTTGGCTATGTTTTGTCGGATTTTCTGAATGGTGTATGTACGTAGAGGAAGTAATTCTCTTATAAGAAGGATATAATTTGGTTCAGGTTTGTTTCGAATACTGAAGTGGAAAATATTATAATGAAAAAAGATATATCTTGCAAGTTATGTGAATAATTATAGAATAGTTTATGGAAAATATTATGGATGAAAAAAAGAATTGCTATAAAAAATAATCATTGTGAAACTGTACATGTGAAAGAATTAATAGGAATAAAAAGGGTAGAAGCAAAAATCAAAAAAGCTTTAAACATAAAAAATAATTATTTAATTTCCTCCGTTTTATTAATAGAGATATATTCGACGCCCCAAATTTTACACAACCTAATTTAAATCGACAAAAATACAAGTAAATTTTCATAATTATAATTATTACAGTGACGTGTTTAGTACGACAACACACATTAAGTTCTCACTGTAATTATTTTCACGGTATTTTATAACTTGACGAGTAACTACTACAACTACTATTTCGGACCATTATTTCATTCATTTATTCTCTGCGCTAGCCTCAGCTGCACTCTCATTTTTGAAATGACTTGTGAAGCAAATTGGTGCGCTCAAGCAGCTCAATAAAAAATATTATGACTAAAATAACGAAGAATAAATTATCCTTTACTTTTAACAGTGATAAATCAAATATTTTAAAAATGTTAGACAATATAAATCAATTATGCTAGAGTTAAAATAAATAAGCAAATTGATATTCTCACGTAATTCTCTCACACATTAGAAGAAAGTGGGTCTCGCCTTCATGTGATGTGAGAAAGACTATGTAAAAATATCAAAAACTCGTATGAAAATAGTATTCTCCTTAAACAAAAAGCTAGAGGGTGCAAATTGGAAAATGTCAGAAGTGGGATTTGAACCCACGCCCTCTTTCGAAGACCAGAACTTGAGTCTGGCGCCTTAGACCACTCGGCCATCCTGACAATGTGTTGAACCTTCCAATTAATATCTATAAGATGTATGAGTATGTATAATGCTAACGGCTAATGAGTAGAGAGGTTTCTGGCCATTTTTTGACAAATTGAAACCCAAATGCAGTAGAGTTACAAAGTTGAAGTAAAAAGGGTAGAAAATTGATCGAAAAGGTTATTGTATACGTTTAAAAATTAAATGAAAATATAAAATATTTTCATTTAAAACACACTTAAAACTCTACACCAACACGTTTTTTTTGCAATTAAGTAGAGCAACAATAAAAATATTAATAATTATCGAGTGTTGTTATATATGACTGTAATTTATGTCGATATTAAATAACGACGTATGTGAATACAAGTGATAGTAACAGTTATATATATCGCTTATAATTTCACGTTAGTCGCAATAGACGTATTAATAATTTTTTTTCTTCACCATCTCTCTCATAAGAAAGGCCTACCTCACTGCCAAATGTGGCCCGAAAGGAAAACTAAGAAAGTAACAAGACTTCCCTTGTTTGGTAGAAAGGAAATATAAGAATGATTGATATACTTAAAATCTTCACACCAACTTGGATGATAAACCTTTGGTACCAAACATGCATATACAAACAAGTCTCTAGTGTCAAAATAAAAAGATAATTAATGCCCATGTTGAATCACAATATCTATACAAGGAACCTAACCTACCTAATTTGTTTACTTTCACTTCAAAACTATGAATTATCAAAATCCCCCATTAATTCGAGTGTAATAGAAAGCAATATTTGAACTATTGAATTGTGAGTTCATACACAATTCGACTTTTCACATGTTGTCCCGTTTACGTTAACCTGAAAAAGTTAGTTATCTGAAAGAAGCAGATAAATTAAACTTATATCTATGAATTATCAAAATCCCCCATTAATTCGAGTGTGACAGAAAGCAATATATGAACTATTGAATTGTTTGTTTGGTTACATCAAGAGTGAGTTCATACGCAATTCGACTTTCGCATGTCGTCCCGTTTACGTCGACTTGCATTGCACTCACCTTGAAAAGTTAGTTGTCTGGAAGGAACAGATAGATTAAACTTATATCTATCCATACTAAATTATTTTTGCAACTGATGTAAAACTATTCCATAAGTTTTAATTTAGATTTCACATTGCTCGGAATCAAAAAGTATATATGAAATATGAATGTTCATGCACCACCATTAGTGCAGCCTATGCAAGAACTATCTAGGCAAAAGGACAATAATGGAGATTAAAATGAATGAACCAGGGGATTTGGTTCGGATCCTTTCTACGAAAAATAGTCAAGAACTGATAAAAATCTCTGACACCATCTAGCTAGAAATCCAATACAAATCTATAACACCACCAAGCTAGAAATCCAATAATAGAGCAAATTATTAAATCTTCTCATGGGCTGCAAATCATGTAAGATTCAGTCCTACACTTTAAATGAATACCTAAATAATCTTATACTAGTATAAAATAAGATTAACTGAAGACACTTCAATAAATTAACAAATCAATTTCAAATACAAAGTATGAATATATATATATATATATATATATATATATATATATATATATATATATGCATGCACCCATTAAAACATACTTATACATATATAAGTTCCACAAGTATCAAGGGAGCAGGAAGACCAGGTCCACAAATTGATCAATTATCAAAAGTTTTTTCTTTGGATTTGAATTTGGTACCAAACAAAGTTGATAATTTTATGCTGTCTTCCTAATGATAACATGCCACACAAGAACAAAGAAATACACTTTTTTTTGTCTCAAAATTAAGTGATATATATATATATATATATATATATATATATATATATATATATATTAATTTGGAGATCCAAGTTAATTTCATGAGATTATCAATGATAGTAAATTGGTTGATTATAATACTGACACGGAGAGAATTCACTTTCTGACTTGCATACTGAGACTGTATTAATTAATTAATTAAAAATAACTTCATGCCAATATTTAAAACTGAATATATCTCTCAACCAATTCTTCTTTTCATCTCAAAATGAATTTAAGAGATGCTCGGAGTCTCTTTTGTAATCATTTGAGAAAAAATCAAAGGAAAAAACAAGTGACAATTTTTTATATAATGGGAAAATACTCATGAGTCATCATCAAAATTCTTCCATTTCATGAATCACCCATTCTTCTGCTCCACACTCCACCCGGCCACTTTTAATTAATCACAGTAATTCAAACCATTACAGCTAGCCAGACCCACCTCATCATAATTTCAAGGAATCTAGTCAAATATGTATACATACACAAATACATATATAGTATCTGACTCTGTATATATATAACACACAAAAATCAACAAAAGCTCAAAACTTTTTGGATTAAATCAAACTTTCTTCACTTTTTTTTGTATATATACACTGTATATTTCTCAAAAAATTAAGAGAGAGAGAGAGAGACCCCATTAACAATCTCTAGCTCAAAACCCAGAGACTGAATTGTATTCGCTGTAATAATCAGTAATACCAGAGGCAGCCCAGAGCCGTTGATTGAACTCATCCTGCAAATCACGTGGCACGAAGAGTGTCCTACAAAGTGGACACGTCTGCTGATCATGGTCCATCCAACGGTCCAAACAGCTCCGATGGAAAATATGCTTGCAATTCGCCAACCACCTGATTTCTTCCCCTGCCTCAAACTCGTACAGGCACACGGCGCAGCTCTCCGGAGGCTCACCGGCGCCGGCAGGGATATCTTCAAATTTCACAACGGGGAGGAGCTCCCGGATTAAAACGGCGGACAGTGGCGGGTATTCGGGCATTCTGGTCGGGCTTTCCTGGTATAAAACGTCCGATTCGAGAAAATCTGATAGACCCATTAAGCGAAAGAGAGAGAAAATGAGATTTCTGATGAAACCCAGGAGGGAAAGTAAATGTATAAAGAGTTTTGGCAGAAATACTTCTGTGTAACCAACCGGAAAACCCATTATTTTTAGAGAGAGAAAGTTGCTTTTTTAGAGAGAGAAAGTTGCTTTTGGTTAAGCTCAGCTGCAAATGGGCATGGTGGATTAATGATTATATAGTTGGTATTCGCAAGGTACAGTGTATGTTACAGTGACCGGGCTGTGACTTGAACCGTTTGTAAAAGTTTCAACAAAAACAGGATCTAATGATTTTTCTTGTGTGGGACCCATGACTGTTTTTATGGTGGACTCTGTAGATAGGTCACGTTCTTGTGCCGAGTTGCAGAGGTGAACACGTGTCTTCACTCTTTTGGGCACAGGGTTGCACACGTGTCACTTGATGTGGTTAGGTAGAGTGGATGATGGTGCCTAATCTTCTCTTTTTGTATTACTATTTTCTTTGTCTTAATCAAAATTTTAACAATAAGTATGGGCAGACAGGAAATATGGACCGGAAAATTAGACCGGTCCAATTTTTTTTTTTTTTTTTAATTGTGATTTTTAAAAAATATATAGTATTTATTTCAACAGTAATTTTTATAAAATATAGTATTTTAGGTGTAATTTGGATACACATACAAATACAGGGTTATACAGTGTGTATAACCCTGTATTTGTATGTGTATCCAAATTACACCTAAAACACTATATTTTATAAAAATTACTGTTGAAATAAATACTATACATTTTTTAAAAGTCACAATTAAAAAAAAAAAAAAAATTTGGACCGGTCCAATCTCCCTATCTGCGTAGCACTACTCAAATTTTAATAATACATGATAATTAGACGTGAGTGTTTTATATTTTTTTTTATTTGTATTTTAATTCTCGTGAGAGAGAAAAATATAAATAAATAAAATTATAAAACACTCATATCTAATTATCATGTGAAATTAAAACTACTGATATTCTTTTATATCCGGTACAATTATAAATGACAAAGAATAATATTATTGACAAATTTTGCCAATAACTATTAAGAACCTTTTTATCTTATAAAATTGCATTAATTATTTTTGTTACTCTCATTAGAGTACTAACACTTGGAGAAAAATCTAAAATTATAAATTCCTATCAATGTAATTATTTTGAAAAAGATAATAAACAACTTACACAAAAAAAATAAAAAGAAAATAAATTAAGGGTGGGGAATGAGTGAACTAATCAAGTAGTGGGGCATGTCCACTTTGAAGGGCAAGCAGGCATGATGATAAGGAAAGTGGACAAGTAGAAAGAGGAGGAGGCCCATGAGCCATGAGGGGTAGACCAGACAAGGACAAATTTCGTCGGTGGTGCGAACCCTGGCCAACCAACAACCCATCATGGCTCCAGACGTGGATATCCCTATCTCATTTAGATGCCTTTGTTTTGGGCTTTCTTTGGGCCGTATCTGATTAAGACGAAACACTTGTGGCCCAATTGATGAACCATCGCGTTCAACACCACCCACCACTTCATCTCTTCTGTTCTGTTTCGATAAAATTAAATGAGAAGTCTTGAACGAGTCGAACACTTCAAGCTATTTTAACTATAAAAAAAAAAATAATATAAAATTCTTAATACGTGATATTAGGCAAATTAACTACTATCCTACCATCACTACAGCATTTATAGCTGATATTAGGATATATATTTGAATAAATTAAAGTTTATTTGAAAGTGGTATTTTGTATACCTTGTAATTAATTTAAGATAATCAATTCTCATTAATTCTAAGGTAACAAATCTTTATTTTATTAATTACTTTTCTCTTATTTTCCTCCTGTTTTCAGCTCCAAGAGTGGCAAGTTGTTTGAAACAGAGGGGAGGGGAGGGGAGGGAGAGGTCCCTATAGGTGTACCAAATGTTTGATTCATGTCTCTGTCACTCCATCTCATGTATACACTTAATGAGGCATCAAACAAACAATTTTTTTTATTTTTTTATTTTTTTTTGCTAATTTTGGAAAGAGAGTTTGAATATAGGGGTGGTTAACTTTAGTCAAATAACCATTACAATATTGACACCGGGATGTGATCTCTCCCTTTGCGTCTTAGCACTGTATTGGTCACATGACCAACTTATCATGAAGTTGACTTCAGTAACCGGATTCTAATCTCGGACATCAAACAATTTCTCTATCTTACGTGTGCACGTATGGGAAAAATATTATTATGTTTTTTATATATGATTGGTTGTGTCTACGATAATACTAAAAAAAAATAAGTTTAATTACAATAATAAAATATAAAATGACAAAATTGTTATTAATAAATACAATAACATGAAAAATAATCTTAAAAATAAATAAATTAAACTGCATATTTTGAAACGATTTACAATCAGATCAGATCAGATCAGATAATTGTGACAATCACAACCAAGTTATACCCTACACATCTCTATGGTTGTTTCATTTTCATGAATGAAGTTTGAATTGATGTAACATGCTTGCTTTTGATCTCTATCCATAAAATTATTCTCATTTCCCAATTTGTATACGTACAAAAGGACTAATTCACCCCCATCTCTCAAATTGGAAGAGATTTACATGTACTACTTTGAGTGGTATTGTGGGTCTATAATTATATTAGGTGCATTAAATTAGGTCCTATTTAGACAACTCTAGTAAATCATAATTTGTACTTGGCCTTTGTTTTATAGTACTAGCTAGTTACATGCATACTAGCTTTGTAATTTAACATAAAAGGATAAGAGAGTGTTATAGTAAAAATAGAAATAAAAAATTAAGTAATTGGTTGTTTAAGAGAATTAATAATAATAATAGGGATAAAAAGGTAAATAAAAAAGACTTCACAAAATTGTTAACACCAAAATAACTGTTGTCCGTTTGGTTACAACATTGGAATGAGAATGATTATGGAAATGAAAATGGGAATGGAATGGAATGGAATGGGCATTCATATTTTTAAGTTTGGTCAGAATGAGACAGTTTTGATCGATTGAGTTTTTTTTTGTTTTTTTTTTTTAAATTTGACGATTGAAATGTAATGGTCAATCTTTAAAATAAGTATTCTTTTAAACATATTATAACGTATTCCATCGAGATTCTCATTTTCTCTCCTTTTTAAGTAACCAAACATAAGAATTAACATTCCTTTTGGAATACTCAACCTATTCCCCCAAACCAAACAGACCATAACTAAGTTTAATAGAACCTCCAATAATAAAAATGAAATTTGATTATATGCATTTATATATGTATATTTTTTTTCAGATAAATGATATTTCTACATGATTCATCTCACATAAATAGTGAACATGTCTCACTTCCATGTGAAAGAGACTCGTGTAGAAATATCATTTTAATAATAATCAAACCTTACACTTTATTACTTTAATTTATCAAATTATGTTATATTTAATAACGCTTAATCTTATTCATAAATAATTATTGATCGCTAGTTTAAACTTTTTTTCTCACTTTATAGTCATTTTAAACGGATTAATAATATTGTATACAAACTTTATTAATTTCCTTCCTTCTAAAAATTCATTTTCAATATTTTTAATTATTATTTTTTTAGCCATTGGACAAAAATATATATTGTGTTACATTGTTACATAACTCATAAGCTCCATTTAGAAAAGTGGAAAACATTGTGTATACACTCCTGCAATGAATAAGTGAAAATTTTCTATCGAATTATGATTACGACGTATATTAATATATATAAAATTATACAAAATTATAAAATTAATCAACTATATCAAATATCTCGTAATTAAAAAATTGACATATAAAATTGCAAGAAACTATAATCAGGCTTCAATTAATCGATGGGTTTTTCAAGTACATATGATTGGGCTTGAGCAGAATCAAAGTCCAAAATGTGGGCTCGTTATAAATTACAAGACGGATAAAGCCTGTAAAAATGAAAAAGCAACTTCCTACACACTTTTGTAAGATAAAGCTGGCCATTTTGGGACAGCCTTATTATTTTTGGGATGGCTTTAAATTAGTGTGACACTCTTAATGATTTTTTTTTTAATAGTGTGAATATGATAATTTCATTAGTTATTTTTATTTTGTTTCTAAAAAGTAATATAATTAATAAGGGATTACATAATCCCAACTCTAGAGTAGAAAAATGAAATTATATACTAATATATACTTTTGAGGTATCTAATAATTTTATAAGTAAAATTAGTACAAAAATATTGTGCACGTAAAATTACTTTCTTATACTATAGTATTAGACGAAATTCTTATTGTGACGTAATAAAATATAATGATTTGTTTAACATACTAACACAAATATAAATAAATATTTGTGTACCAAAAAATATGAAAATTTTCTAAGAGAATACATAATAGTATTGATAATAATTATCAAAATAAATGTATCCCATAAAACCCTGAGATAACATATTTATAACGCTAAACTACTTTTCTACGATTAATTAAAAAAAATGATTAAATTCTAAACTAAATAAAATTATCAAAAATAAAGCCCAAATCATAAACGACAAAAAATAAAATAAAATTAAACTACTGAATTTTCTTAACAAATAATATAAAATACATTATATTTTCACAAATAATAAAATGTATAAAAATTCTAAATTTTTTGTAATTTTTCACTGTATCATATTATTTATCGCAATAAATTATTTTTTGAAAAGACTAATGGGATGAAAATTAGTGGCGAAGCCACGTTAGAGTGTGTGGTCAATTGACCCCACTAGAATTTTTTTTTATAATATATAATAAATTATAAGAAATTTAAGTGTAATGAATAAATTGACCCAACTGAAATTTTATAATTTTTTTAATATACGGGGTTAAATTATTTTTTTTTACTTTCTCAATTTCATATTACTTATACTCCTTAATGTATGCAACTTCATCTAATATTTAAAAAATAAATAATAATCTAATTTATATTATTTTTATAACATAAGAAATTTAAATATTTATTAACAAATTTGTGATTAGAAAGGCGCATTTGGGGTCAATAAGGGATATATATAATTAAGGCTGTAAAATGAGCAAATAGTTCGGGCTCGATTCATACTTGCTCAACTAAAAGTTCGATTCGAGCTCGACTCGAAATATAAATAAGTCAAATATGAGCACATTTTAAAGTTCGATAAATTACTCGAACCTCCTCAAATTATAATTTTCTATTGATACTCGGATCATATTTGTTGAAAAGTTCAAACTGCTCGAACTCGATTCGGAATCGTGCTCGACTCGGTAGCTAAATAAGCCTCAATCAAACCTTATTTTATACTCGATAAATTTTGTGAACCAAATCTGAGCAACTCAATACTCGGATCGACTCGATTCGTTTACACTCTTATATATAATGTTATTACTTGTTATACTAATAATATTATAACCAAATACATGTTTTACCTATGCAACCAGCCAAAAAAATATAAAATTATCTAAAAAAAATTAGCTCGGGAGGGCTGACCCCTAACCACCGTCAAATTATTTATTGCATCAAAATATTCTAACTTTACTGGATGAAAATAAATTATGTTTATATAAAAATATCCAAAAGTAACAACATAAAAACATACACAAAACGATGTTAAAATCACGAGATATTATTAAAGAATTATTTTGTTGGACAAACTTATTTTTATTTTTTCATGATGATGTATTCACTATTAATGTATTAAATTTAAACTCAAAAAAAAAAAGGTAAAAAACTTTGACCGAAATAGTTAGGAGGGTGTATTCAATTAAGATTTTTAAAGACTTTTTTTAAGTGACAAACTTTTGTAGAATTTGTGGAATTTTAATGACTTTCACATACTTTAAAGATTTTTTTAAAATGACTTTTATAGACTCCATGAAATAAGTAAAAGACTTTTATAAACTTTTTATCAAGATTGTGATAGACTTTTATATACTTCTAATATATCTTGCAACTTATATTAATTGTTAATTAGCCCATGTGTACAACATCTTCCTCTTTTTTCATGAACTAGAGTAAATCTCATTATATTATTGTGACATGAGATTTTAAATATGTTGAAAGTGTTCACATTATTCTACTCATTTCATGATACATTTAGATACTCGGATACCAATAAAACTTTAAAAATTACAGACGCAATGCAAAAATTAAGCTCACTTTTTATTGAGCTATATATACTTTATGCACATGCGTACATTTTTTTACTAATAATTGATTGCTTTTTATTATTGATTGCTTTACTAATATATATATATATATATATATATATATATATATTGTGTGATTGTGTGATTCTGTCAACTCAATTTTTTATCTTAACTGCTGCTAATAATTTGTTTGATTGCGTGAACCTTTTTAATGTGCCTAACATATGTGAAACCCCAGATTTTATGAATAAATATTTAATTTTTTCTCGAAATAATTTTTTATATTATTGTGTGGATTTGATATAATAGTTATGGGTAGTATTTATAAATTTTGCAAAGTATGCAAGTTGTCATATTATATTCGATTGGTCGGAGAATATTCTTTTTGTCGGGGAATATCCGTACGACGGTACAATTATTGGTGGACCCCACAACGGAATTATTGTCGGATTGAGAAAACGACAAAAATACTTTATGAAAATAACGGCTGAGGTGTTACCGTTAAAACCGTTAAAACTGTTGAACTACTCGGTAGTAAAAGTACAGTAATACGCGTGGTTGCATAGTAGCACACGGTATTGATTATTGATGCTTACGTGAGAAGTCACTCAGCTATACTCAATTATTGCTACAGTAATTGCTGCATCATATCTCTTAAATTATTGTCATAGTATCATCTGTATAATATGTTATATTATTGAGACGTTGTGGTAAGTTTGGTTATTTTATGGGGGGCCATATGTCATCATCTAAGAGTCTCTTCGTCAATAGTAATTACCGTCGTCAATAGTAATTACCGTCGTCAATAGTAATTACCGTCGTCAATAGTAATTACCGTCGTCAATAGTATTTACCTTGGTCAATAGTAATTACTTTCGTCAATAGTAGTTGTCCCTTCAATATTACCAAGAGTCATTTGACCCTTCGTTAAGACCAAGAGTCATTTGACCCTTCGTTAAGACCAAGAGTCATTTGACCCTTCGTTAAGACCAAGAGCCACCCTCAGTTTTTCTATAAATAGAGGCCTAGGGCTTCATTATTTTTCACGAATTCATTCAAGCTATAGAGAGAGAAAGTATAGAGAGAATAAGAGAGAGAGAGAATAAAAGTATTCTGCTACATCACTTTTCCAATATCCAGTTCTTTTAAGGTAGGGAATATTATTTCTTTTATATTCATGAAGAGAACTTCTGTTATTCCATTTGTTATTATTCTGTTGGAATAACCAGTATACGCGGTCTACCCTATACTTGGTGACATTCTTCTATTATTCTGTTGGAACATCCTGTCTGTGTGTTTTACACCGGACCTGGTTCCGTTTATTATTCTGTTGAAACATCCTGTCTGTGTGTTTTACACCGGACCTGGTTCCGTTTTATTATTATTCTGTTGGAATATCCTGTCTGTGTGTTTTACACCGGACCTGGTTCCATTATTTATTATTCTGTCGGAATATCCTGTCTGTGCGTTTACGCCGGACCTGGTTCCATTATTTATTATTCTATTGGAATAACCTGTCTGTGCGGTCTATCGCATGCATGGTGATTTCTTTTGTTATTCCATTCTTTATTGTACTCAGTTGGTTTTTGACTTCTATACTCCATGAAATTTGTGGAATATCCTTGATAGTTGCGTTTCATCCAGTATCTTTTCAAGAAAATATTCTTCTAAGCGTTCTTGAATTTTACTCCACAATGCAGTATCATGTTGACAATTTGGACGTTGTTAATTCCTGGATAAATTAATTCTTGAACTTGTTTTATTGAATTCTTATATCATTGTCATCATCCTCATGTTTATAAAATGTTGAAAGTCATCTGTGGCATGTAGTGCATAGATGGACTTGGTATGATTATGACCAGGGATTATTCGGTATAATCATGACCGTAATGTTACAAATGATGTGGTAAAGGTCCTCATTGGCCCGTAGTGCATTGATGGACAGTTGTTGGCATGATCATGACCATTAATGAATACACGAATATCCTTGGCCGTAGTGCAGGGGTGATTCGATGATGTGGATTATTTTATTAAGCTGAGTCTCAGCGATCACAGTGTTGGAAAATCTTTTAAATCATAAAAGATAGTAGAGTTTATTTTCTACTTGACTCTTTTAATGGATTGCTTGTTCCGCTGCAGTTAAACTTGATGTCTATTATATTTTATCAGTTTAACATTGTTGAAGGCTAATGATAATTTATTCTGCATTATCTTAGTCATAATATTTCTTACTGGGCTAGTTGAGCTCACCCTTTCTTTCACTGTTCTCTTCAGGAAATGAGAACGTAGCTGGGACAAGTCGGGGTACGGAGTGATGGTCCGAATGATAGTATTAGTTAGTAGTCCTCACTATTCTATGTAATGGTGTGTTAATAAATGTAATGAGGACTCCTTTTGAGTATGAATACTCTCTAGAAGATAATATTTGTATTCAAACTCACAGTTTATGTTTTGTCGTATTGTACACGACAGATGTATTAATCAGTTGTATTTGTATTCTGTACTATGTATCTGACGACCCAAGATGGGTGATGTATACCTAATTTTGGGGGCGTCACAACATATATTAAAGCAGTGCATTTTTTTTATAAGGAAAAGATAACGATTCTGTCAATTTGTCATGTAGGAATACAACCACATGTTATATTATTTCACTATGATACACCAAAGACACTTGAAAACGAATATGGAGGATGTCTCAAAAATTAACAGTAATTTTCTTCGTTTAAAATGTCAAAAAACTAAAAAAAAAATATACACATACACATACACATCATATATTTTTTATTTTCATAAATTTTAATACATAATCTTTACAATTGATATGAGAATTTTATGATTTTATCTTATATTTGTTGAACAAATCTCTATCTTCTTTCTAATAGAAGCTTTCGAACGGTTGCTTTTTCCCTCACCAATTCAAATTAGGTATAGTTATTTGTTTACTTATTAATATATCTTGTTAATTCTCTTATATTAAAATTATAATAAATCCAATTATTTTTATGACCCAAATTTTATCAAATTATTTATCCATCACATATTAATATTTATTAGCGCATATAAAATAAATAACTAATGTGACGCCCCCAAAATTAGGTATACATCACCCATCTTGGGTCGTCAGATACAAAGTACATAATACAAATACAACTTACTAATACAACTGTCGTGTATAATACGACAAAACATAAACTGTGAGTTTGAATACAAATATTATCTTCTAGAGAGTATTCATACTCAAAAGAAGTCCTCATTACATTTATTAACACACCATTACATAGAATAGTGAGGACTACTAACTAATACTATCATTCGGACCATCACTCCGTTCTCCGACTTGCCCCAGCTACGTTCTCATTTCCTGAAGAGAACAGTGAAAGAAAGGGTGAGCTCAACTAGCCCAGTAAGAAATATTATGACTAAGATAATACAGAATAAATTATCATTAGCCTTCAACAATGTTAAACTGATAAAATATAATAGACATCAAGTTTAACTGCAGCGGAACAAGCAATCCATTAAAAGAGTCAAGTAGAAAATAAACTCTACTATCTTTTATGATTTAAAAGGTTTTTCAACACTGTGATCGCTGGAACTCAGCTTAATAAAATAATCCACATCATCGAATCACCCCTGCACTACGACCAAGGATATTCGTGTATTCATTAATGGTCATGATCATGCCAACAACTGTCCATCAATGCACTACGGGCCAATGAGGACTTTTACCACATCATTTATAACATTACGGTCATGATTATACCGAATAATCCCTGGTCATAATCATACCAAGTCCATCTATGCACTAAAGGCCACAGATGACTTTCAACATTTTATAAACATGAGGATGATGACAATGATATAAGAATTCAATAAAACAAGTTCAAGAATTAATTTATCCAAGAATTAACAACGTCTAAATTGTCAATATGATACTGCTTTGTGGAGTAAAATTCAAGAATGCTTAGAAGAATATTTTAATGAAAAGATACTGGATGAAACGCAATTATCAAGGATATTCCACAAATTTCATGGAGTATAGAAGTCAAAACTTAACCAACTGAGTACAATAAAGAATGGAATAACAAAAGAAATCACCATGCATGCGATAGACCGCACAGACAGGTTATTCCAACAGAATAATAAATAATGGAACCAGGTCCGGCGTAAACGCACAGACAGGATATTCTGACAGAATAATAAATAATGGAACCAGGTCCGGTGTAAAACACACAGACAGGATGTTCCAACAGAATAATAAACGGAACCAGGTCCGGTGTAAAATACACAGACAGGATGTTCCAACAGAATAATAGAAGAATGTCACCAAGTATAGGGTAGACCGCGTATGCTGGTTATTCCAACAGAATAATAACGAATGGAATAACAGAAATTCTCTTCATGAATATAAAAGAAATAATATTCCCTACCTTAAAAGAACTGGATATTGGAAAAGTGATGTAGCAGAATACTTTTATTCTCTCTCTCTTATTCTCTCTATACTTTCTCTCTCTATAGCTTGAATGAATTCGTGAAAAATAATGAAGCCCTAGGCCTCTATTTATAGAAAAACTGAGGGTGGCTCTTGGTCTTAACGAAGGGTCAAATGACTCTTGGTCTTAACGAAGGGTCAAATGACTCTTGGTAATATTGAAGGGACAACTACTATTGACGAAAGTAATTACTATTGACCAAGGTAAATACTATTGACGAAGGTAATTACTATTGACCAAGGTAAATACTATTGACCAAGGTAAATACTATTGACGAAGGTAATTACTATTGACGAAGGTAATTACTATTGACCAAGGTAAATACTATTGACGACGGTAATTACTATTAACGACGGTAATTACTATTGACAAAGAGACTCTTAGATGATGACATATGTCCCCCCATAAAATAACCAAACTTACCACAACGTCTCAATTATTGATTTAATAATATAACATATTATACAGATGATACTATGACAATAATTTAAGAGATATGATGCAGCAATTACTGTAGCAATAATTGAGTATAGCTAAGTGACTTCTCACGTAAGCATCAATAATCAATACCGTGTGCTACTATGCAACCACGCGTATTACTGTACTTTTACTACCGAGTAGTTCAACAGTTTTAACGGTTTTAACGGTAACACCTCAGCCGTTATTTTTATAGAAAGATAATTCTGTCGTTTTCTCAATCCGACAATAATTCCGTTGTGGGGTCCACCAATGATTGTGCCGTCGTACGAATATTCCCCGACAAAAATAATATTTCCCGACCAAACGAATATTTTATAACAACTTGCTTACTTTGCAAAATTTATAAATATTACCCACAACTATAACATTATATCAAATTAACTCCATAATATTCAAAAATGATATTTATAGAAAATTCATCTTTATTTATAAAAGTTGTGGTCATACAACCTCCCCTTCTTATGAAATTTCGCCCTCGAAATTAGGGTACGTACCTGGTATGTCGAAGAGGTAAGGATACCTTGATTTCATTTCTGATTCCAACTCCCAAGTCATTTCCTCAACATCGTGGTTTCTCCACAAAACTTTAACTTGAGGTATAACCTTGGAGCGTAGAATATGTTCCTTCTTATCCAAGATTTGAACAGGAACTTCTTCATACGTCAAATCCTCCGCTATTTCGTCCGGTTCTAACTCAATAATGTGGTTCGGGTCTTCCACATATTTGCGTAACATGGATATGTGGAAAACGTTATGAACACGAGACATACTTGGCGGTAAAGCGAGTCTATAAGCCACAGTTCCTACTCGATCGAGGATTAAAAATGGACCGATGAATCGAGGATTTAGCTTTCCTCTCTTTCCAAATCTCGTAACTCCTTTCCATGGAGCAACACGTAAGAACACATGATCTCCTACATCAAATTCCACGTCCTTTCGATGAAGATCAGCATAACTCTTTTGTCGATCTTGTGAGGTTTTTATACGTTGTCGGATCGTTTGAATCTTTTCTGTAGTCATACGTACCAACTCCGGTCCCAACAACGTTGCTTCGCCCACCTCATCCCAGCATACTGGAGAACGACATTTTCTTCCATACAATGCTTCGAATGGAGCCATGCCAATACTTGCTTGATAACTGTTGTTGTAGGAAAACTCCACCAATGGTAAGAACTTGTCCCAACTTCCCTTGAAGTCAAAGACACAGAGTCTTAATAGATCTTCAAGAGTTTGAATAGTCCTCTCTGATTGTCCGTCCGTCTGAGGATGATATGCTGAACTAAATCGTAACTCCGTGCCCATAGCTTTTTGTAAACTAACCCAAAATCGTGAAGTGAATCTTGGGTCTCGATCAGAAATTATGGATACTGGCATACCATGCAGTCTTACAATCTCGTTTATGTACATACGAGCAAGACGTTCAAGTGTATAAGTTTCTCGTATCGGTAAGAAATGAGCAGACTTGGTCAATCTATCAACAATGACCCAAATCGCATCAATACCTTGAGAAACCCTAGGAAGACCGGTAACGAAATCCATGGTAATGTGCTCCCACTTCCATTCTGGAATTTCAAGTGGTTGCAATGGACCTTTTGGTACTTGATGCTCCGCTTTGACTCGTTGACAAGTTAGACACCTTGAGATAAACAACGCTATCTCTCTCTTCATATTGCTCCACCAAAATGTATGACGAAGATCATGATACATTTTGGTACTTCCAGGATGGATTGCAAACGGTGTGTTGTGCGCCTCCATCATGATTTCATACTTTAAATCAGGGTTGTTAGGAACACAAAGTCTGGAGTTGACTCGAAGTATTCCTTCTTCATCGATTCTTGCTTCCGGCATAGCACCTTCTTGCACTTTCTTCCTCATACGCATCAGCTCCAGGTCTGTAGCTTGAGCAGCTTTAACTTTATCGATTAAAGTCGGTTCTACTCGTATATTCGCCATCATCACATGGGTCCCTGGAGTCTTTAACTCTATCTCCATCCTTTGCAAGTCACACAAAATGGGCCTTTGCGTTGTTAATATTGCACTTGTACCCGCATATGATCTTCTACTCAATGCGTCAGCTACCACGTTCGCTTTTCCAGGATGGTATTGAATGGTATGATCATAATCTTTCAACAGTTCAAGCCAACGTCGTTGTCGCATGTTGAGTTCCTTTTGAGTGAAGAAATATTTGAGGCTTTTATGATCCGTAAAGATCTCCACTTTCTCCCCATACAAGTAATGCCTCCAAATTTTAAGTGCAAAGACAACAGCTGCCAACTCTAGATCATGAGTAGGATAATTCCTCTCATATTCCTTGAGTTGTCTTGATGCATAGGCTATGACTTTTCCATGTTGCATGAGAACGCATCCCAACCCTTTGCTCGAAGCATCACTGTAGATGACAAATCCCTCCGAGCCAGATGGTATTGTTAGAACAGGTGCTGAAATGAGTCTCCTCTTGAGTTCTTGAAAACTCTGCTCACATTCTTCGCTCCAACCAAACTTTGTATCTTTCCGAGTCAGCTGAGTTAATGGAGTAGCGATTCGAGAAAATCCTTCCACGAATCTCCGATAATAACCAGCTAAACCAAGAAAGCTACGTACCTCGGTCACTGATTTAGGTTGCTCCCAGCTTTGAATAGCTTCAATCTTTGCCGGGTCAACCGATATTCCACGACTTGATACTACGTGCCCAAGGAATGCTACCTCCTCCAGCCAGAACTCGCATTTCTTCAACTTGGCATAAAGCTTGTATTCACGAAGCTTTTGGAGTACCAGCCTCAAGTGTTGCTCATGATCTTCACGGCTTTTGGAATAAATAAGGATGTCATCAATAAAGACGACCACAAAGTGATCCAAATATTCCTTGAATACCCGGTTCATCATATCCATGAAGGCAGCAGGAGCATTAGTCAATCCAAAGGACATGACTAGAAATTCATAATGCCCGTACCGAGTTCTAAAAGCCGTCTTTGGAATATCCTCAGTTCTAACCTTCAGCTGATGATATCCAGAACGAAGATCGATCTTTGAAAAGAATTGTGCTCCTTGCAACTGGTCAAACAGGTCATCAATACGTGGCAATGGGTACCTGTTTTTGATGGTGACATGATTCAACTCCCGATAATCAATACAAAGTCGCATACTTCCATCTTTCTTCTTCACGAATAGAACAGGAGCACCCCAAGGAGAAGTACTAGGACGAATAAAGCCAATGTCTAACAATTCCTGCAGTTGGATCTTTAACTCCTGAAGTTCAATAGGAGCCATTCGATATGGGGCTTTGGAAATGGGTTTTGTACCGGGTTCAAGGTCGATACAAAATTCAATTTCACGCTCTGGGGGTAGGCCAGGAAGTTCTTCAGGGAATACGTCAGGGAATTTATTAACAATAGAAATATCATTCAAAACTGACGTATTTTTGTTTAGATCTGTGACATGAGCTAAGAAAGCTTGACATCCGTTTTTCAATAAACGAATAGCTTTATGGCTTGAGATGACAGCGATTGATTTTAATGGTTTGGTTGCTTGAATTCGCATAATAGGTCGATTAGGAATATGAAAGCTAACAACCTTACGAAAACAATCAATTTTTGCATAATGAGTAGTTAACCAATCAATCCCTAGAATCACGTCAAATGCAAGTATTTTTAATGAAATCAGATCGATAGGTAATGTGTGGGTACCAACTTGAACCAAACAAGACTTATAAACAGTGGAGGTAATGAAGGTTTCTCCCAACGGAGTTTCCACAGATAAGTCAAAGTCTAATTTCTCCGGAATCAAATTTAATCGATGAGCGCAAGTAGGAGAAATAAAAGAATGGGTTGAACCGGTATCAAATAAAGTATAAACTTCTTTAGAGTTTATGATAAGCTTACCCGTGATGACCTCATTCGGGTTCCTTGCTCTCTGGGAGTTCACAACAAACGCTCTCCCTTGCACAACCGGTTTTGACTTTTCTGGGACGGCTTTTGGTGCCTCCATCCTAGCTGAATTTGTCTTCGGTAAACGACAAAATCGGGCTAAATGACCTTCTCTTCCACAATTATAACATGCTTTGGACGGCATCGCGCAGTTTGGACTGATGTGCCCCTCCCCTCCGCATTTGAAACATATGATAGGTGGTCGTTCTCCTTCCTTAACGACAGGTGCTGGTGCTGACGTCTTTCCATCATTGTTGAATCTCCTCTTCTTGAAATGTCCATTCTTATTGTTTTGGCCCTGATTACCACCGAAGTGGTTACCATTTCTGGCCTGTTGATTCCCTCCACGCTTGTTGTCACCGCTTCGATGACTGCTCTCACTGGTATTATCATTTTGCCGGCTGCTCTCTTTTGGTTGCGTTGTCTCGTTATCGCGCTCCACCAACTGAGCCCTATTTACAACATCTGAATACAAACACAGTTTATGAGAAACAAGATGTTGACGTATCTCCGGCTTCAAACCTCTTAAAAACATCCGCGTCATTCTTTCTTCATTATCCACCAGGTGGGACGCAAACCGGGATAACTCCGCAAATTTTGCCTCGTACTGCGACACGGTCATATTATTCTGCTCCAATTTGATGAACTCCACCTCCTTCATGTGACGAATACTCTCGGGAAAGTATTTGTCGTTAAACAGCTCTTGGAACTTCTCCCAGGACATCTTCAGTGCGGCAGGTTGAGTACGCTTTATCGATTCCCACCAGTAATCTGCCTCTCCTCGCAACATAAAGGCGGCAAAGGGAACCTTTTGCTCCTCGGAGCAACCCAAGACATCAAATATCTTGGTGATCTGCTTTATCCATGTTTCAGCTACAAGTGGTTTGGGTTCTCCCTTAAACTCCGGTGGTCCCAGCTCCTTAAACTGTTTAGCGGTGACCGCCTGAGAGTTTTCAGTATTTCCACCTACGTTGTGGACAGGAGCCGCTTTCACCTGTTGTTGCATGAATTGCATAAAGCCTCTGAACATTTGATCATTCATCATTTGGTCAGTGTTGTTGTTTGCATGAGGATTGACACCTTCCTGATGCACATTATCCTGATTATTGATATGTGGTGAATCAACAGTCGTCTGTGCTCCATTGCTATTCTCAACATTCTCAGATGCCATTTTCAGATACTGCCACAAAATAAAAATTAATTGATATGTCATATATTATCCTTATATTATGACCGACCAATTAAATACCATGCAAATAAACTTAGGTATGTCATACTAGCGAAGGAATTCCCCGTCTCTCCCCTCCTAGTTCTATTCTCACATCTTAGCCAGGGATCATATCCCTAAGCTCTGATACCAACTGTGACGCCCCCAAAATTAGGTATACATCACCCATCTTGGGTCGTCAGATACATAGTACAGAATACAAATACAACTTACTAATACAACTGTCGTGTACAATACGACAAAACATAAACTGTGAGTTTGAATACAAATATTATCTTCTAGAGAGTATTCATACTCAAAAGGAGTCCTCATTACATTTATTAACACACCATTACATAGAATAGTGAGGACTACTAACTAATACTATCATTCGGACCATCACTCCGTTCCCCGACTTGCCCCAGCTACGTTCTCATTTCCTGAAGAGAACAGTGAAAGAAAGGGTGAGCTCAACTAGCCCAGTAAGAAATATTATGACTAAGATAATGCAGAATAAATTATCATTAGCCTTCAACAATGTTAAACTGATAAAATATAATAGACATCAAGTTTAACTGCAGCGGAACAAGCAATCCATTAAAAGAGTCAAGTAGAAAATAAACTCTACTATCTTTTATGATTTAAAAGGTTTTTCAACACTGTGATCGCTGGGACTCAGCTTAATAAAATAATCCACATCATCGAATCACCCCTGCACTACGGCCAAGGATATTCGTGTATTCATTAATGGTCATGATCATGCCAACAACTGTCCATCAATGCACTACGGGCCAATGAGGACTTTTACCACATCATTTGTAACATTACGGTCATGATTATACCGAATAATCCCTGGTCATAATCATACCAAGTCCATCTATGCACTACATGCCACAGATGACTTTCAACATTTTATAAACATGAGGATGATGACAATGATATAAGAATTCAATAAAACAAGTTCAAGAATTAATTTATCCAAGAATTAACAACGTCCAAATTGTCAACATGATACTGCTTTGTGGAGTAAAATTCAAGAATGCTTAGAAGAATATTTTCATGAAAAGATACTGGATGAAACGCAATTATCAAGGATATTCCACAAATTTCATGGAGTATAGAAGTCAAAACTTAACCAACTGAGTACAATAAAGAATGGAATAACAAAAGAAATCACCATGCATGCGATAGACCGCACAGACAGGTTATTCCAACAGAATAATAAATAATGGAACCAGGTCCGGCGTAAACGCACAGACAGGATATTCCGACAGAATAATAAATAATGGAACCAGGTCCGGTGTAAAACACACAGACAGGATGTTCCAACAGAATAATAATAAAAACGGAACCAGGTCCGGTGTAAAACACACAGACAGGATGTTCCAACAGAATAATAAACGGAACCAGGTCCGGTGTAAAACACACAGACAGGATGTTCCAACAGAATAATAGAAGAATGTCACCAAGTATAGGGTAGACCGCGTATACTGGTTATTCCAACAGAATAATAACGAATGAAATAACAGAAGTTCTCTTCATGAATATAAAAGAAATAATATTCCCTACCTTAAAAGAACTGGATATTGAAAAAGTGATGTAGCAGAATACTTTTATTCTCTCTCTCTTATTCTCTCTATACTTTCTCTCTCTATAGCTTGAATGAATTCGTGAAAAATAATGAAGCCCTAGGCCTCTATTTATAGAAAAACTGAGGGTGGCTCTTGGTCTTAACAAAGGGTCAAATGACTCTTGGTCTTAACGAAGGGTCAAATGACTCTTGATAATATTGAAGGGACAACTACTATTGACGAAAGTAATTACTATTGACCAAGGTAAATACTATTGACGAAGGTAATTACTATTGACCAAGGTAAATACTATTGACGAAGGTAATTACTATTGACGAAGGTAATTACTATTGACCAAGGTAAATACTATTGACGACGGTAATTACTATTGACGACGGTAATTACTATTGACGAAGAGACTCTTAGATGATGACATATGACCCCCCATAAAATATCCAAACTTACCACAACGTCTCAATTATTGATTTAATAATATAACATATTATACAGATGATACTATGACAATAATTTAAGAGATATGATGCAGCAATTACTGTAGCAATAATTGAGTATAGCTAAGTGACTTCTCACGTAAGCATCAATAATCAATACCGTGTGCTACTATGCAACCACGCGTATTACTGTACTTTTACTACCGAATAGTTCAACAGTTTTAACGGTTTTAACGGTAACACCTTAGCCTTTATTTTTATAGAAGGATAATTCTGTCGTTTTCTCAATCCGACAATAATTCCGTTGTGGGGTCCACCAATGATTGTGCCGTCGTACGAATATTCCCCGACAAAAAGAATATTCCCCGACTAAACGAATATTTTATAACAACTTGCTTACTTTGCAAAATTTATAAATATTACCCACAACTATAACATTATATCAAATTAACTCCATAATATTCAAAAATGATATTTATAGAAAATTCATCTTTATTTATAAAAGTTGGGGTCTTACAACTAATTTGACCCAATAAAAGATAAAGTCCAATTAATAACTAGTTTTATCCACCTTTGTGTTTATTTAGAAAGTTTTTAGAAATCTTTAGAGATGAGGTAAAACTTTGGATATGGGTTGATAATTATAATTCTGTTATACACAAGATTCCCTCCTGAGTCCTGAGGAAGGAACCTAAGTACTCTTCCTTCTCATATACTTTTCCTTCCCCTTGACTCCATTCTTACCTATATAAAGGAGTGCTACTGAATGAAAAAAATAAGAATTCTCTCTGAAGAATTTCTTTCTTTTCTCTTGCTTATTCTCTCTAAATTTATGCAGCAATTATAAGAGTATCTTTATATATTTTTGCTAAAGTTTTATAACACGTTATCAGCACGAAGCTCTAACCAACTGAGACGGTAAAATTAAATTCTTGCAATTTATTATTATATTACCGTTTTGGCTATACCACCAATAATATAATTTTATTCTTATAATTGCCATTAAATTCTGTTATTTACAATGGTACCATCTATCATTGTTGATCTTACAAGACTTGGTGGGAACCTTTTTACCGCTTATTAAATTATGGGAATAACCTGTATATGTGAAATATTATATACCTGGTGAATAATCCTTTGTATTCATTTCTTATTAAATTGTTGGAATAACATGTATACGCGGACTACCCTATACATGGTGAAATTATTCTGTTATTTCATTCTTTATTATTTTGTTGGAACATCCTGTTGGTGCGAATTTCGCCTGACCTGGTTCCGTTATTTATTATTCTGTCGGAATATCCTGTCTGTGCGTTTACGCATGACCTGGTTCCATTCTTTATTATTCTGTTGGAATAATCTGTCTGTGCGAACTACCGCATGCCGGGTGAAGATCCATTTGTATTATACTAATAACATAAATATAAGAATATTTATATTTGTATTTTATCACCACTTGAGGTCGTGACTTAGTTTATTTTTTCTATATCATACATGCAATTATTTATTATTTTAATAAATAATAAAATTGTGTTTTAACCCAGTATAGATGGCAAACTTGGCAAAAATAGATTTTTCTATTTTGAAAATCTCTGGAGACAACTATTTGGCTTGGGCACTTGATGCAGAATTGCACCTTAGTGCAAATGAATTAGAAAAGACCATTGAATCAGGAAATACAACTACTTCGGCACAAAATGCAAAAGCCATAATTTTTCTTCGTCACCATATTGATGAAGGATTAAAGACTGAGTATTTAACAGTCAAGGATCCTTTGTCTTTATGGAAACAACTGAAGGAAAGATTTGACCACCAAAAATTAGTTGTTCTCCCTAATGCTAAATTTGAGTGGCATAATTTAAGGCTACAAGATTACAAATCAATTACGGAATATAGTTCCAATGTTTATATAATAACCTCTACTTTGGCTTTGTGCGGAGATCCAGTTTCTGAAATCCAAATGTTAGAGAAAACGCTCTCAACTTTTCATCCCACCAACATGATTCTGTCACAACAATATAGACAGAGTAAGTTCACAAAATTCAGTGACTTATTGTCGATCCTCCTTGTTGCAGAAAAGAATAATGAATTGTTGTTGAAAAACCATCAAGTACGGCCAACGGGTGCTACCCCATTGCCAGATATTAACAGCACGTCATTCCAGCAGAATAAACGTGACAAAAGATGGTCATATAATAAGAAGCCTTGGGGACGAAAGAATAAACGAGGCTATCATAACAATAAATTCCAGAACCGCGACAATTCAGGCCACCAGAAGTGGCAAGTGTCTGGGTCGGGTAAAAATAAAGAAAATGCAGATGAAAGGGCATTGGTCGCGTACCTGTCGTACGCCGAGGCATCTGGCTAATTTATTCCAGCAGTTTCAAAAGAACAAAGTAATAGAGGCAGAAACAAACTTTGTTAATCATCAATTGAATATTGATGATGATCAACCAATGGCCAACAATGAGGAAAAAGTTGTTGATATACCCGTAGCAATAACTGGATTAATTTGCCCCATGTGGAGCCTTTGTTGGTATGCCATTTTCTTGCAATCTATGACGTTTTGATAAAATTTGGTTAGAGTATAATTAGTTATGTGCCTCCTCAACTGCTTAAAAGGAGATTCTCTTCTATGAAAGTAAAACCTAGCCCGACTCTGTTCCAAGCTTTTCTACTTGAGGGAAGGTGACTTTTCTTTGGATGGACTTTTTGATGCAAAGAAACTTAATGGGGTGAACAAGATATGATATATCTGTGCCTAAGAAGTAAGGATTCCAGTTTGGGGATTTGGGTTTGAGGATTCTCGTTTTGGCAAATCACACAAAATAGGTATTTGCATATGGCACATGTTTAAATATTAGTAAATTCATTATATATATATACACACACACGTGTACATTAAAATTGTAGCCATAAATATATTGATTATTGAATATAAATTGTATGATTAGATGAATAATAATATATTTAAATGCGAAATATGCGAGTAATTTTTCTTTTTTACTTTATTTTTACCTTTAGCTTTCAATTTTCTTTTATCATCATGTTTGTTCACATGTTTCGTGAAGTGTAACATTCTTTTCTATAGCTCAAAACTTGTAATGAGATCCACCCAAATGAATTTTTTGATTCTCTAGACACTTTTCAAAATCCTAATTTTTTAAATATACTGTACTTAAATTGTAACATCCTAGTCCCACACCGAAAAATATAAGAAAAATTTGTTTGTGTATAAGAAATTAAATTACTAACAATAAGATGAAGATACTATTGAGCCAATGATTTAATGCTTTATTTAAATAGATTTGATTCGATTCGGACTTGGAATTTGACCCGAGATTTGTTTCGGAATCGAATTAAATCCATCTAAATAAGATCTTAAACCACTGAATCGAATTAAATCCATCTAAATAAGATCTTAAACCACTGACCCAATAGTATTTTCTTGGGGCTAAGAGTAATTTAGTTTTTATACACAAATAAATTTTTTTCATATCTTTCGATGTGGGACTGGGGTGTTACAAACTCCCCCACTTAAATTTCTGACGTCCCCGTCAGAACCACCAGTCTTTGTGTCCCCACCTCCTTCGAGAGTCGGCTTTGATACCATATGAAACAACCAGGGTCAAATCTCGAGTCCGAATCGAATCAAATCAAATCTATCCAAATAAGGTCATAAATCACTGACCCAATAGTATTTTCTTGGATTATCTTAGCCCACCACAGGCTTACCCAAAAGGTCATGACTTATTGTTAGTAATTTAATTTCTTATACACAAACCAATTTCGATGTGGGACTGGGGTGTTACACAAATCCACATTTGAGCATGCTGGAAGCAACAATTAAGACTAAAGCTCCATCATAGCTATGTTTATGCTGACTTGCCACTATTGCTAATATATCCTCACTGTTGGAACAATCAACATACTTTGTATGAATTAGCAAACATTATAGCATAAATTTGAAAGTTGAAAATATATATTGTAATAAAATCTTACCTTACCTAGATCAACAAGGAAAGGGCTCTTTTTTTTTATTTTTTTATAAACAGTTTAGTGCTAAAGAATGTTTTTTTATTATCTGCTGCTAGTTTGATTTAAGCAAAGGACTTATTTAGGCTGCTGCAAGAGTGCTTTGTGTAAGCCTACAAAACGGAAATGGTACATTTATACATGTCTAACTAACTAACTAACTAACTAACAAGCCTATAACTACCATTTATGTACTATAATGGCACATGATCTTGCCATTGCCTAACAAACTCTTTGTCCTCCCTCTATATAATTCTTCTTCTTTCAAAAATATTTCTTCTTTTATCTCAGAAAAGGTTGCTGACCTTATAGATCATTTTTTTCAAGTTTGGATCAATATATATGCCATTTTGTAATTCTTAATGAGAGTTTTGTGAAAATTGATTTTTCAGAATCTAGAATGTAATAGTATGGTATTGATTTTATCTATTAAAGTATGGATGTAATTGTTTATAAAGTGTAGGTTATTTGAGGAATGCTTCCAACAGAGATGGTATCGTACTGCAGCCTGCTATATACTTGGAAGAAAATCGCTTTTGATTTTGATTTTTTTGGATTTAAGAATTGTCATGTTATTCACTTTTTTTTTTAATTAAAAAAAATAAAAAATAAAAAATTGTACTAATAAGTTTAAGGTACCACTTATTCATCTTACATATATGCGTGGTGTGTGTATATATAGGAGAATGATCCATAACATGTATTTGTTATTGATCAAAAATGGGCATACACTATCTTTATCGTTCAATATAAGAACCAACGACTGAACGACTGAGATTAATGTTAATCTCGGCCGTTACTATTAGTAGCGGACGACGAATGATCCATAGTATGTATTTGGTATGAATAAAAAATAGGAATACACCATCTTTATCGTTCAACTAGTAATTGCTCGTGCCTGAATGCATGACGTAACGAAATCCTCTATCTTTCTCCGTTTCAACAATCTCACTTTCATTTTCTCTCTCCTCCTTCCTCTCCCACTACCCTTTCTCACCCAAATCAATTAGAATGAATCTGAACCGTCCTTGTGCTTTCCCGTCCAAATCAATTAGAATGAATCTGAATTGTCTTTGTACTTTGTCACCCAAATTTAAAATGGGTTCTATCTTATTAATATAATATAGATATATGAACCAACGGTTGAGATTAACGTTAATCTCGGCCTCTACTATTAGTAGCGGACAACGGGTGTTGTCTGCTACTAATAATAGCGGATGACGCTAAAAATAGTATCGTCGCCCGTCCGCTACTATTAGTAGCGGACATGAATTTTTCAGTTCTAATCTTAGCTGTTAGTTCCTATATTGAACGATAGAAATGATGTATGTCCATTTTTTTGATCTATATCAAATTTATTTGCTATGGATCATTACCCATATATATATATATGTATCTACTCCATTAAGCATTAGATTGTAAAACATATGGTTATGTAAATTGCCATTGGGTTCTTAATTGATGGCTTGCAGTAATAAATGTTAGTTATATTAATTTCATTAGGATATTATGCTGTTGTGAGGTTGACATTCAACGAAGTTTGTTTTTCGGCATGGAAACAACTATCATTTTTGAGAAAGAAGTATGAAGTACTGATTTCATTTTATGAGGTCTCAACTTTTCCTGCACAATTTAAATATACTCTCTTTTGTGGTAAATGGTGCAGGTCATTGCTAAACTCGAAGGTCCTGCTGTGAGTCAATACTCTGCTTTACGCTTGTTACAGGTAAACTCATGCTTATAGGCTTGTAGTTCCCATTTTGTGTTTCCGTCTGCATCTCTCTCTATGTACATATATGTGTGTGTGTGTGTGTCTCCTTTAGTGATTTCATTTTCGATGATATATCTTAAGAATACAAGGACTTATGCAGGCAACACTTGATGAATCTTTATACGAACTGGCGGGGGAGCTGGTATGAGTTCAGATATAATATATGCTTTGGTTAAATACTTGATATTTTTATTGTTCATCGGGGACCTGGGGTTAATATGTACTCTGTTTATTTTTCTCAGGTGAGGTTTCTCTTGAGATCTGGAAGGGAGTATGAAACTCCATCATCTGATTCAGAAAAGCAATCTCCTCGATTCTTAAGCTTCTTTTTTCTTCCTTAAAGTTATCGAAGGCAGTCTTTGGAGTCAAAAAGGAGAACGCAATCTTCTGTAAACTAGTTTTCATATTACCAGAGCTGCACTTTGGACGTTTAAACTGATACATCACGACAAATTTTCTTCTGAAGCAGCCCCTCGTTCAAAGGGCAGAGTGCGCATGTTACTTCTGTTAGGAATATTCTAGAGAGCCATGCTAGTTATTTAATGTCTGGGAAAGAACTTTCGAAGCTCGTTGCATTTGTGAAAGGCACCCAGTTTGATCTAGTGGTAAGAGAATGCCATAGTTTTGGTTCAAGATGAATATTTTCTCTTCTAATGTCTGGTGATTATAGGTTTAACAGTAATAACTAATTGCAGGAATATCTTCAATGAGAACGATACGGGAGTGCTCGCTTGGATAATTTTGCTTCAGGGCTTGAATTAATTGGACAGAAGGTATTGACATCTGCAAGCTATCATGTTGACATGCTTAAGAATTTCAATGTTTTTTTTTATTTCTTTTCGTCATTTTATTATTGCACTGGTTTTATTGATAAAGCGTTTTTATTGGTGAACACCATAATTTTCCAACAATCTGAGTCATGGGAAAACCTTTCTTTTGTTATTTTATTTTAAGAAACTAGATATTTCCAAGACAATTAGTGGGAATAATATGAAGAATCAAGTGTGGTTCCATTTCATTTTGCATTTCCTAACCAATTGACTTGTGATTCATATATTTTTCTTTTTGATTCCAAAATTTCCAGCTTCACATGGGAAGGTTGCAAAGCCGTTTAGATGCAGAATTCCTCTTATCTCATATGTGCTCAGTCAAGTTTAAAGAGTGGATTGTTGTCTTGGCCACTCTTTTAAGAAGATCTGAGGTAAAGTTGATGTCATCTTGCATAATTTCTGGAGTTTAACTATGTTTCTATATATGTATGTCAATGTTTGTTGCTATTGCTTTACTTTCTCAGCTAGTATATATGCTATCTTTAAATTACTTATTGGGAACAATTGAAGAATAGTCTGATTTAAAGTCAAACTTCACATCCTATTTGATCAATCAATGCAGTACCACTCGTTACATAAAATAATTTGATTTACCAATGACATTAAGCAAACAATTCTATTGCAAAGGAGCACCGAACAAGTAAGCCGGCAACTTGATAATGCCAGAATTATTAGGATAGATGGTGTGATTTTTAAAGATTGAAAGCGGGTAAAATTTCTATTTTAAGTAATGAAAGAATTTGAATTTTGTTTTCTAGGTGTAGAGGATAGTTGTAGTAATAGTTTATCACCATCCAAGCTTCATCAATGACAGGATCATCTGCCTACATGGTCAAGACTGAAAGTTCTAAAATTGTAGTACTGTTGCAAGACTGTATAATTACCATTGCTATCGGAAAAAGGAATGCTAATAATATGGTACTGCCTTGTTGACATATATCTCATCTTCTGGTGCAGGTACTTCTTGATTTATTTAGGCATGATATGCAGTTATGGAAAGCATATAGCATTGCTTTGCAGGTATGTCTCTCAAACCTTTACTGCTCGGTTGATATTGGCATAAATACATACCCTAACTTCCATGTGCATGTTCAGTCACATTCAGCACTCGTTGAGTACTACAATTTGCTTGAAGCATTGGAAGAGAAACTTTCTTCGACAGGAGATTTGGAACAGACATGATAAAACAAATGGGATTATTGAGTACCAACCTTCTATTCAGTTTTATATAATGGCTGATGTAATTATCCTACTTTCTTCAAGTTGGAGGTCCCAGCCAAATCACAGAGAAATGGACAAGCATCTTGTCATCAACTTAGTAGGTTTATTTTTTTTCCCTTGATCGCATTTATGGTCTAAAAAAGCAGCTGAGTTTTTCTTTTTGGTTATTATGGCACTTGAGATTTCTTGTTAGAGGCAAAACGCTGTAGTTCTGCTCATACTTATCCCCGTATGGCCTGCCCTAGGTTACAATTTGTACCAATATATTTTGCTTTAGTTCCCCATTTTTGGGAGAAAGAAATGAGAGAAACAGCCAAGGTGATAGAGATGGAGGGGAAGGTGGAGAGTTGTATATTTAGTTTGTGGATATGGCTTATGTAGGTGTGTGTAATTAAATAAGTCTAGCTATTCTGTTGTACCTGGAGCTGGAGCCCAAGGATTGTCGTCTGTACGAAACATTTTTTTCACTTTGATCCTTGCAATTTCATTTATACAATCTATTTGTATTGAATGACTAGGGGGTGTTTGATAAAAATTGACTGAATTTGAATCTGAATGAAAAAAATTGTTTGATAATTAACTTGTCTGAAATATCTGAATGACATAATTTTATTATTTTACCCCTTTGAAAAAATTCAAAGTTGTTGTAAAATTATTTAATAATAGTTAATATTTTTTTTATAATTTTTTTATTTTTATTTATTTTATTCAGCCAAAAAAATTTGACTTAATCATTCATCTCAATCATCTGATCGATTCAATTATTTAATTATTCAGACCAATTTTTTTTAAAATAAACGCACTTAATAGTTGACCGATTCGGCTATTCATATGTATTCAGTCCTAAACAAACAACAACATTTAGATCTCTTAAATTTTTATATAATTAGGTTGTGTGTACCAACTTTATCTATTACCAATATTACTAGACCATTAATTCTGTGATTTATATAAACATAATTTTATTTAACTTTTGATCACCCCGTATACAAATACATTTCAAAGTTTAAACTACAGGAGAGGGAAACTGCAAGAAAACAAAACATCAAATTTGAAAATGATCACCAACTGAAACTTATAGACTCAAAGTGCAGGTTTTTCGCCAAACCAGATGAACATATGCCTGCAACCTCATGTCTCATCTTCTTAGGGCCACAAACAAGAACCCCAACACTTGATTCTTTGCGTTCGAATAAATATTCTGCAATATTTATTAGCAATTAAAATGTCAATATTAGCTTTATATTCATATTTCGAGAATTAAGATATGGCACATATATATATATATATATATATGCAAGGGAGGGATTAATGAACTCACTCTTTAAATCTGGCCTTTCACCATAGTGCAAATTGGTGGATTGAACAAGTGATTGTTGTGGGAGGCTTTCGAGTTCCCTATCTGCATTACAAACCCATGAGCTTGGCGATCCGGCCGGCGTTGTCCCCTCTACGTTCTGAATCTGCTTGGTGTCCATACCATTATGTCTCTTGTTCCATAAAAAAGCACCACTAGAAGTAATGGCTATGGAGATGCAAATGAGTAGCATATTTAGAACAGCTCTCGAAGAATAAGAATAAATTTTATTTGTGTTATGATCAATTGGGTATATGTAGAATTGAGTTAAAATCCCCATCAAGATAAGAAATAAAATGAAAGAGGATGATATTATGGCTCCTAGCCAAAGCCAACTATTGTGGCCTAAAATTGGAGTTATGGCCGAGTCTAGTGGATTTGGTTTGAACCAAATAGTTGTTTGGTGTTTTTGGTTTTGTATTGTTGGTTGTTTTTCTCTCGTCACATATGCTTCTATTTGTAGTTCCAACTTGGAGAATTCGGAGGGTGCGCCGGAGATGGGAAGGAGAAGGTCTAGCATGGTGAGGTCTGAGGAATTCTTAAATGAAGTGATGAGAAGAATATTTGGAGTCTTGCATTTCAATGTCTCACTCATGTGGATGAGTTCTCGGAAGATGGAGATGAATGGAGTGATGCCACTTCCACCACTCACCATCACGAGTGTGTCGTGCCTACAAAATTATAAATTACGTAAGTTATTTAACATGGTATCAGAGCAGACAATTTCATTAATCATATAGTTGCATTCATATGTACGTAGCAACACTAAACGCCTCAAATGCAATACAAGACTACAAAAACTAGAAAAGAAAATCGATAAAAACACTATTGATATATTTTTTTTCTATATAAGGCAACTATTTCCTATATATTTTATAAAAACATTGATCGAGCAAAACAATTCAACTCGATCTTTGTTATACCAATTTTATAGGAAAGAGTTGCATCGTTTTCGTTGCATGCCTACAATTTTTAATATTGTAATTTTTTTTTATATGATTGGCTCAAGTCATGTACATAAACATATGAGCAACCATGCATATACCTACACGCATGCATGTAGATTTATGGTGTACATTTTTACCTTAGGAAATTTGTTGAAGCAGGTCCATAAGGTCCCTCAACGGATACACTAAGCCCATCAATTGAAGGCGAAGAAAGCGTCTGAAAAAGCTTCTTAGTCCAACTCCCTTCGCCTTTGATCATGACACTTAGCTTCTCAGGCTCCAAATTACTGCTAGATGTAATAGTAAAAGGATGCCACTGCACCTTGGAAATGCTATGCACATTCACAAACATAATGCTTGTTGGAGTATAACTCAAACCTAATCATAAAACACATGCATGCATGCATGTGAAATTACATCAGTACGTACTTAAATATATATATATATATATATATATATATATATATATATATATAGGCATATGCATGTACCTGGGGTCTTGGAGAAGTTGAGCTCAAGAGCTTGGCATGGAAGAAGGCGAGCAGAAAGAAGACGAACGGCTCGTCGTGACTGTAAGAATCTGAGGTATCGATCGACCATGAAGAGGTAGAAACCAGGAAGCATGATGCAGGCATATGAGATGCCAACATGGAACACAAAGAAGACTATAAAGAGTACGTAAAGGTGATGAGTATAAAAGAAGAGCTCGAACATCTTTCGCCTTATGCCACGGAAAGTTGTCACCCACATCAATATTCCACTTAACAGAGCTATTTCTCCGGCGACATTTGATATATCAGTCTTGGCCCATTTCACCATCTATATATATATATACCATTAAAAATAATTAAAATATTAATTAGATTGTGATGAACACATGATAATAATTAACTACACCTCATAATCTCTTTATATAAAGAAACAACTTGTTGAGAAAGATGATAGCTTAGTTGAAATCTCCCAACTAAAAATTCCTTTTTTGGACCATTAGAGCACTTTGGTAGGGCAGGGAATATCCACCTTAAGGAATTACTTATCATCACTTCCAGAATTTATTCAAAATTTTCAACCGTCCACGTGTCACTTTCTAACTAAAAGGTCCACCACTAGACTAAAGACTTTGAAGCACCACAACATAATCCTGACCATCCATTACTGTATGTGCTTTCTCCTTTTGTCTCAAAGAAAGGACTACACTTTTATTATGCATGTGGGGGAAGGGGGGGCGGAAATGACAGAAAAGGCGTAACAACACTGATGAAAACACAACAAACTCTTAACGATTTTTTTTTTGCCTTTTTGGTACAACACTTTTTGAAGTCTCTTGATTCTTATTTATCTCAAATCTCTAAAAGCTGCCACAAACGTTGAGAGCCATCAAAAGTGACATAGTGACGTATTAATTATGTATAGATATATATATACGTATTAATTATGTATAGATATATATATCTATACATATATTTAACAACTAGACAAATTTGTCCAATCGATTGATTGCACGTCAACTACATATACATATAACATGATTTTGTATAATGAAAGTGAGATCCTTTTTTGATACAAATAATTTCACAGGTAAATATCACACGTTACGTATATCAGTTTCATGTTATATATATAATGGTTTGTGTAGGACTCTCTTTAGGGAGTGACTAGGAGCAGGCGGGAGATGATTTCTCTGCACGTTAATACTGTATTAATTATTTGAATAATTTATCATGAAGTTAAATTTATAGTAATTGAATCTTTCTTTAAAAATAAGTGATATATAGTTGAAAGATAATATAATTTACAACTAGACTTTAAATACTATATATATATATATATATATATATATATATATATATTCCATAAGTGGAATGATTTGAATTAGTTAATTACGTATATACCTCTGATAATTGGTTTGTGACAGCCCAGAAGATAATGTAACAAACACCATGAGCCGTAAAGAGGGTCATGACAATGTGGCCGAGCCATATATGGTACTTGACACTGGCCTCCGACGTGAGTCCGAACAACGGCAGCACCGACGAGCCCCGTGTCACCGGAAAAAATAGAAATGCAAGACAAATATTCCCGGTAAGACCTAGCCTTAGTGCTGCAGAATCCAACTTGGCTTCCCAACTGTAAATAAACAAACTCAGGGTATATTATATATATAATTTTTCATTTTAGTCTATTAATTAATTCTTTTGACTTGTAAATATGAGAAGAAATTAATTAAATAAATAAATTCTTACACTTTTTCGCCACTCTTTGCTGCGGAATTTGGAGTGATTTTAGCAAAACTGATGTGCAAGTAAATTGAGAAAGACCAAACCAAGAGCGCAATGAACATGACAAAAAAGGATAGCTCTATCCAAGAAACAATCCCTAGTCCTTTTAGGATCAACGGCCTTCTCCATATAGCCAATCCATGTTTTTTCTGATCAGCACTAGTTAATAAAAATAACACAACCATTCAAATTAATAATTAATATAATAAATAAATTCTTTCAATAGGGAAAAAATTTGAAGAAAATTAATTATGGTTTAATTTGCCACTAATAATTTTGCATACCCTTGGGCGTTATCGCCTCGTATTTTCTTCCCAAAATGAAGATACACACAGGCCAAAACAGCAATAAACAGAGGAGGAAATGTGTTGATCAGAATTGTTGCACCTGTATTAATATAATAATGTAAAGATAAATTTGTGTTAGTATATATATATATATATATATATATATATATATATATATATATATATATATATATTAAAACATAGATAATGAACATATATATGACTAGAAATGCAAAACGTAACTCTCCCCTGTATTTGAGTTTGATTATTTAATAAATCTCTACTTCAAAATACAATTATTAATAGAAAAAACTATGTATCTTTAAGATATAAATTAAAGATAGTTTTAATATAGGTATGATATTTAAGATATATATATATATATATATATATATATATATATATATATATATATATAAAATTGATGAACCTTGTGATCCAAAGTAAGTTGACATGGTCTCTGCTCGAATTTTTGGCAACCATTTGAGCTTATAAAGATTGGTTGGAAAAATCACCCATATGAATAAATATCCTAAAAAAAGTACCATTAGTACCACCATTAATACTGCTCGGATTCTCTTTGCCACCATTGAATCCATAGACTCCCTCTCCTCCTTCTATATATCTTTCTATCTCTGTATATATATATATATATATATATATATATATATATATATATATATATATTTATATTTATATATATGTGTGTGACTTGGGGGAATGAAATCTATATGGGGTATAGGAGGGGAATGAGTACCATATATATAGGGGGGAATTTAAATAATATTTTTGTATATGTAAAAAGGGAATTGAAGTGGGCTTTCCCAAAGGCCAAATCGTTACCGAAGAAGAAGCATGATTCATCACGTCTCCACTTCAATGAGAGAACTACAAATTTATTCTCTTACGTATGATTACGTTTAAATTCTCTGTAAGTTGGATATATATATATATATATATATATAGACACACACACACACACTTAAACTAGTTAATATATAGTAGCTATATTAATTATACCAAGTTGATAAATACTAAAAGTAGTTTCTCCTTGCATGGTTCATGCAACATTAATTCTACGTCACATGAGTACATAATTATAGGTTAACAAGTAGTATTTACATGCATATTCTAGAATATATACATACACACACACACACAGAGACACACACACACACACACACACACACACACATATATATATATATATATATATATATATATGAATATGTGTGTGTGTGTGATTTATACGTACAAATAAACTTCTGATGACTGCAAATTTTAAATTGTAAAGTCACATAAATGGAGAGATTATTGGACATAGAAAGAATGGATTTGCAGGCATTAACCATGCATGCACAAGGTTATGACTTATGTCATATAGAATGGGTACGTATTGCTAGGGGAGTATAATTTTTGACTCAAAATAATATCTTAAATGTCGTAAAATTGAATAAGATAAATAGTATAACATATATAATTAATTACCGGAGATGTACCCCACTAAATTAATGATTTCATATATCTAAACCAATATTTATTTAGGAAATATATAGTATTTGAAAGAATTAATTAATATATGACATATTTGATTTTTTTTTTTTACATTTTTATTTAGGGAAAAAAATGTGATTATAGATTATAATTTACATTTTATAAATAATTTAGATAAAGCTAGAATAAATTGGAATAGAAATTAATTAATCGTGCTGTTACTGTTCTAATTTCAGATCATCATCATCATAATCGTGTGGTGTTCTTGTGTATTTGTGAGGCTATGGGTGGAAGTCAGCATGGATTATGTACGCCGGCTCGTGTTATCCATAATTTTCTTTTGTTAACTTTTTGAATAGTAATTTATATTAGAAAAAAAATTATCCACAAAAATTATAATCAATAATGTTCTAGTTGTTTTATTTTTCTGTTTGTAAATCTTACAACTATTCAAGTTTAAGGTAACATTATTTTATTTGACCAACAAAAGAATTCATAAGAAAGTTTAATAGAATGAATATTAATAGAATGAATATTGTAAACGCAATTTGAGTCCTGTTATATATTGCGATAAATTTATGTCGAATTATAATTACGAAACTTATCATTATATGGGATGACCCCACTTCTTACGTACACATCTCTCCAAAAAATTACTATTAATAGTTATTCACGTAATTAACAATTAAATAGTCGATGTAAATATTTGAAATATTGTTGGGACTTGTGACTCATAACTGAAAAATTCCTAAAAAATACAAAGTGCGGAGCGAAGCACTGGCCCATTAGGTTGTGAATCGAAAGTTTGGGAGTGCGGGAGGCTACACGGTACGAAGTTTCTGTAGCAGTAGCATGGGCCGTGCCAGTACAGACTTAGGAGTAGCGGTGAGCATGCTAGCCTCGGTAAATGTTCTGCAGCATTAGCGCGGGGCACGCCAGTGACAGTCTAAAAGCGGTGCGGGGCGCGTTGGACGAAGTTGAAAAGAGAGTACGGTGTTACAAGGTCATTATGAGTATTAGGTTATAATGTGAATTAGGGTTAAAATAGAAGTAGTCGTCATATATACTCTCTATTGAAAAAATCTTATATAACTCAGTGAATAAAAAAAACAGTGTTCCCGTAAACTATTCAAATTGAAGAATTACATAAATTTGTGTGTTAATTTTTTTAATGTCGTATGCGTGTGTGTTTAATTTAATCTAATTTTTACATATATGTATCATTTTTTTTCCAAGTAATTTTATATGCACAACCACATAGAAAATTAATCTATTAACTTTTTAATATTCAATACAAAGTAATATTATTTTGTGTGTGTGTGTGTATATATATATATATATTATAGATTTTGCACATGTATTTATATATACCTCCAAATTCCAAAATGAGCGTAAGTTGACATCTTTTTCTTAGTTTAAATTAGAAGATTTTTCCTATGACAAATTTGAAGCAATTTTTAATTGGAAATTGATATTTTTACATAAAAAGTATCGTTATATAATATTTATAGCGATAATTTTTATATAAAAAATTAATATAAAAAGTCAAATAGAAATATTTCAGTTTCCTTTTTAATTTTAATTTGATAACTAATCCATAAAAAAATAAATTTTAATATGACATGCTATATAATTAGGTCTGACAACTTTATCCGACTCAAATGTCACTCTATGTATATATATATTCACGATCGTAATAAAAAATAATACTACTATCACATAACGATGACTCACATAATCCTCACATACACACATGCATATTTGTGGGTCCCACACGTCAAGTTGAGACCCACAATATGCATGTGTGTGTATGTGAATATTATGTGAGTCTTTTTTATGTGATAGTAACATTATTGTATTTTATATTCCACCTCCTACCCTAACTAAAGATTTAAAAATTTGAGTTTTTTTATGCAATAATGCTACTATAACATAAAAAGTTTCACATACAGACACATGCATGACATGTGGGGTCCACAAATATGCATGTGTGTGTATGTGGCCTTGCCAAAATTAGTATTGTGTTTATATATCCATTTAGGTTATTTTATTAAAATTAAAACAATACATTACTGAGATGAAGCATTTTGAAATATAGATCTTTTAATTTAATATTTTTATAAATAGTTAAAATATTATTTAGTTATCTATCAATCTATTTATTCTATATTATAAAGTGGAATTATACTATATTATAAACCCGAAAAAATATTGATAATTAGTTTTTATTTTCCTTTTTTACCTCAACTTTCTTTACATAAGTCTTTTATGTACTTTTTTTTAACATTTTATTTTTCCCATTTTAACACGCATATAGTGTGCGCCAGATAAATTAGTAATTATAATAATGCTATAAATGATAATTGTGTGATATGAGACGTTGATTACTTTTTTTTTTCCCTAATTAATTTAAGAATAATTTTGTGCTTACACCAAAATATTTATATTTTAAATTGAAAAATGCTTTTAATCCTTTGATATTTAATTACAAATTTGATTTTAAATGTATAAATGATAAATTTAAAATAATTGTGCGAAATGGGAACCTTTTTTTTTGTTATTTATAATTTAAGAATAATTTTGTGCATTGTATTTTTGCCAAAAGTGATTAAGCTAAAACACCAAAATATTTATATATTTAATTTAAAAATTCTCTTAGAGCATGTTTGGGAATAACTTATAAGTTAGTTAAATCAATTTATAAGTCATTTGTTAGTATTCATCTGTTGGAGAATGACTTATTTTTCTAGTTATAAGTTAAAAAAAATAAGTAAGTATTTTGTAACTTATATTAAAATGACTTAAGTCATCATTTTAAAATAAATTAATTTAACCAAATATAATATCTATTTTATCACTTTTTTTATTAATATTTTTTTAATAACTTTTATATTTATTTTAATTTATAAGTTATTATGAGTCGAACACTTTCATAATTTATTTTAACTTAATTTTAAATTTATAAATTAAATTAATATCGAAACAGTTCTATTTATAAGTTATAACTTAAAATAACGTATAAAATAACTTATATTTGAACTTATAAGTAATTCCCGAACAACAATATAATACAATACCGGTCTTTTTGCGGGCGTCCTTCGATCTTCACTCTCGTTTACAGCATCCATCTCTTGCTTAGCAAGCTAAATTATCTTCTCTACATAAATTTCTCCCAAGAGCAAATCACAGGTCAGTAAGCATTTGCACTAAACCTAATTTCTCTGTTTGATTGAGTTGAAATTTATAGCTATGTATAATATCTATTAGTAGAAACTTGTTTTTCTGGGCATAATTTGATAATTGATTTTTGTACTTTTCTCTCTTGTTACAGTGTTTGAAGATTGATGAAAAATTTGGGTTTGCTTTGGCTGAACAACTGCGAATTACTGTAGTTAATAATGGCTGCAATTAGGTTTTCAATGTTGAAATCACTTGGGTTTTGTGTAAAATTTGCTAGAAATTTGAATCAAATTAATGGTAGGTCGTTATCTAGTTTGGTAAGTTGTACTAAATTCCGCACTAAAGAATCTGTGTTTCCCCTAACTAATGTCAATAATGACTTTAAGTTGATGGGTTTGAAAGCTTCTGTAGCTGATAAATGTTATAGGAACAAGAACAGTTGTGATAGTAAATTCTCGCCAATGGGGGAAATTTTGATTTCACATGGTGATAATTCTCAGTTTGATGACTTTAAATTGATGGGTTGGAAAGCTTCTGTAGCTGCTCAATATTATAGGAACAGGAACACTTGCGCTAGTACATTTTCCCCAATGAGGTCGAATTTGATTTCACACTGTAATATGTCTCCTTTTGGGGGAAGTGCTGTGCTCATGAGTTACCGGTGGTATTCATCATCCCCTGTTGGTAGCCAAGGAGATAACACTAGGGGCACTGAAGTTCCGGTTGCTTCAAGTTCAAATGGTACTGATGTTAGTGATGGTGGTTTTGGTGGAGCTGATTTGTTAGATAAAGTTAAGAATGCTTGGCAGTCTGCAGTTGATGCTGCGAATTATACTGAGGAAAAGGTTAAAGAGGCGTCTAATGAACTTACTCCTTATGCTCAGCAGTTACTTGATACACATCCCTATCTTAGAGACGTTATTTTTCCTGTTGGTTGCACTTTGACTGGTACAATGTTAGCCTGGTTTGTGATGCCTAGGGTTTTGAGGAGATTTCATAAGTACTCAACACAAGGCCCTGCTGCATTATTGTCTGGTAGCTCGTTATGGGGGCCAGTTCCGTATGAGAATAGTTTCTGGGGTGCTATGGAGGATCCGCTGCGATATCTAGTTACCTTTATGGCATTCTCATATATGTTAGTGGGCTTTCTTATTTATACTTTTGGCTGCACATCTTTATAATGTCTCTATGATTCCTCTCATCTCGTGCTTATGTTTGCTATTTGTTTTACTTCGGTATACAGCGGCATGATGGTGGCACCAACCACGATTGCATCACAATACATTTTACAAGCCTGGAGAGGTGCTATTATTCTTTCACTTGTATGGTTTCTGCATCGATGGAAAACAAATGTCGTTACTCGTGCTTTGGCTGTAAAGAGCACGGAAGGACTTGTTGACCGAGATAAGTTGTTAACCATAGACAAAGTATCCTCGGTTGGTCTATTTGTCCTTGGTGTGATGGCTTTAGCTGAGGCGTGTGGGGTGGCTGTGCAATCAATCCTTACTGTTGGGGGCATAGGGGGTAGGTTTTTTTAATGGAAATTTCTTATGCTATTTCATAACTTTCTAAGTGGTGATAATTTTAGATATTAATGAAACTTATACATGAACTTTGGCTCTTAATATGAAACATTTTTATTAAGGGCATGGATTATTAAATAGCCTTTTTTGGTAAGTTAACGGGATTACTTGGTGGCAGCAAAACCACCCTCAAGATTATTTAGTCTTGGATTCGAAACCTCCTCCTCCAAGTTTTTAAATGTGCTTTCCCCCAAAAATAGTGCTTGTAGTTTGTATAACTAAATGTGAATGGAAAATTAGCATTTATGCCTATTGTCTCTTATTGTTCCTAGTTTTAAACATTTCCTTTACAAATGAAAGAGAACATTACATGTTAGTAGAAGCGTTGTTTTACCCCCCCCCCCCCAAAAAAAAAAAAAAAAAAACTTGTGGAAGCTCTTAAGTTCCAAATATAGTAGCATGCGCCTGTTCTTAAGTTTTTCAATTAGACAAAATGGTTAGTTTCAAACAGTTTTGATGAATTCTATCGAACTTAGAAGTTAGAAAATTAAAGTTGCTATAGGTGTTTACAGTATCTTCAGTTCTGACTTTGTCTTTCTATATCTTGTATGCAGGAGTTGCTACTGCTTTTGCATCTAGAGACATTCTGGGAAATGTTCTTAGTGGATTGTCTGTGCAGGTGTCACGGCCCTTTTCAGTTGGTGATACAATTAAAGTATGTTCAACTTGTCATCTGTGTTTTGCTGCATATTCTCTCTCTCTCTACCCTACCCTACACACATACACACTAACTCATTCACTCACATACATATTCTCACATACTCACACATATACACTCACATATTCTGACTTCAATAAGAGAACTTTGTCTTCTAGTGGCACTATAGGTGCCCTAAATAATTTAATATGGCCAATGTTTTCATCCATCTCAATTTTTTTTGGTTTTAATTATCTACCAGTAATTCAGTTTAAAGTCAACTGCAAATTCTCTTTAGAAAATTGGGTAACTTTTGATCAGCTCTTAATTGGAAACTTCTCTGCAAATTTTGCTACTTAAATCTTCTGTAATTTTTCGCTCAGAGCCTCAGATGTTTAAACTAAGTTTTGACACTAAAAATTTGCTATAAATGATTCATTACACAAGGATATATATTTTGTTGTTAGAGTCGTTTTTTATGAATTTTTTTCACTGATGATCCGGGTAATATTTGCCTAATTATATTTACCTGTTAGAGATCAGCAGTGATTTGAACCACGGTTGGCCACTCCAATTATGTAATATATTTTGATCTTCAGTTGAAAGTAATTATAATTGATGGCTGAGAGATTCATGTGAGCCTTCCCTTGGTTGGCACCGTGGTGTGCGCTGGTTTCAATATTATCATTAGTTGGTATTTTGTGTTCTTTAAGGAGGAAAATATTAGAAAATAATGTTGACCGTATAGATTAAGAGTTTGCAATGAATGTTTGCCTTTCAAATTGGAGTTTGAGGGTATAGGCTTTAGTTTAGGCCCCTTCTAGAAGTCACTACTTACTGGCTGAAAAGCTTTGTTAGCTCAAATTCATTTTTAATTTTGAATAACAGTTATGCTTTTATGCATCTCTCTATTATCATAATTAACATCCTTACTCAAGTTTTTTACCATCTCGCACATTTTGTTGAGCAGTGTTTCTAACAACCAATGCTATCAGAACTTTGGTTCCTAAATGATGCTTGCCTGGTCTTCTTCAGGTTTCTTCCATGAGCTCTAAATAGATACTATTTTTACAGGCTGGATCTGTGGAAGGTCAGGTGATAGAAATGGGACTTACAACCACAAGATTGCTGAGTGCTGAAAAATTCCCTGTTATAGTTCCTAATTCACTGTTTTCTAGTCAGGTAGGCATGTTACTTCTTCAATGTTTTAGAACACTTTTATAGAACTATACTCGTAGCCAGCCATACTTTAATACTTCTAGGCTGGGAGACATAAAGCATGCTGCAAGAATATTCCATGCACGAAATGCTTTTATGCTTCACAATACTATGTATGGCATATTCATTTATATCATCATCTGTCCTTGATCTTATTTAGTTGTCCACTTGTTCATCATTGACCTCCATCCTCTTTTATTCTTAGGGAAAAAAATACTTAATGTTACCAGGAGTAAGAAACTTGTTATGTTTCCATTTTGTTGTCAGACCTGACATGTTTACGTTCTGATTATCCTCTTAAGCTCTTTTCGTTTCCTTTACAAGATGTGACTGTAGTAATTTTTTTCCCTTGCTTTTGGTAGGATGTCAATAGTTGATGTCAAAAATGAAACAAAGAAAAGAAAAAAAATAAGAAAATGTGTTAGTGAGTCTTAAGTCTTAACTCTTAAGGACCAAGTCGTGTCTTATATCTACAAGGAAAAAAAGAACTGAATTGTCGGTCATTGTCTAGTTGCAGAAAGAAAAATATACAGCAGGATCACAGTAAAGAAGTGAGTTCATTCGTATTGGTTCTATTGAAGCTTAGAGGGTATAATTAACGTTTGGATTTTTGCAACTGTCAAGTGGACCACTCCTTGCATAATCTTTGCCACCATACAGGTCATGATATGTTTCCTTAAGTTCTTGTTATTAGTTGTGCCTAATGCAAGTATTTTTGGTTTCCTCGATCAGTCTAGCAATAATCTCAATCCTGCCAGGATTACTTCTATTAATCTATGGTTTTGCAGCAGAAAATAGAAAGAAATATTGCTGCGAATGGCTGCTAAAGTCCAACCTATAGTCTGCTGAAGGATAAATATACCATCTTATATCATCAAATTGCCTTGTCATAACAGCTGAAGTCATTCTTTGTAAAAGAAAGTTTTACTTGTTTCTAGAAAACTGACTCAGAACTGTACAAAAAAGTGGTATATCCTGCGACTATATATTTCGGGTTACTGTAGCTGGACAATGTACTTGGTGACTAATTAAAGTTCTTCTGAATCTTCAAATGTTCGTGACGGTCGGCCATATTACCTATGCTTTGCTCAAGAGCTTTGATATTTTATGCTTAATTACTCTGTATTTGGTTTAATGTTAGTTACTTATCTGTGAATGGCCATCTTTAAATTTACATGTTCTCCAAGCACTGTTATTTAATTGAGGCCTTTTCTTATATGTTGTGGTCTTGGAAATGGTCTCGTGCTTATCTAAATTGATCGATTTCATTCAACTGATTTACTAGTGGCCTGTCTCCTCTTTCCTAGAAAATTGCCTGACATGCACCCTAGTCTTAATATCCTAATTTAAGTTGTTCATGATATCATATATCACTCTAAATTCTTGTGACATTTGTAGGTAATTGTGAATAAATCACGTGCCGGATGGCGTGCCATGCTCAACAAAATTCCCTTGCAAATTGGAGACTTTGACAAGATTCCCCAGATTTCAGAAGATATAAAGAACATGCTCAAATCAAACTCGAACGTTTTCTTGGAAAAGGAAGTACCTTTCTGTTACATGTCTCGAGTAGAAAGATCATATGCAGAACTGACTCTTGGTTACAATCTAAAATATATGGTACGTGTTATGTACTATATATGATTTCAAACATCTTCGGATGTAAAGCTGTTTTCGTTTTTAACTGTTTGTTTTAATTATATTCCTATTTAATCATTCTTGCATATTTACAACTTCAGGAATTTGTTTTTGTTTCATAAGTTGCATGTTTGTAGCTGATATTAAAATCATGAGTTTTATAGCACATGAATATCTTTAACTTATGAGACAGTTGTTATGATTTGCTCTGGTCCAAATTTTATTACATTCTGCAAGGGATCCTGTGTCATGAAGTAAAAGCACTAGTTTGGGTCTTGTGAAGAACAATTAGAACCTTGAATTTATTTTTTTATTTTTTTAAAGCATTGTTCTCACCTTTCTCATTCTTTACGCGTTCGATTAGTTAATAATGGCTGTTACTTTTGTTTGCGGTTGTTCTAGAGGAAAGACTTGTTATACGCAGCCGAGCAAGATATTCTTCTGCAGTCAATCCTGATAATCAAGCAGCACGGCGCTACACTGGGTAGCAGCTTTGAAGATACGACCAGTCAGTGATTATTACACTTTTCTTGTACTTGATCATCAGTTAGTGATAATACGCTAGAAGATTGTACGCACAAATCTCTAAGGTTAGCCTTTTTTTATGTATTTGCTATTCTTGAATGGTTATATATATTTCCGATTAGTTGCACTAAGAATTTCATTACACTAATTTTGTCACAAAAAAAGAAGTACTTTTTCCATTTTCACTTGTAGTAGTAATAATATTTTACTGAAGTTTCTTTAATTGAAGGTGAACATGTTTCTTATCAACAGTTTTTAACAAAAGAATCTCACTGTTTTTTTGGTGTTGGTGTTGGTGAGATAGGGGTGGGGGGAGGAGGGGTGTTTGGGTTTTGTTCTTTCTTGTGTATTTTAGTGTGCAGGCTTTTATTTTGGAATCATGGATTACCACTTTCTAAGTTGAAATGCAACTTATATGGTTAAAAACTTAAAATAATTTGCCGGTATTAGCTTTAATCAGAACAATCCAAAATCTGTTCTGAATTTCAATTTTTATTGATTATATAGTACTACAATTTATGTTCTTCCACAGAGAAACTGGTTTTAAAATCAAACAAATCATGTCCTACAAATTAGTAAGTGGAGCTCATGTGAAGTGGGCAATTGTCTATTACTACTATTTTGCAGGTTGTGTGGGGGTTGGGGGTGAGGGGTGGGAGTGGGGGTGGGGGATGGGAGAGAGAGAGAGAGAGAGAGAGAGAGAGATTCATAATCACAAAGCTCCACTCATGCTTTATCTATTTAGGAAATAGGAATGTTAATCATCATCATGATCATCTCTTTTGCACGGGTAACAATACATAACTTTGTTATTTACAATGACAAATCGGTCCAGTCACACATTAGAATAAGACTTGTGATTGTAATGTATATTTGGGGGGTGTGTGTGTGTGTATATATATATATATATATATATATATATATATATATTTGTCCTCTTAACTAATATAGTAGACATTTTAATAAAACTAATAAACTTTAATAAGTGCTTCTGAAAACAGACACTTCCTCTCTACTTAGATTTTTTGAAGCCAAACTTAAAGATAGTTTTAAACTTAAATTTGACATGTACTTTAGGTCAATTTAATGATCAATAATAAAAATTATTATCTAAAATTATTATTAATTATAAAATTCTAAGGAAATCATACTAATTTTGAGTTTTAAAATATGTTAAATTGATTTGTAAAAGTCAATAATAATTTTATAAAATGAGATACTTTACCTTTAATCTTGTACATTATTTATTATATATTAAAATTTGAAATACAATATCTGGTGTACAAACATTCAAATATTTAATAATAATTTTATTAGTTATAATTATTTCATACTATACACAAAATTTATAGTATAGTCACGAGTTCAATAATAATTATTATTAATGTAAAAGCAAATTTCTTTTTGATATAAAAAAAGAGCATGGGGTAGGTAGGTGCGGTGGTTACATGGTATATAGTGGGCCATGTTGTATGGATGGCCCGTGAAGTAAGTGGGTCGGCAGTAATGGGGTGGAATACTAGTAAAAAGGCCTCACGTGACTACTGACCGACTGACTATTATGGGAACTCCACTACCGTCAAATGGTGGGGCCCACTAACTACTTTCCAACTGAAATCAGTCACAAACACCAATATATATATGCTCACAGACTCACAGTTTCTTTCCAATGTCATGCTTTGGCCAACCATAACCCCGCCTACCGGTTATTGAATCGAAAAACGTATCACAGATATAATAGTAACGTAACGTCTTTGATATATAAAAATATATATTATTAATAATTAATAAATTTTAAAAAAGTTTCACTTTTTATGAATTAAAATATAATAAAATTAGAATTATAATATTATTAAAAGCGGTTAATTTTAATATTAAAATTTTTTTGATCCAAAAATAAAAAAGGCCACCAGGTCAATAACGGTCAACCGGATTTTGATTAAAACTATTTTGTTAAAGGTGGTCCGATTTGATTTTTAAAACTATGCTTAGGCCTTTTTTTTTTAATAAAAGAATCACTTATTTATAACTAGATTACAAGAAAACAGAAAGGGGAGACAATTTTGTTTATTAATGGGTGGAATTATAGTAAATTTGATAAATGAAATATAGTTGGTGGAATTATAGTTGCTTTCAGTTATAATAGTTTTATTTGCAATCACGCCTTTCGAAAACTTTCGTCATGAAAAATAAAAAAATTAATATATTTTCATAATATTTTTTAATATTTTCCTATAAAAAGTGTTGTTATAACGACGGTGTAATTATAAAGTGTTTGAAATCTCTTGTAAGTAGTTAAACAACGATTTTACTATAAGAAAAATGATATATATTGTGAATGTTTACGCCAATTTTTTAGTTGTCAATTATGTACTCAAGTATTATTGACATCTTTTTTGAAGGGATGCGTAGTAAGTGAGGTTCTCCTATAATTTTTATCAATCTAATATATTAATATATTAATAAATCTTGCAATTATAATTCTACTTAAATTTATGGCAATACACAAAGCCCAAGTCTTTTATATATATAAAAGGACGGATTTAAAACATATCTCTTAAATAGTATCTCTCTCTTAAATAACATAATTTTATTAAAATTACGTCGTTTTGATAATTTTTTTTTAAAATAAAATAATTTTAAAAGAGAGGGATCCATCCTACTTTCTTTTTATTTACAAAAATGTCATCCGTAACTCCACTTGTTTTTAAAAGAATCATCAAACCGATGTAGTTTTAATAAAGATATGCTATTTAAGAGGTATACTTTAGATCTGTACTGATATATATATATATATATATATATATATATATGTGTGTGTGTGTGTGTGTGTACGCCACGGATCAGGTCCGGACTCCCGGACCTAATCAAATCTGGACCCTATTTTTTTATTTTTTTTTAAAACAACTAAAAAAAATTAATATTTTATGGAACTGAATTTTTTTTCATAATACAATATTTTGGGCGTGATTTGGATACCTATACCAAAAAATATATGTACAGTCTGCACAGACTGTACAGACCTGTTTTGTTATACGTATCCAAATCACATCCAAAACACTGTATTATATAAAAATTCCAGTTCCATAAAATATAATTTTTTTTAGTTGTTTTTAAAAAAAAAAAAGTCCATATTTTAAGAAAGTTCGGATAAGAACCAAACTCTATATATGTATATATAAAATTTTCAAAATACATAACTTGTATCTACTATTAAAAGTAGTAACCAACTTTTAGTCCTATAAATAGTCTGTTTTTTTAAGCTTTAAGATCACCAAACAAATTCCATTTCACATTCTCAAAAATGGATTCATTCCCCAGCACCTCCAGCACACTTCAAGTAAGAGAATACACCTCTCTCATTTTCCTTCTTTGTACCATTTTTTTTGTCCATAAAAAAACCCTCCAATCTCTACTTGATATTAAATTTCCGTCAAATAAATTGTATTATTTTTTCCCAAAATTTGGCTTGTTTTTTTTTTCAGGTGAAAAAAGCAATATGGGCACTTATTTTGGTACTAGTTGTGCTTAATCCGAGAGGAGTTGAGTGCAGGCATGGCAAGAGGAGGAGAATTCAAGACACATTTGAGTACTCTGCTATAAGCTGTAGAGCTCATAGCGCCTCCATAACGGATTTTGGTGGCGTTGGAGACGGAAAAACGTTGAACACAAAGGCCTTTGGAGATGCGATTTCGCAGCTGAGCCAGTATGGATCGGACGGCGGAGCTCAGCTGTTTGTTCCTCCGGGACAATGGTTGACGGGGAGCTTTAATCTCACCAGCCATTTCACTCTTTATCTTCACAAGGATGCTGTCCTTTTGGCTTCCCAGGTACTCTGCCCCCACCCCGACCCCGACCCCCAATAATTTAATATTAATTTTTTTTCACAATAATAATAATTTGTTATTATGAATGAGAGGCATATTTCTAAGTGGAAAATTGAAATATTCAGGAAATAAGTGAATGGGGTGTTATTGAGCCCTTACCATCATATGGTCATGGGAGGGACACAGCAGGGGGAAGGTACATCAGTCTCATTTTTGGGACAAACCTCACCGATGTTGTTGTTACAGGCAAGTCGATTTCATGCATAAATTTATGTCCCAAAAAGAGTGTCACTCGTCAAAGTTTAGCTTATAATAAATTACTACTACTACTACTTAACTGATTAATCTGATGAAATGAGATGTTGGCCAGGTGAAAATGGCACGATCGACGGTCAGGGTGCTCTCTGGTGGCAGCAATTTCACAAGAAGAAACTAAAATACACAAGGCCTTACCTTATTGAAATCATGCATTCAGATAATATCCAGATTTCAAATCTCACATTTCTCAATTCTCCATCATGGAATGTTCATCCTGTTTATAGCAGGTAATCTACATATTTAAAGTTAGAAACAAACCCAAAATCTTTTTATTTCCTTCTCCTTTTCACCCTTAAATTATTTATAATTTCATACTCGCATGCATATTCTTGGCACATAATTTGCAGCAATATTCTTATCCAAGGCATTACAATCTTAGCTCCAATAACTTCTCCAAACACCGACGGAATAAATCCAGGTATTTTATTTGTTTTGTTTTTTACCTATGATCATGAAAATTAGCTCTTGAATAATAATTTTTTTTTGGGTATGTTTATTTACAGATTCTTGCACAAATACAAGAATTGAGGACACATACATAGTCTCTGGAGATGATTGCGTGGCAGTTAAAAGCGGTTGGGATGAATATGGTATATCATACGGTATGCCTACTAAACAGTTGGTCATCAGACGGCTGACATGCATTTCGCCTTACAGTGCTGCAATTGCATTGGGAAGTGAAATGTCAGGTGGGATCGAAGACGTCAGAGCCGAAGATATCACAGCCATTAATACAGAATCAGGGGTCAGGATCAAAACAGCTGTCGGGCGAGGCGGTTATGTGAAGGACGTATATGTAAAAGGCATGACCATGCACACTATGAAGTGGGTGTTTTGGATGACAGGAAACTATGGTTCTCATGCAGATAACCACTACGATCCGAATGCCCTTCCGGTGATTCAGGGGATAAATTATAGGGATATGGTGGCGGAAAATGTGTCAATGGCGGCGAGATTGGAGGGGATTTCCGGTGATCCATTCACCGGAATATGCATTTCTAATGTGACAATAGGGTTGGCAAAGAAGGCAAAGAAGGTGCCATGGACTTGTGCTGATATTGAGGGAGTTGTAAGTGGTGTGGTTCCTCAGCCTTGTGGGTTGTTGCCTGATCAGGGGCCAGAGAAAGTTGGAATGTGTACATTTCCCACTGAGAATCTAGCCATTGATAATGTAGAGATTAAGAAATGCTCTTTTTTGAATGTGTAAACTTTATATGCATGTATTTACCTAAATTTCAATATAAACTAAAATGTATCCATCAACTTTATGAGTGCCACAGACTTGAATCTTGAGCCAAATTTCCAGAATTTCCCCTTCTTCAATTCTCAGTTTCCCAAACTAATATCCAAAAACAGAACACATTCTTATCCACAATGACTAGTAAATAATCTCACATTCATGCGAGTAAAGTCTTGTGAAAATATCAAATAAACTGTATCACATCATTGGAATATTACAAGTTAAAGATGATGAATAAATCTCGACTTCAACCCCAATAACAACTTCTGTAAACCCCCAATATATCCACTCAAATTATTTGATATTTTTCACATGAATGATCGGTATGGGTTTTGTTACAAGATTCTGGCACATCATGTTGAAATATCTAACAGTATATATAATAACACTCGCTAATCTCATAATAATCCTTAATGAATAGGGTCAGGATTAAATTTTACGGATTCCCTCCAGATGAGTTCCTTGATATTCTCCTCTGTGCAAGTTGGCTGCTCGAAATCAAAATTGAAAGGTCGAGGGCATACAGGCTCCTCGTTGATGTCATGAAGTGGTGCCAAGTACGGATGGCAGAGTGCCTCATCAACTGCAAACACGCAGAAAAATTTTCATCACCAATGCAAATATTTATACAGAAAGATAGCTATCGGCATAAACTGCAACACAATAAAAATTTCGACAAATAATATACAAATCATGAGAAAGTCGACTATTCCACATGATTATTTAATGTATGTAGTAACATCAGTTCGCTTTGAAAGTAACTTCCGCTGTTACTGTCAAGCTTTGGCAGAAAAACACGTATAGCTCATTCGAAGTCATATTTGGCCCAAAAAAATTTAAGCAGAGTATTTCGGCAAATTTTGTTATTTCTGAGCAATTTCCAACTTTCATTTCTCATTTTCTCCACTCCTTTCAAATTTAAAGCAATCCAATAACTAAATATAGTTGAGAACCGTAAGCTGTCACTAGTCATGACTCATGATAGTTCTCTACAACAACGGACTCAAAATAAAATACAATTTTTGTTAACCTGTGATACGCCTGTTGGGGTCGAAGATGAGCATTTTTTCCAGTAAATCAACAGCTCCAGGAGATGTATTGGGGAATCTGGCAGAGAACTGTTGCCTCGGATACTGGGGAAGCTGCCTCACATATCTTCGGGCATTATCACTTCTGAGAAACCCAAGACTGGCATCATCAGGTGAACCTATGAGCTTTTGGAAACAAAAAGAAATGGATATGTTGTCAAACCAATCCATACTCCCAAGACGAAAGATTCCATACATGTAAAAAAAATTCAAAACAGGTAAAAGACTAGTAAAATAAAACGAAATCAAGATCTACATAACATATACGGAGTATCAAATTTAGAAAATCTTACATGGCAATACAGAACTTCCAAACTATTAACTTAACACAGCATCTTTTTAAATGGAAAAGAAAGAAGAAAGGAAGACCTGATCTCCAACTCCAGCAATTTGCAGTATCTAGATTTAGTTCCGCTCTCAAGTTTTATAAAATTATAATGAACAATGGCTAATCTTCTATTTGAACTTCAATAGTTTGATGTCAATGGATAAATTGCACATTCATGGTAGCTGCTACTTACAAATTTACCCAAATAGTTTTGGCTGCTAGTAAATAAGTGTATGATTACTTGCAGTCCTTCCATCTAGATGAAAATTAAGCATAAGATCAAGCAATTGCCGAAGTGGAATACAGATGTCATGCATCCTAGGAAGGCAGATGATTCTTTTCTAGTCTATCCACACAAGAACAAATCGTAAAGGAAAGAAAATGGGACATAAAAAGAGAACAGAAAATCAGTCTAATTGTGTTGAGTGAGCTAAATACTTTTGTTTCTCCTACACCAAAAAATAATAATAAAAAACCTAGGAAATCAGAAGTGAAAATGCTGTGTGAATTCAGGGAAAATTCCAAACATCATACCTCCGTAATAAGTCTCAGCTGATGAACATAATCTTTGCCAGGGAAGAGAGGCTGTCTAGTCATGATTTCACCAAGTATGCAACCTACCGACCAGATATCAATTGCTGCAGTGTACTCCGAACAATTAAGGAGCAACTCTGGTGCCCGGTACCAGCGAGTAACAACATATTCAGTCATGAAATCAGTTTCAGATGTTGTCCTTGCAAGGCCAAAGTCTCCAATCTTTAGGTCACAATTTGCATTGAGGAGCAAATTGCTAGGTTTTAAATCACGGTGCAAAACATTTGCAGAATGAACATACTTCAGTCCTCGCAATAGTTGGTAAAGAAAATACTGTAAAAGTATTATAGAATTAGTAACCTGTCAAATGTCAAACCCACACAAATTGTTCTGATAGTAAATTGTTGGTGTCCGATTAGTTTCACATGGAAAGATTGATATGGAAGATGGCAGCTTTGGAAAAACTGATGAATTGTTGAGCTATGATTGTTCTCAACAATTATAGCAACATCATTAAAAGAATCTACTAGTTTCTCCCCTTTTCCTTTCATGAATATATCATAACTTTGATAATAATAAATCAAATATTAAACTTAGAATGCTTCTTGTAGCTGACCATCTCTCTCTGATACCCTCACTGGCTACTGCAATACTGGTGGCTTTGACTTCACAGAGCATTATTATGTTTTAGGAAAGAGAATAAGTTATCACAATACATATATGTAATTATATATTTTTAGAGTTCAGATGCAAGATTGTCAAAAGATTGGATCTGGAACCTTCTTGTATTTGTCATATAGAAGTGGCTGTTCTTCACTAATAGCTTAAATTCAAAAGCTTGACATCTAAAATAAACAAGAAGTTATAACATAGAGTTTTCAACATTGCCAATTGTCTCGTCATGATTTTTTCATGAATGTACATGCAAAACCTTGACGGAAAAGTAAGCAAAACACGATTTTTGAGTGATGGTTGATGATCATCCTTGATACAATAAATTCAAGATTGCCATACCAACCAATTTTAGCATTACTTCTTGTAGTTGTAGATTCTATAGTTTTTAGTACCATCTTCAACAAAAGGAGAGATTACAGCATATGATAACTGCAAACCAGAAAATGTAATGTTGGGCAATTGCTGACGAGCAAGGGTGATTGAACAGAAAATAAAGCACAAATATTTTACATTGATGCAAGTGACATTTCAAAGGAGTAGCAGATTCTGAAACCTATAGTAAATCAGAATACTTGTAAATAATCTATGACCCTGGCACTGTAATGTGAAGTTCTCAGTATAAATCAAAGAGTGAGGTCAAAGTCAAACCCGACAATGATCGTCTGTAAGTTGCTGGTTAGAGCGAATTATCTGATGAAGATCTGTGTCCATCAATTCATAGACAATATAGACATCATTAAAACTTTCAATCTGTGGAGGCCTTATGATGTCTTTAAGTGCAATAACCTGCAATTGGAGAGAAAATCAGAAATTAAAGCTTTCAAGATTCTAAAAAAAATAAATAGAATCCAATAATACAGATGCAGAAATAAGTCCATGTAAGAAGTTCCTATGTAAGATAAAAGAAGATGCACAAAGACCTACAACAACCCAAAAACTGGTAAGATTTTCAAATCATTGATACATCCATTCTAATATTAGTGTGCCTGAAATTGTATTCTTTCTCTTGTGTGTGGAGGGAGGTTGTAAACCATGTGCGATCCCCCATCCTGAGTGCTCTGCTCAGTTTATGTAGTGAGAAACCAAAATAGTTTTAGCCCTTCAATAATCAATAGAAAGAATCAGAAGGTCATAGAGTCCAAGATAACACAACCAGAAGCAGCTCTGGTCTCTGATTCATGTAAATGAACTATTGTGAACAAATCAATTTGACTGGACCAACCACGGAAGAATAGTTTTGAGAGTAATCGTGTTATTGTTCCACAATAAGTTGTTCTTTCCATTGACAACCCATGCCTTTTCATCAGACGACAATGACTCTTCATATTATATTATTATGTGGTTACAAACATCTCAAATATGCTATTAATAAAAATAAATTGATTAATTACACTCCTAGATATAAGTGCAGAATTGGTTATCATTTGTTTCCTAGGAGGAACTAACTTGGTTGTGCAAATAATGGAAGCAACACTCTAAGATGATAACAGTCAACCAGAATCAATTCTTCTGGAAATGTTTCAGATAGGGAATTTGATATTTTCACATGATCCTCTCTCACATGAAGGCTTTATTCTCATGTGAGAGAGAACCATATGGAAGGAAATATTGCTCCCCTTTTAGATATTCTTAGAGATTGTAAAGGCATCTAATTGTGTCTATAATTTGACGTGAAACACTATGTTTGGCACTTCCAAGTTCCAAAATGATTGTTTACTTAAACTAAACAAATAAATAATACACATTTCGAATGTTTGTGTGGACATCAATTTTTCGGTCTCCGTGATCTTTCTGAGAAAGGAGCATGTCACCATAAAAGAACATATTTTCAATTCATTTTTAAAATTATAAATAAATAAAAAGACTTCTTTTCCTGAGTTTTTACCCCCCACCCCACCCCACCCCGGCCCGGTTTAGGGGAGGAGAGTATTAAAAAAATATATGCAAAAAACTTCACCTACACTAAGCCATCAATAGTTTCCAATCTAGCATGCAGATAGACAAGAACAAACACCTCCATAAAAATTATCTTATTAAAGCAAATTTCTATAACAGCACCGGTTCTTTCTCAAAATTATTAATGTTCACAATGCACATTGTTTAGTAATTAGTATCTCCACAATGTACATTATACTTTCCAGTGGACTCATTTAGCATTTGTGATGGTTAGAACTTAGAAAGTTAAACATTTCTGCTGTCTTCATCACTGGAATAATCGACTATTTACCAGATACAAACGTCCAAACCCCATTATGTTCAAAAAACCTTCACAAAATCATTAGTCTGGTACTTGTTACTGACAATTAGTTAAATTTATTAACTTAGAATCACGAACAATCTCCTGCTAGGGAACAATAGATATCTAATCTGTATTGCAGAATTGGGAATACAGAAGCAAATCTTACGGGGAGAAAGATAGGAAACACGTAAGCAAAGATAAGAAAGGGAGGGGCCTATTTCAGAACTAAAAGTAATGAAATCACATTGCCGTGTGTAAAAACTTAAAGTCTGATGTCAACCGAATTCATGAATTATGACATATCAATGGGAATGATATAGAATTACCCCTCAAGGTCTGACATCTCAAGTATTATTAAATGAAAGTGATGAGACTTACATTTTCATGATCCATGTGACGAAGAAGCTTAATTTCCCGTAGTGTCCTTTTGGCATCTATTCTATTGTCAAATGCATTACCAATTTTCTTGATGGCAACTTCCTCGCGCGTCTCAGAGTTCATAGCAGCACTGAAGCAAATTAAAAAATTATATTTTCCTTCACATTGATGGTAAAACAGAGAAAACAAGGTAACTAGATGAAAATCTTTAACCTTTACTTCTTCTTGAAAATAACATATATTGAAAACACTAAATACTCTCAAGTATAACTTCTTTCAAAGCCAATATTGGCTCTAAGTTCCAAGAAGGCGAAAACCCATTGAATTGCAAAAGATCCAGAATCTTACATGTAAAATATGAGACTTGAAGACGAAACAAATTGGGTTATACAGCGTTTGGACACCTAATACTTGTTTAGGTGGTATGCATGATTAGGATGCACAAGGTAGTCTTACACACTAAGGCTATTTTAATTTGGAATTCATAAAATAAACACATGTCCAGGAATAGATTTCTGTTGACAAAGGTTTCTTCAGCCCATCATTTAAACTGATAACAAAGGAAATTACTAATAAGGGGCAGGGGTACAAGTAAACTTGTCCAGGATACCCCCCCCCCCACACACACACACACACCACACCAAAAAAAAGTTACTTTTTCATACAAGTATACACCACCATATCTATCAAGCTCAAAAGATCAAGATCAATCTTGATAAGCTTATATGTGCACACAGATAGATCAATAACTGACGGAAATGTTGGGCTTCATTACTGTTTCACTCTGATCCATCCATCTAATCAAATCTAATATTATTACAACTTCTCTCGTTATTTTGTGGGGTTTTGGCTAAAGATTAAACTCAGTTATACAATCATTTGCAATTATTTCTATAATGTAACAGATCCCAATTACCAAACTTCCACTTCCACACAAGGCAAATTCAAATAAACATCACTCATCACAAGCCCAACCACATTTCCCATCAGTAAAACTGAGTAAAACAAAGATTAAGGTTCAATATATCAATTTTCCCTAACAAATAACCAAATATCCACCAAAACTCACTTTAATTATCATACAACTTACAAAAAATTAAAACCCACATCACACACACATCAAAAATTCAAAATCAACACTTGCAAATAAATTCAACAATCAGAAATCCATGAAGATTTCTTACCAAACGATCCCGTACGCGCCACGACCCACAGGCCGGATTGGAGGAACGTATTTACGAGAAACTTCAAATAGATTACCGTACACATTGTACTGCACGTAGCGTCCACCATAGGTGGGAACTCCTTTGATATGGGTGTGATCAGCTGAAGCAGCAGAGCTTGACTCCATAGACTTTACTTCCTAAAATGAAAAACCCCACTCAAAAATTCGGTAAAACCAATAAATCTAGCAGAGAAGAAGCTAAATTTGGGGAGAAAATGAAGGTGGTATTGTCGGTAGCTGTGGATTTACAGTTTTTTGACATTTCTTTTCCCTTTTTTTGGTTGCTGGTGGTGATATTGGTGACTCTACTTGGAAAAAAGAGGAGAGAGAAAGTTAAAAAGGGCACTCTTTTGAACTGGAGAAGATATGGTTACCCGTGAATGGGGTGGAACTTTCTTGTGCATCTCTTTTTGGGATGATGTATGTGTTTTGTGTATACATATTATGAAGGTGAGAATGATGGAGTGATGAGCTCACACCATACACTTGTTGTTTGGGAGGTTGACTAATAAATACATATAGTTAGTCTTTTATTTTCTTAATTTCTTTTTTAAAAAAACTTTTCAATATTATAAATTGGGTTGGTGTTGATAAACTGTCTTGTTCTATAAATTGACTTTATAATTATATATTTTAATTTTTATATAATTAAGTATGCTTCAGTATAAAATTATTGGCTATATTTTTGACAGTTGAGATCTCTCTATTGTATTTTTTTCCTCATGGTACAAGTACAAATAAATACCACATTTCGTGTAAATATAGGAGAAAATCTCGCAATAAAAAGAAAAACAGTAGTTAGGTAATAATCAAACAAGGAACAAATTAGGTTCCACAGCATCATCTAATATCTTTGACTTAAATTTTTGGGCACATTCACGAATAATTATTTTTTTTAATATAGGGAAAAACATTATGAAGACCACATTTTATAATTTTAAATAATATATATATTGGGCTATATGTATATACACAGTTGTGCAGTACAGTGTCGTGTTATAGCGACGGTGTTTTTGGACTATAGCGACGGTTCAACCTTTGTCATAGACCATAAAATTTATGGTGACGGTTGAACCGTCGCCATAGGTATGACGACTATGTACTACACAGCTATGTATATACATTTTTCCCATATATATATATATATATATATATATATATATATATTATAGTATAAAGAAATTTTAGTTGTTGATTTGTCATCTCTTCTGAAAATTTTCAAAGTTTGCTATTTTTCTTCTCCAATTCAATGTGAAAAGGTGGTTACTTGTGCCACACCTTAAATTTCTGGTAAAGTTCCTCACTATAAACAATTATTGATGGAAAAAGTCAGCAGTGGCTGCCTTCTTTTGAACTCCATAATATAGAAAGTTCAATGACTAATCAAAGTTTGCCTTCTTTTGAAGACCATAATTCCCATCAAACCCAAGTCAATAGAATATCAATGACTACAGAATTCAAAGTTTGACTCGCAAAAAAAAAAAGGAAGAAGAAGAACATTCGACAAAATTTGTATATTACATTAGGCTTCTAATCATCCATAAAGGGTTCAACAAACAAAAGCAAGAGATAACAAGGTTGATTTTTCAGCCATGAATGCCTCTAGTTTCATCAGAATGATATAAACTAGTCTATACAGCTCAGGAACAGAAACTAGAATGGTTAGATGATAATCTAGGACAGAATAATTCCGGACTTCTTCCTACTGTAACTGAGAAAGATAAAAACTTTTACTTGCCCAGCTATCTCAATTTAAAATGACTAGCAACTCAAAGGCAAGGAGAAGCAAGTTCAAAGAATTACAGAGATTAGAGAGCAGCAATCTGTCCGACCTTGAATGGACTGTACGGCTGCTTAGGAAGCCAGCTGAAACTAGCAACCAGCATTTTCATTTTCTGGGACTTGCAGCATGAAGCAAGTACGAGCACGATCGAAGTATAAGACACAACACTTCCGTGCAAACAGTATAAATCTTATACATACAATTTGCAATAAGTGCAAATACATATGATATGGAACAACACTACCACAACTCAATACATACACAATACCTATTCTTCTCTCTATTCTACTCTGTATACAATACCTTCTCATTTACCAGATTACATAAAACACCATACCTACACCCATGTGTATACACCAAACATATTAGCTTCACAAGGTTTCACCTCACAACTTGTGCTACATTGTTGTTCTCTTGCATAGGGCCAGAAACACCACTACCCACTCTTAGGTTACAAAGTAATGCGTCACGTCCGGTCAGAAGAATTTGGAAGAAGCCATCAACTTCCTTTATAAGAATATCCAACCCTTCTGAAAGTTTAATTGTGCTCGTCTTCAAGTCCGAAATGCAATTCTGGAACTCTTCAGCTTCGACAGGGCTCGGCCCATCTTCAACCAGGGGGTAGAGCTTCTTCACAACTACGTCAACTGCTTGGAGTTCTTTCAATACTGTAACACCTCCAAATGAAAATATATTTCTTATTTCACTGTTGATGAAAACCTGCATACCAGTAAAAGCTTCTGCCCACAAGCATGTTTCTGGAACCTGTAAATCCATCAACTTCTTCGCAGAACCTGAAAAAGCAGCAGCAAAGATGCTACAGACAAATACAGTTATCACCTTAACACCATACATAGCCCGCATCAAGACTTTCCCTTTAGATGAGTTCTTAACCTTTGGTACATTAAGTGTATCAGCAAGATTGTCTAAAATGGTAAAACAGTTCTCAATTCTTGAATTCTTTGAAGTAATGTGCTGCTTCCAGCTATCAAGTGAAGAGCGTGCACGTATAAACTGCTTTGAAGGCTTGGAGTCCAAATTGTGCAAGACAGATTGGAGGAAGAGGTGGCCTTGGTTGAGACGTGAGAGCTCTGACGAAAAACCAATGCATATATCAAGCAATTTAACACTATTGTCCAAGTATACATCAATCCATTTCTCATCCCAATCACATACCGGAAGTTCAAGAGCAGTTATCAAGGCTTTTATATCAGCATGAGTTTCACAAAGTGACTCCATCGCAAATCTCATCCAAGATAAACCAAGGACATCCTCCTTATCCTTTGGCTTAAGCTTTCTCAGCCTCTCAGCCATGGTTTCCTCAAAAGTGTTTAAAAGAGCAAGCAACCTAGGAGAGAGATTCGAGCCCTTAGGTAATATCATTCGGAATGGATTTCCAAAGGGGAAGAGAGGTCGTTGTGGTTCTTGTGGACGACTCATTTCAATTATAAACTGCAAAAAAAGGTAACAATAATGAGATAAGTATGATTTAAAGACTTAGATGACAATATCTCAAAATCAAATCACCCGTGGGTTATATACATCATCCAGCTTTGCTCATAAGAATACATTATGTATCATGTGGCTACAAAGAATAAAACGGACCAAATCATATCTTTCAATTACAAACTAATGGCGTTTGAGTTTTTCATAGAAAATATATTTCATGAACTGCAATAGATGTTCTATTTACATTCTTATCATCACATTATAATAAAAGTTGTCAAATAACTAGAAATATTATGCAAAAGGCTGATTAGGTTTCTTATGGGTAAAGAAAAATGTTATACCCTCTCACCATGTATGATGAGGAAAATTGATAATTTTTATACCATCATGACATTTGATCCTAGAAATCAATAACTCACAAATTCTTTAAGAGAATATAACTAATTTCATTCAAGTCAAGTATGAAATCAACCACCCTCCTCATATCTAATTTAACAGCAAAAGGAAGAACTAATACTTCATATCATTCACATCTTTTTCCTCAAATTTCATCATTCAATATGTAATGTTGCACCAATACCCAACCAAAGTGCCATTGCAGTACCAATTAAAAAGACAGCATAGCAATCAAAAATAATTTTTCTTTTCTGCTTTTTTCTCACCTTGCTACTTTTAAGTGTACATATGAAATTAATTTTCAGCCTACACCAACTAGTTTTGGATTTTGTATTCCTTTACTACAAAATCAAAAATAATATGCAGTACATCAAACATTACCACATCCTGATTATTTCAGACCTAATAGCCCTTATTTAAATTTGTAAACAAAATTACAGATTTTTGTTGTGTTTTCTGGATGAAAAGAAAAAGTGCAAAACATGAACAAATGAAAATTCTCTGCCCAAACACATTTTCAAAAAAAAAATTTGAAAATAGAAATCAGATCTGTTCTATCCTTTCATTTAGTTCAAACTATTTCCAAAATAAATAGTGGGAAAAGATCAAATGAATCCAGTTGACCTGCTCATTTAAACTTAAAGTTGTTCATTTTCACCAAATCAAAAACAAGAACTGAAATAAGAAGCTGGAAACTTCATTTCCTATACATTTTCCCCTCAAATTTTAGCATCAAGCACATAAGATATGCCAAATAATCATGACAAATAACTTATTTACATATAATTCAAAAATCCATAAGTTTCATCATTATATTGTTACAGATCTAAGGGGAAAAACATTATATCACCGCCCAGTACAATCAGAAAATAGATCTAGCCCAAATCATGTTATCTAACTATCTAAGCAGATTAATCTTGAACAAAAAACAAAAAACAAAAAACGAAAAACGAAAAACGAAAACAATAATCTAATGGAAATACTCACCAAACACTTGAATCTTCAAATTAACTAAACAAATTCAAATACTGATAAGCCAAATCTCCACTTCTTACAACAATATACTTAATTACTTATAAAAGATAGAGATAGAAAGAACATACGGCTATAAAAGAAAAGTTGAATAAGCGTACTAGAGTTGGGGTTTGTTTGGTTCAAAGTCCTCGCCTTTGTATGTAGCTAAAGAAGAGGGTACTGATGGGATGACCGTTGAATATATAAAATGTCTGTGATATTTACACGTGTTGGAATATGACTGGAAACATCGAGATATTTCATTTTTCGGCCCTGTTTTAACTCAAATGGAGTTTGGACTTGTGGATTGCTATTGTTTATGGGCCCAAAAAGAGGGAGTCTCGGCCTTTTGGGCATGTGATCCGTTGGACTGCTGTATGAACTGATGTCAAAGAGATTCATGTGAGATACTCAATTTAGGACCAAAAAAGCAAAGTATAAAAAGATGTATTAAATTTTTTGGTGACAAATGAAATATGAATAAAATAAAATATAACATGGAAAATAAAATATATTTAATGTATCACATTACATTTAATGATATTGGGGGTGGGGGGGGGGGTGGGGGGAGGGGGGAGGGGATTTTTGAAGTTTAACAAGAGACACATATGGCTCCATTTAATGTACATATTTTTTTAGCTGATGTTTATTATTTCTCAAAATTTACAAACATGATATTTGAAAGAATTTTAATTATGTTTTCTTTTATTTCCTTCTCCTACAACAAACTTACAAACACAAGTATTGAGGAATGTCATGAAAAAAATAAAAGTATAAATAGTAGCAAAATAGTTTGGTGATATACATCCATTGCCAGCTTATTTTGTGGTAGTAAAAACGTTATACCCACGGATAGGTAAAACAAATAACAAACAAATTCCAAATCCTAAACATCCTTTGGCGTGTGTTTGGTGTTTTGTCCAACGATGAGCTGCAAGAACAAGTACAGCACACCAAAGCCCCCCCTCCCTCCAATTTGATTGAGCCGACCCATAATTAGGTGGCCAATTTGTCCACTTCCCATACCCATCCAACTCTTAGTTTGGACTTTTCTCAAACAACATGTGAGATAAAGAGAATGGCTTACAAGACTTGGGACTTCTAGGAACCAGCAATGTGGGGTTTTTGCAAGGTGTAAATCAACAGAGTGAAAACGAGTAATGAGTTGTTTAGATTTTATTGAGTATAAAATAAAATTTGATTGATATTTATTTAGCTACCGAGTCGAGTACAATTTCGAATCGAGCCCGAATAGTTTGTACTTTTCGAAAAAATATAATTCGAATATAAAAAATTATAATTTGAAGAGGCTCGAGTAATTTATCGAATTTTAAAATACGAATATCAAGGTGCTAGTTGTGATGATGTTGATGGAACACCGCAGGTTTGTTTCAAGGAAAATATATATTTTTCCAAAAATAATTTCTAGTTTCTAATCTACACAATTTGTTTTACCATCACTGGAAAGGGTAATTTCTTGAAAAATGACAAACATTTTTCAAATCCGCAAGTTATTTTCCGAAAACAACACAAGTCTTTCCATTGAGATGATAAAAATATATCCAAGTAAAGCTTAGTAACCGAAACAAGTTATAAGTACTGCAAGAAAGCACAAGCCAAAGCCATATGATCAAGACTTTTAAGTTCCCTTTGAGAATAAAACTATAAACAAATTGGTGTAATTCCTATAAGAATGTCGAATAAATTATTAGACTTGTAAAAATCCATAAAATGCTAAAATCATATACTGCTAAAATGTTTTTATGGTGTGGCAGCCAAAAAGCTATAATTAAAATGAGAAAAAAGAATTTATAAATACGATCCAGAATCTAGAAACTGTTGATTAAATCATCCCTAGCGTTATCTCCATCTAGTTGGCTGGTTATGATTCTTACTACTATCACCAGCTTCACTTGTATCAGATGCCAATTCGCCCAGCTGTTTATCACCTAATTTTGGAGCAGTATGGTTGTCTTCTTTGTAATCACGATGGGAACGGTAAGATTCTCCTCCTCTTCGTTCCTGCAACATTACCAAAAAAAGAAATAGGATAAAGGGGCAGGAATGGGAAGCAATGATGGGAAGACGCTCCTATATTTTTTTTCCTCTTTTGAAATTGCTGAACAATTAGATTGTGAATTCAGGAAGAAAGTATGCATACATCACGAAATAGCAAGTCATCTGCCTCGAGCATGTGGATTACATGCCCCATTTTGGGCCTCTTTTGAGCATCGGGATCAACACAACGAAGAGCAACCAAAAGAACGCGTTTTAATGCTTTTGAAACAGGCATCTCGGGCAACTTAGGATCCACCACCTCCTCAGATTTTCGATTTCCAACCATTGTTTTCAACCAATCCACCAAATTCACCTGTAATCATTACTCATTAGTCATTTCTATATGTTATATATGATAGAGGAGCTTACTCGGGAGAAAATATATCAAATCCATGATGGAAAATTATTTAAATGACTAACCTCTCCCTTTGGCCGACTATAGTCAACTGGATTTCTCCCTGAAATAATCTCCATGATGAGTATTCCAAAGCTATAAACGTCGCTCTTCTCATTCAACATACCAGTGCAAGCATACTCTGGTGCAACATAGCTGCAAAGAAAACCTATGGGGAATTAATAATTTTGTTCCAGTGGGAAATAATAAAAGAATAAATCCCTATGTAAGCCCCTTCTATCACTACAAAGGAAAAGGACAAAGCAATTGAAATTAAGTAAAGAAATAAACTAACCCAAAAGTTCCCATGACACGAGTTGTCACATAACTCCTTTCAGAACACAAGAGCTTAGCAAGTCCAAAATCAGACACTTTAGAATTCCATTGACGATCAATTAATATATTGCTGGATTTGATATCTCTATGGACGACCTTTGGTTCAAGACCCTCATGGAGATAGGCCAAGCTGCATTAACACGGAAGTTGAAATAAACATCCAAGCTAAATTCACAAGAAATTATTTGCAAAGGAGGAGCACAAGGAAACAAAATCAGAAATTCAAGGTTTAATACCCTTTTGCAGTCCCCAAAATAATATTCATACGAATATCCCACGTCAAGGGGCTGACTTCCCCCACATCTCCATGAAGCCACTGGTCCAAATTCCCATTGTCCACATACTCATAAACAAGCATCCTAAAAGACAGAAATAAAACTTTAAAAAATAAACAAATTGTTATGCTTGAGGACAATTCAGAAAGCTACAGCTCTATGTCACATGGAAAAGTAGATAGAAATACCTATAAGCTCCTTCAACACAGTAGCCCAGCAATCTAACAAGATTCTTATGCCTTACGCGCCCAATTACTTCCACCTCTACTTTAAACTCCTTCTCAGCTTGACCCCTGATAATTCATCCATCAAATGAGCTTAAAGCATGTAAAGGAAAAGAAAATAAATTCACCACCAGTGCCAAAAAGCTGCCTTTAATTTAAAACTAATTAAAAGTAACAAGCAATGAATAAAGGGACAAAAACTCAATCTAATAAAATTAAAACGTGTAATTACACACACTTCCAGCACTCCTAAAGCCCCAACCCCACCCCCCACCCCAAGAACCTATGGTCATATGAAAATATGCTTATTAGTTATCACTCTACATCTGAATCAACTTATGATAAACTAAAGAACAAAATTGACAATTAAGGATTAAATTCATATAGAGAATTAATGAAGAAAACACCATGCTCATGAATTAGTTCACGTTACAGCACAAAATCTAAAAATGACTTTTTGGTTTTGATAGAAGGATATGCTTGAATATCTAAATAAGACAAACAAGATTAACAAACAAAAGAAAGGAATCACAGCCACAGAAAGAGATAGACACAAACCACTCAATCCACATCACTTCACTTATCGATTTTCTTATACACCAAAACAGCCTTCATGGTGTTCTGTCATCATCAAGAAATCATCACTAAACAAAACTTCGTCATTGTAAGCACCTCACACAGCATTATATACATATATATAGTATATACACGATCATTAAGCATAAGCTTATACATATACAAATATGACACACCCGCAACAGTATGGATGAAATGATGGTTTGAAGTCCGAACACCATCCTTGGCCAACTGTTTTGTTTGGCATAGTCGTTACATTAACCTATTATGGAGTAGACATTAGGGCTCAAACAAAACAATATTCCTATCAATTTAATCAACGAATCAACACACAAAATTATTTCAAAATTTATATACATGTAAGTCCTAGAATCAACAAATAGCCATTGAAAGTACTTTACTACCACGCCATCCGTTTCACATAAAGAGAACCATTTACCGGAGCGGGGCGGGGGCGGGGGCGGGGAGGAGGGGGGGGAAGGGAATCCCCAAAAAACAGTCCCATTTCTTTTATGATAAATATAAAATGACACAATGTCATCAAGTTTACCAACACAAATTCAATATCCTATTTAGGGTAAAAATGGAACCAAAAAAAATGCTTAAAGTTTGTAAATTTTGCAAATAGAACTCCTTTTGTGGAAGAGAGAGTATCAAACAGCATTTAGAAAAATACTATACGCATACAGTGCATACATATATATATATACACACACACACACATATCCTGTCAATGCAAGGTGAAATAGATCGGCCAATTCATCTCTCCAGTTTATTACTAACTTTGACCTGCTATGCACCATGTCCCAAAATTTAATTTCATTTCAGCAATTATGCATACATATGCACATATGTATCAGTATAATACACACCATTAGTCCAATTGGTGCAACTGCTGACAGTCTTATAGCCACATGCAAGTAAGCATGTCATTAGGAAATACTTAATCAAAGTTTAGTAGTGAATTTGAACCACTAATTAGTCAGCTCATGTCAATTCAAACTTTATTACCATAAATTCGATCAATGTATGTGCAAAAATTAGTCTAGCTCAAGAGAATTTAAGTAAAAATCGGGAAGGTCATAAAGTACCTATTATTCAACAGGTTTTTGACAGCCACTCGAGTATTATCTGCCAAAATACCACTATAAACAATTCCATAACCACCTTCACCGATCACATTCCCATCAGCCAATCCATTAGTCGCCGCCTCCAGCTCTCTCAAAGTATACCACCTCCCCCACCCTAAATGCGACACTTCAGGCAAAGATCCACTCCCCCCAAACGACGCCGTATCCCCCGCCGCGCCGCTCGTCGCCCTACTCTCCCCACTCGATTGCCGATCTGACGAGTAAAGCACCACTCTGTGCTCCGGCTTTCCGATATCGATCTGGATCTCTGACACCGCCGGACGGTGATGATCCTCATGGTGCTGCACGATCTCCTGAATCTCCTTCGAGACCACCGGAGTCGAGTCGAGCTTCCCCGGCGGTAATTTTCTGCGGCGGCGAGAGGTGATGCATAGTGAGAGGAGGAATAGGATAAGAACGATGATTGCTCCGACGAATATTCCGATCACCACCCCTAGTTTGAGGCCAAAGATTGATGTTTGCTTCGAGAGCTCATTGTTCACTAATGAGGCGTTGTATACTGTCATTTTAGGGAGAGAAAATAGACAGAAAAACTGAAAAACCGAAAAACATATATATAAGAAAATTCAGTTTCAGCAAAATTGGATGAAATTGAAATAAATTGAGCTAAATGGCATTGTTTTCGCCGGAAATTGGGATTTCTCAGGCGAGAATTAGTTGTTTTCCGACAAATGAAGATGGAAAGACAGATGGGAGAGAGAGAGTGATGCTTTACTGTCGTCGTAACGAAGCGAGTGTTTTTATTTTATTTTCTCTCTCTATATATATAGGTTTACTAGAGTGACGAAATTGTCCTTGAGAAACACGGAAATGACATTTATGTCCTGAGGAATACTGTGAGATTATATGGCACCCAGTGTAAAGTTTGGACCCACTTTTAACGGCTGAATGGTGGAGTGGTGTAGATGAATGACACGTGTCCGAGAAGATGAATCGACGGTAGATAATGGGTTGAGAGTTTTTGTGAAACAACAATACTATCAAAAAAAAAATCACATAATACTCACATACACACGCATACTGTGTATTCTGTCTGACATATAGGGTGTGCAGTTCTGTCTGACATGTAGGGTTTGCAGTATGCATGTGTGTATATGAATATTATGTGACCCTTTTTTATATAAAATAATACTAGAGACAAATTATTCTACAAACATTCTACAAACTGTTGATGTATCATACTCTACCTCAGCTTTTTATGTGGGTCTAAAGACTACATTGAATCAATTTATTGATCATTACGCTGAGGTAGAGTATGTCATATTAACAGTTTATAAAATATTTATAGAATAGTTTGTGTCCGCAGTATTATTCTTTTATGTGATAGTAGTATTATTTTTTATGAAATATAATTCGATCATTTGGAAGGTGGGTCCCAGGGGATAAAAGCTTTACGTATGGTGGTGGACTGGTGGGTTTCACGGGGGCTCGACCGAGGAGTGGAATAATTAAGTAGAATTTCTTAAGCTTAATAATTGAGATTTTGATAATAATCAACAATTAAGAAAAGTCTTATCTAACTTTACATGATTTTGAGAAAGATTTTTGGCTAAAGTCTCATATTATAATCACTTTTAATTGTCTAATGCTTAATGACATGAATTACTTTTGAGAATATGGAGAAATAGAATTACACAAAGTTTGTTTTCAAGGTTCTCGTGCCAGATAGTTGATAGTTTATTGAATCAGAAAAAATACTGGGTAAATAAGTTATTGATTCAATCAGTGATCGAACTGTTATTGATCATTAATATATAAAAATATATATTATTAGTAATTAATAAATTTTTAAAAAAATCTCATTTTTTATAAACTAAAACATAATAAAGTTGAATTACAATATTACTAAAAGTGATTAATTTTAATATTAAAACTTTTTTGGTACAAAAAATAAAATAAAAACTAGTTCACTTGGTCAATTAATCGATTGAACCACCGAGGCAACCGATTTTCGACCAAATCAATAAAACCGAAGATCGAAGAGCCGACCGGTTATGATTTTTACTGGTTGGATCTTCGGGCCTGTCTGAGTTTAATAACATTTGTTGTTTTATGAATTTATCCAGCACAATATTTTCAAAATCGTACTCTTTTACATATTAAAATTATGTTGTCTTAAAGATTATAATTTGTATAATTCTCTTTTCTAAATGCTCTTATCTAACTTTACATGATTTTGAGGAAAATTCTTGGCTAAAGTCTCATATTATTATCACACTCTTAATTGTCTAAAGCCTAATGATATGGATTACTTTTGAGAACATGGGAATTGTAAAATTATGCATAGCTGTTTTATCGATTCATCTACTACATTAGTTGCCTACTTTAAAAAAGTGCTCTCTCCCTCAAAAACAAAAACAGTTAAAGTATAGCAGAAACGAATGAGTTTATAACAACACAATAAAAATGCAAAATGTAAAGTCTGACTATTAGCTGTAAAGCAAAATTTAAATTGTATTTCGTTACATGAGGCTAGACTAGGCTATCTCCTCTGACATTTCCTATTTTCCCATTTTTTACTCATTAGCAAATTTCCTAACTCTGGGTTTGGAATTTTCATATGCAAATAGAAAAATATCGGTAGCAACATAGGAAAATAATACTCATATTACAGCTATATCTCGCCATACTATGCCATGCGTAATAGTACACTTCTCTTAGTCGGCCTTCTTATCGGGTTCATCAATTGCAGCCAATCTTTCAACAAGGGGAGGATGAGAGTAATGATAAGCTGAGTACCACGGATCTGTGTTCATTGCCGATAAGTTCTCTTCCTGGATTACCCCAACCATTTAACAAAATAATCAGCATCGGAACAGATATTCCATTACTAATGCTACGTTTGGATTGGAGTAACGAAGGTGGGAATAGAATCACTCATTCTTATGGAATGGAAAAAATTGTGTTTAGTTGCGATTAGAATGGATTGAATCATTCTTATTCTTCCCAAATTTATGAATTTTATTCCGGGAGAGAGGGAGGGAGGGAGCTCATTTCAATTAGAATGGAATAAATCATTCCACTCTATGTTCTATTCCTTCAATTCAAATGTAGCATAAGTTCTGATAAAAGTCTGATAGCATTATAAGTATATCTGATATTGACTCATTGCATTATTGAAAGTAGACAAAAGGTGATCGCTTTGTGGTAAGGTCTCTCCCTCTATTGTGCAAGGTTAGGGGTTGGAACCTCTCCCTCAACAAAATCATAATCAACACAAGCTCTATATATTGAAGGATCCCCTAGTTCCCCTCCTGGCCCATTCGCTTCCCCCCAAGCCCTAAGGATTGAAATGTATTCCTAGAATTCTTTCGAATTGTAATATTATAGGCTCTCAATAAAAAAAAGACTTTTCAACTTAACACGAATGCAAAAAGAAATTATATTTCTTAATGATACTCTCTCATTTCCAAACTTAGAAATACATTTCTAAAATTAGAAAATATCATGCTACTTTATCGTTCTAAAGTAGAAATGTATCTCTAATTCTGAAAATAAGGTAGTGTAATTCATCAAGCAATTTCTCGCAAATCCATGTAGTCACACACAAATAAAACATAATGCTAACTTCTATACCAGGATGGATGGATTATGGCCTTAGGCTGAAGAATGGTCATGGAATATTGTCAAGCACTGTAATAATAACTTTAGAAAGGTAAAAAGTAAGACATGGGAATACTGAGGCAGATGAAGCAATCAAAAGATAAATACCTGTAGTTTCACAAGAGCAGCTCGAAGTGGCGTGGAATACCCAAGTTTCTTAGCAAAAGCATCAGCCTTTAATTTAAGAGCGTTAATTAGAGTTTGACAGAGCCATGATTCAAGAGAAAATGCAGTAAAAGATATGTAGACACCACAACTATGGCCTATATTAAAACGTTACCTGGAACTCGAAAGCTCGGCTGACAAGATTAAGAGCAAAGCTTACGATACGCTGGAGGGGCATTACAGTGTGCTGTAAAAAAAAATTTGGGGTAAACCTTAGTTCACAACATTAAAACTTAAATTATTTCTTATACAAAATATGGATCCTTGAGACTGCAAATTCTGCGCAAAGCTTGATTATTATAGCACTCAAGTCTGTCAAATACCATGAGTATCTGTATGTCATGTACAAAGTGTTACAAATACCATAACCTTGATGTAGCTCAAAAATAATAGACAATTTTTTATTAGAAACAATGTATTGTTTAGGTCATATTATTTTCACTTCCAAGTGTTTATTTCTCGTAACAGATAATTTGTATATAGGAAATAAGAAAATTGAGACAAATGCTGCAACTATCAGGAAAAGAAAGACATGAAAACATAGTCAAGAATGGACAATAAGCACCCACACATTGCACAAAATCTATCTCCTTAATTTGTAAGCATGCAAACAATAAAGAATCAACCAAATTTTCCCTCTCAAAACACTAGTGATTTGCTGAACATGCCATGTACAAAATATAGACTTAGAAAACAAGTGTAATAGAGAAAAGGAAGGGGATTGGATGTGACGAGTTATTTACTGAATTTAGATGAAGAATGAGGTGTCAGGGTAAAGTAGCAAGCTCATGTTTGAGTACATTAAATGTGTTCAGCTTAGATTAACACTTGCAACATGCCATTAGTTCATGATGACGATAACATGATATTTAGTTACCTGAAAAAGGATGAGTCCAATGAGGACTGGTTGTGTATCAAACCCAAAGCTTTGAAAAAGATCCTTTGAGTTCCTCACCAGAGTATATCCTCCAAACTGCGAGAAAGAAAGAATCTGCAGGGGTGTGCAAGATAAGGACATCAGATCACAGAATGGCCTCAAAGTTGAAATTACAAATATAACCATCAGTTCAACGGTCAACAACTATTGGAAGAACCAACCAAAACCACAGTGCTCTGAACTAATTACTCTAAGGAATAAAAATTAAATGAGATTTCTAGCTCTCTTATCACGTAAAATAATCACATAGCTGTCAAATCGTGAATCCCCAAATCCTAAATCGTGTAGAATCGTGAATTGTATGTCAATCGTGTATCCTAAGATACAGAAAAGATATGCAAAATACAATAATTACATATCTAAACATATAGAGAACTCAGTTTTATACTTGAGTTCAATGTTGTAGTAGTCAAATAAGCAATTTTTATACTTGCATACTTTGCATAAGAAATTGCATTTAACTATGCAAGTTTAAAACTCAAAACAAAATTAAACCCAAATGCAAAATGGAGAACAAAAGTCAACTCCAAAGCTATTCATCTCCATCGCCATGTGAGAAAGAGACAGAGAACGAATGGAGCCACTCTTTAAAAGAGCATAAGAAATAAGAAATCCTAGATAGCATCAGTGTTCTAAAACTACTCGCCTAGGCCCCCTTAACGCCCCGCCTAGGCGCTAGGCTCCCTGGTGCCTCACCTAGGCTTAAGGCGGCAAAAAAATCCCTTCAGAAAATTAAGTCGGACCTAGACGGAGAGTTTTTTATTTATTTTAATAATTATCCAAACCAGGTCTTAATATATTTATTTTTCTAATTATTTACCATATTCATAATGTAGGTTGTAGCATATCAAATCACAACAAGAAGTGAACAAGATCAAAGTCAAAATGCATAATTTTATTATAATTGTAATTTTTTGAACTTGTACCAATTTCAAATTATATAAATGATGATACATTTGTAATATTTAGTTTAATTCAATATAATTCTTAAATTTATGTTTAGTTTCTTAAATTTTAATATTGAATTGAATTCTTGGAATTTTAAATTTTATTATTTTTTAATAGCAATTTTGTTTATAGATAAAACTAATACGTTAAAGATATGTTTGAACTTTGAACAGTTGCATGTTTGTGTTTAAACTTTGACATTGACAATATAGATATGTGGTTGAACTTTAAACAAAGGCTTTTATTATCTTTATTATAGATTGTTTTGCTTTATATTATTGTTTTGTTTGGATAAATATAAGATAAAATATTAAAATTGACTTAAAATAAAAAAATTGCCTAGGCCCCTTAGGCGCTAAGCCCCTCCCGGCCGCCTACCTAACGCATTTTAAAACATTGGATAGCATTTTAAGGCTTACTGTGTAAACGCGTGCACCTCTTCTGTTGGAAAGAGAGGGTTGTAATGTGTTGTTTGCACAGTTGTCACGGCGCCAAGGTGGGATTCGGTGGTAGTTGACCGCCAGGACACCTAGGCGATAAGGCGCCCGCCATGACGTCCGTATGACGACAAGTCGTTAACAATGTGCAATTTATATATTATTTGTTTTATTTCAAAAGTAAATTACACAATAAAATTTTATATACTCTAACACCCAAAACATAATAACTAACACAATCTCTACTCTATTTCCTATTTCTAGTCATAACTCAAACAAAGTCATCAACTATGAAGTTATTCTCGTCTCCCACACGAGCATTCCTCTCATTCAAAGAAGTAGGGTCATGAGTTAGGTTAAGGTCATGGCCATGGATTATGCTAAGTCATGGCCTTAACTTGGCCCGTTACCAATGCGTGAGCCTTGGCGGCTCAGCGTCCAAGGCGTTGACTTACCCTTCTCTGGCTTTCCCTTCTCCAAAGTCAGGACGTCTAGTCGTCGTCGCCTAGGCGACGCCATGACAACTATGATTGTTTGAACTCATATCGTGTCTCTAACTTAAAAATGTACCACTATTATATCTTACAATATGGTGCATCATACCCTAAGAGACAGCCAACTTTAAGATAAACTAGTGAATTAGTGATACTGTATCAAAATTGTTTTTGTATCATATTGTAAGATGCGTCGTGTGTCATAAGATACTGACAACTATTGAATCACAATAAGTGATGACTTACATAAAACCACCTAATTGATTGCAGGACCAATACAGGATAATGGGAATAACTAGGTAACAAGAAAAGAAAACTTGATGTACAAAAAGAACTAATACATTCCAGCACAAATTCCATAATGCATCTCGTAAATGCAACATTTAACTGGAAAATTCCTAATCGGAAATTAACTTGTTGCAAACAAAGTTAATGTGCATGTATTGCATATATTAGAGATGCCGAAATCAACATGAAAAGATAACTCCTGCCCAATTATAGTCTCATCATTAACTAGGAACACCCCCACCCTACCCCCGAAAAAACAAATAGAAATCAAATTGTTGAGATATTATGTATTTTGAATTTATCTGATAAAATAGTAAAAGGCAAACTGCTTTAATACAATATTTAGTGCTTTCAAAAACAATTTGTAGTAGAATGAATAAAGCAAAATACATGAAGTATCTGGAAGACCAAATTTTGTTAAATGTAAGCAAGTGCGAGAGAGAGATAAAGAGACCGGGATAGATACTGAATCTAGTGAGCCCCTTGAAAAAAAACTCCCACTTCACCACTATGTACATGCAGCAATAAAGCTAAGGGCTTCCCAAAGGACAAACATTCAATTTCAGGTCTACTACTCACAAACTCACACTTTCCAATAAAATTCTCTACATGCTGGGATATAACTAAACAGCAGCAGGCAGAACCAATTGCGTTATGATATAACTAAGAAAGATGCAAAACTTTTCAAGTCTTATGCAACCAACAATGTCCATAAATCATTTGTGAAAGTACGATACTTGAAAACATTTACACCATACCTGAACAGCAATGAACGTGAACATAGTATGATTAAGCTTCCAATGACCCAATTCATGGGCAATAACAGCAACAATTTCCTCCTCGTTTTTGCACTGCATAGCATCACTTGGTTAAGTGCCAAGAGTCAAAGAAAAACTGAACAAAAATGACATTTAAACCTCAATATTGTGAATTTTAAGGTCATTTAAAGAAAATTAAATACTAATACTATTTTAATACAGAACATGAATACCCTTCATACAACACATTCATTTAAATCAACTTAAATGGAGATTGTATAAGTTCACAATGGAGGTCAACTTTAAAACCAGTAAAAGTTACAGAACCAACTCAAATGTATGCTTAGATCATTAGGTTTGGAGGAATTTCAGTAGAATAATTTCAACGGAGTTAGTAATTTAATTTTAAAGATGGTAAAGTAATCGACTAAATGAATTATAATAATATATAGTAGGATATATATATATATAGTAGGATATATATACATGGAATATATGTATATATACAACTATGCAGTACACAGTCGTGCTATGGCGACAGTTTTTTTAGGCTAAAGCAACGGTTCAACCGTCGCCATAGGCTACTGTTTACTACACAGCTGTATATATACATTTTTCCCTATATATATATTCATTAACAAACAGACACCATATAGTAGGATGAAGGCCAACATATCAGAAGAACAGCAACCAACTGTGCCTCATGATGGCAATGCGGCTGAGAGCATAAAGTCAGTAGAGAATAGATGATGCAGCAGAAAACTAGCCATGCTATATTGAGACTACTTATTGGTAAATCAACAACTACCAAAGTACCAAGTGTTGCTAAAATTGACAAAAGTTAAGTGTTTCATATGCATAAAAAGATAAGAAACTAACAACGTCATGCATAGAAAGAAAACCTATTGCTTAACACAGATTATAAATACAATCATCATATTGATGATTTGGTACATTAAAGAGAACAAGTCAAACAAGTTGATATGGAATATTCATATGCTCTGCACCTGCTGAATCAATGTGTCGTAAAGGACGATGCGCTTGTTCTTAAAGAATCCATACATATATGCCTGCATAATGTTGGGAAGCTAATTAGTTCACAACCAGTAAAGAAAGATAAACAACTATATAGAAGTATTATGCCCATTGTGAAAGACCATAGAAGAGAATATGCTTCTTATTGCTAAGTAATGATTAAGCAGCTGATAAGTACAATATCCTTTCATTTTTGTACACTTGGATGCTGAGATAGGGAGGATTCAAAACCAACACCTAGTCACCTAGTGGCTAGTGGTTATGGGATAGCCAGGCACAATTTATTATCTTTTGGATCTCCGATTTTAGGGTCGACGCTACAGCAGGATTTTGGAAACAGTTATCTTCCGATGCACCTTCTAAGGGATGGCTGTTCTTTTCACTTCATGGGTCTAGCCGTGTAGGTAGCAGTCTTGAAGCTGTAGTCTAATAAGGACATCGCTTTTATCAATTTTTTGTTTTTAATAGTAGGATTTATTCTATACCATCCTGGATTCTCTTCTTTCAGATAAATTTCTACTATTTTCCACCAAGGGGATGGGAGCATCATTTGGATTTCTAATTACAAGATAATTTACGTACAAAAGAGGAAAGGCAATTTTTAGTCATTCTTAGCACCTGTTTGACATAATCTCGCATGTATCATTTGCTATAGTTTACAGAATCTGGATTCGGAAAAAACCAAAAAAAAAAGTCTCACCATGTGTTGTTGCCCCCACCGAAATCATTGCCTTTGTGGAGTATAGAACCCGAGACACTATTCTTTTGTAATGTTGGAAACAAACACAATATACCAAGTAGAATACTCACATTGCTGTGGCTTGACCGAGTAGATCCATCAACAACGAACAGCTTCTTTAAGGGGAACTTCAGAGAGGAAGCAAGGTTCTCAATTTTTAACCTAAGCTCTCCATCTGGAAGCTATTTTTGTAACAAAACCACTAGATTAACAAATAAATTAAAGAAAAGGACGCTGGGAATGAATCCTATAAATTATAGTGAAATAAAAAACCAATACTCACAGGTGTGAACTTGTTAAAGAGTGGGGCTATCAGAATAGGGTAAATAGTCATCATCACTAGAGATAAAACAAACATAAACCCCCAAAGATAGATTGCCAAGTAGGGACCTCCTTTCTGCAACCAAAGAGGTCAATAAATCATCTCTGTCAAAGTAAGAAACTTACTGTATTTGGAGAACAGGTAAAGCAAGAACTGAACAACACCGTGTTGAAATGAGAAGAAAGTTAAAGAAAAATGTATACACAAAAATGCCCACAAATCACAGCAACAATAGGAGAAGAAAGTACCTGTACTATTACTATTATCGCAGCCACAATAGGAGGCCCAAATATGGCATATAGGGCAATTCCTTTGAACAAGTCCCTAAAGAATAACCATATTGTTTGCTGTACAACATAAGATATATATAAATATAAATATACACATATTAGAAATGATCCATCTAACCAATACAAATGATATATATAGAGAGAGTCAGAGAGAGAGAGAGAGGCAAAGTGAATGAAAATTCAGAAATAAACAAATTCAATAAGCTATAGTAAACACTACAAGAATGAAAAGTTAGACAACTAACTTTGTTGAAACCATGGCGGGCCTCAATCACGAAAGTTGAATACAACGAAAATGGTAAATCAGTAATCTGCACAACATTGAAAATAACTGTTGACATCAAATGGTTCAATTACAGTAAACATATAACCATTCCAATGCAACCCTATTTTCTATACTTTTCACATAAAATTTTCTTTTAACTAGGATTGGCATAGACCTTCAGTATATGCAACACAGCAAACCCAGGGCATAGCAATCGATTACAATTCAAATCTAGTAAACCTAATCCAGTCCAACAAGGAGCTGAACGTTGTTAAGTCACATCAGACCCAAAGATTAAGAAACTATTAAACATTTCAGCTGCTCCACAATGCAACATTATATAAGGACCTATAAGACATAGGCATTCTTTCTTTATAAACTTCTAGCTATTTAAAGCATCTGGCATTGCAAATGGTACACACCATAACCCAATCCCTTTCTAAGACTAAGGATTCTAAAAATGATCATCACAGTATCCCAAGTTATAAAAAAATTCCAGCCAAAGGTTCTTTGAGGGCCGAGAACGTTACAGATAAAGTTAGTCTCCTAAAATATAATTAATAAGACAAGGTAGCCAAACTGGGAGCCTGAGTGCAAATTATAGCTGATCTTAAATTTACATTTAACATCTTTATTGAGTAAAAATATTTACTAAAAAAAGAAAGAAACAAATAAACAAAATCATAAACATAATGAGCCTTTTATTACTTTTATCTTCTAGGGTAATAAAAAAGCTAATATATTTACCTGTGACCAAAATACAACACCAGCTAAGAAGGAAAGTGTGCGTAGTATTTCATTCTCCGCATCGAAGCCAGTGACCACCAAAAATTCCCCTGATTTCTGCAATCAAGAAGTAAATCATAAAAAAGAACCCTCTGGCAGCAGGGTTGTCAAAAACAAAGCTGAAACACTCACCTTCCAAAACCAGGGCAACACCCCAAAGAACAAAATGGCAGAATCCATCAATATAGTAACAACCTCATGAACAATATGGAAGTTGCTGAAAGTAAACAATGCAAAATAATACCCACAAGTAAATGACTGCTCAGTGATTAGACCATATATATTCTTACAAATGGTAAATTTGATGACCAAACCTTTTATCAATACTATAGGCTCTTGACTTTTCAAACTTTTCTTGGCTAATCACACCTTCCAAAGTTTTTGGGAGTGTCGGCAGTTTAAGGGCAGTATGTTGCCGCAAATCAAGGTAACTCTCAAAGATATACAATAATATCATAAACCCTGAAAATTAAAACAAACAGTTAGTTTTGTAATGTAACAAAGAGAGCTCTGTGAAATTAAAACAAATGATCCATTCAGGAGCTTATCAAATATATACAAGATCATTAACTTGGAACTAATATTGTTCTGCCTGGATAAGTACTTATGAGGTTGAGGATAGTAAAAAGGGATAACGAATTTCATGCATTTCCTCATTGAAAACAACCATATCCCTTATACCTCCACATTCTACATAATGGATATACCGCATTGCGGTTCCTGCTACATCCTTGGTCTCACAAGCTTAAAAAGGAGAAATATGACCATTTTTTTGTAATCAGTGTTTTCAGTGCACTAATCAACTTTAGTGAGCTTCGTGGAATTGAGTTCAGTCCAGGTTATGAATCGTCTTTCAATCTTTTTTAAGGGAAAAACCAAATAATAGTTGTTCCCGAAACATAATGAGTTTCTAACTTGTTCCTTCGTAGATCAAAACCAATCCCAGAAAAAAGAAGAAACGAGAAAATAAATAAATAAAATAAAAAATAAATAAATAACCGAACATATGTTGATTGCATGCCGACTGCATTTTTATGCGAAACAAATGTGGGAATCAATACCTGCAACCTTAAGGCTTTTCCTTCAACCTCTAAGCCCTCTACAGACAATTTAAAATAACAGTATCTAATCTTTACCTCTTTCTCAATGATATTTTGAATCTTAAAAGTGTACATCACAATGTGGTACTCGTATGTTTTAGGCACTGCAGCAGTAGCATACCATTACCGTGCACTTACAAACTAGCAATCTAACTACAATATTATTGCTTGAGGATAACGAACCCAAGTTACCATGGACTTAAAAGATATCCACCAAGTGATTTGACTAAAAATCTACACAAAAATAAGCATCTGTCTGTCCTGTAAATGCAGTTATTACCACTTACATGGCTCTTTGACCTAAAATTCATTTTGCAAAATGGATTGTGAAACATATTTCCACTCAAAATGAAGCTAAAGAAGAGGAACACACAACATCGCAGTACAAAAGTAAATCAGAGTAATTAACTATAAAAGTCTAGCCTATTTCATTAACCCTTAGATACAAAACACTAAAATCAACTACACAGAAAAATAAAAACCTAATAACACTATTTTTATAGAAATCATGAATTAGAAAAAGCCTGAGAAGGACACAAAAGAGTAACCACAGATTTCAACAAGTTAAAGTGAACTCAGGTTTAATGATATTTATAAATTAAAATAAAAATAAAAAATTGCTAAAAGGGAAAAAAGGAAAGGCAATAGAGCCGTAAATAAGCATTTGTGCACAAATACGTATCAAAGGATTTAAAAGACAGAAAATATTTATACCAACAACAGCTTCCATATACGGAAACGCCATGGCAACCTCGATAGTTGCAGAGTGTGCTAAAGATGAAGAGAGAGGAAATTACTGGTTTTGCTCGTGTATAAAGATTATTTATAGCCGGAAAATACAAGTAGGTTCGCTTTCGGGGCGGGTATACCCATGTATAGAGATCCGAGCACCCTGCCAATTGCAATTACAATTGAATCTGCGGGTATTACTTGAACTTAAATCCTACTATAGTACAGTAGTAGTTATAAACAGTCGGATACGGGTAATATACCATCTGATTCGGATCCTAATAATATTATATGGGAACTGATATTTTCGTAAAAATTATTATTTATTTCTGCATGCAGGACACCTTTTAACCAAATTAATATTAATATTTGATTAAAAATAGATCCCACATATGAAAATATTAAAAAATATTATGAAAATATCAATTCAAATACTTCATGATGTAAAAATATCAGTTACCATATTATATGTATGAAATATAAATAACACTTGAATAGTTATTTGGTACACTTTACATATTTATAATTTATAATTATATAATTATATTACGGGGAATATAGAGTTGTACAGCCGTGTAACTTTTAAAGTTACACATCACTCTACAATCTAGTAGAGTGAATTCACAAATCGTAGAATGGCTATTCTACTATCGTAGACGGTTTAATTTTAAAAATTACACGGCTGTGTATATCTATTTTTACCTTATATTATATTGATAATTAAGTTTGTAAAATAAAAGAATGAGGTTTTTATGGGTGAGTATGTACAATTTAAGGAGAATCATTTGAACCCGATATTAGACTTGCAAGGCCTGCTATCCGGAAACAAGAAACCCAACATATATGATTTATACAGTTATCAATCCCTTTCTTTATTCAAAAATAAAAGAATGAGCTTCACTCTTTTAAGTTTATGTTTTTGCACCATAAGGTTATTGTAAAAGAATTATATTTAGTAGATTAATGTTGAACTAGTACTCTATTAAGAAAATAGGACTCGGCCATCACCAGCAAGTGGTAGCTCCAACATTTGACAGTGTTTGGAACAAAGAGTTTATAAGTCTAGGGCGATCGGTCCAAATAATTTTTTTTTTTTGTGACTCCTAAAAAATATATATAAATTTGTATAGAATATAGTGATTTAGGTGTATTCTGAAAACATATAAAAAACACAATTGTACAGTTGCTAGACTGATCGTCTATCCAAGCAAACTATCTTGAATATGATATTTTTCGGATCTGATTACCATGAAGTTAAATCAATTGATCAATATAGTATTGACACGCAGAGAGATCACCTCCCAACTTGTTTGTCGACATTGTATTGGTCAATTAACCAAAATTAACTTCAAGAATTTTCTCAGTTGCACCGGAATTAGTAACTTCTGGTGAGGACATTTGGTCTAAGAATGAGACCAGATCGGTTGTTGAAATAAAGTTTGAGTAAAGTAACTAGCAAGGGAAGTATGTTAGAGAATGGTTGACATTCTTAACACAACGTTTTAGGAAAGGTTACAAAACGAAACAAATTCATCATATTTCATGCTAAAACTTCAAGAAAACAAAAAAATGAGAGTTCAACAATCACCATCTTTAAATCCAAGTATACGAAACTCTTTGGTAGAACGTAGGCCATAACTCGCAAGGCCTGCTACTCCCGAAACAAGAAACCCAACGTATATGATTTAAACAGTTATCAATCCCTTTCTTTATCCAAAATTGACGATAACTCGTATATAAAGCAAGTCTACACAATTGATTTCTTATATTTCATCTACCAAAACAATGAGCTAGTATCAAAAAGCAAGTGTACATTGCGGTTACATCTCTTCCTCGACGGATTACCCTCCCTCTCTTCTCTCTATCACTCTCACGCTCCCTCAAACACCCACTTCGTCTGTTGTATGTTTACAGCCACATCCATACAGAGCCGATGACAAACAAGTAGAAAAACTAGCTAGTGGATCAGATGTATCACAGTCCAATAAGATTGAGAAGACAGCATCACATGTCCTTAAATGGACTTTTAAGTCTCATTTCAGCATATCATCTCAATAGCTGCAGGTAATATACAAAACTTCCTCGGAAGGAATCCCAAGAACTCTCCATCAGACTGAACATATATGTTGATGCTACCAGAAATCTCCTCTACTTCGATGGTATGTGCACTGCATGAAAGAAAGAAGGAAAGAGAAGGGGGGTGGGAAGGCAATTAGACCCAGAATCAGACATTACCCCAAACATCTATCTTGACCATAAACAATACAAAACAAAGTGAGCTGATAAAATTGTTCAAACATTGCCTATATATGATTTACACAACTAGCAGATATGACTTATTTGCTAGAAAACATAATCAGATCAATGGCAGTCAGAAGAATGCTTGAAAACCTTATCACACTATTACATTGTAGAAATGTACGACGTGTTCAAATTTGAGCAAGAAGCACTAGAAACAGAGGTATTATCACACTCTTACCATCTATCCAGTCCATTTAGGTTTTTACTTTTTGAACCTTTTCTTATATAGTAGGTAATGTATGTAGACGCATATTTTACCAAGACTAATTTATGCACCTCTCACTATGCAGGTGGCAGGAGACGGGACCACTCAAGCGACCAGCAAATTGTTAACTATACAAGTTAAAGACAAGTATTGCCTGCACTGACATCACAAACTTGGGCCGTGGTACATAGGGGCAGTATAGCCAATATCAGTTGCTTCTAACTTGCAATTTGTGTCTCCTCTCTGGTCAATCCACTAGTCAATAGTCATAATTACTCTCTCATGGACCACTAGGCAGACTATCTAGTTACTCTAGTTTAATCCACATTCAGGGCCAAACTCCATACATGAGACATGGGCTGTAACTATCTTCGTTCTTCATTCATGAGAAATGAGTCTGACCCTTCCTATAAGAGGGCTAGAAAAATGAAGTTTAAGTTGCTTGGCATTACTTAACAAATTAGTATTCACAATTTGTGAGGGGCGTTCTAGCTATATAAGAAATCCATCATTAATAATAAGATAAAAAACTTAGCTTACTTTGGAAATTTCATAGATTTATGGAATCGGTTACTATTTCTGAATCTAAAAAAAAAACTAAAAACAATTGGGGATATTATGTGATTGGTTGATATTCCAAAATTAAATCGGTATTCTAAAGTAAATGTGTTTGTCAAATGTTCCATATTTCATGTTTTCGTCTATTTTGAAGAGAACATGCTTGAGAAAAGTCAATATAGACCTTACAAATCAAGAAAGATGGCAAAAATATAGATTGTGATTTTGAAGAAATTTCAGCCACAGAGAAACAGTATACCTTATCGAAGACACATTTTTTATTGATAAATGTGTACCATTGTACAGCCTGTGCAGTTTGAGAATGAAGTCGTACCATTTGAAGTCCTGAAGAGTCACAACCTGTACCGGCAGTTAGTTTTTAATTGGTCAGACCGCAATTAAAATTATACAAGTGGTCCAACAACTATTTGAGAGGATAAACAGCTATAAGTTCTACCTCAAAGTTTCCACTTGAAGGGTCAGCATTGGGAGTAATCTTCATTCCACCACCAAAGAATTTAGCATTACCAATGCACAAAGCTGTAACTTGAGGATATACTTCCCACTCACCCTCATTGACCTATAAAAGACAATGTGACGTTTAACTGTATTGCTCCTACAATTGAAAAATATACACGATGACTTTTAAAGAACCATGGAGCTACAAAACTGCAGAGTATTATGTTATGAGAAAATTTCAAATACACATTACCTTAATCTTAAGATCCTTGTTATGATGCCCAAAAAAGGCTTGCAATGCACCGATAACATAACATAAGTTCCCAAATCTTTTGTATCTAGATGCGTAATAACCTGCTTTTGCAGTCCTGCAAAATTTCCACAACAAAAGAAGGAGATATTATACCTAATGGTCCTGTGTGTTATGGTGAAATTGTTTCTAGTAATTTCTTATGAAGGTACCCTTACAAATGAATATCAGCAACATTACTGAAGTAATGAGATTCACCACCTTCTCCATTAATAACTCCAACATCTATTCGGGATCTCCGTCCTGCAAAGCACCTTTATTAAGTAAAGGAAAAAGTGACATTCAAGTGGCAAAAATTTCTAGCACCAAACTAGAATTCTGCCGGTTACCAATTAAAAGCTAGAACCTTCATCCTAGTTAAGAAAAGGGATAGAATGGACAAGTAGATAACCTTTAGCTATGCGTTCAATGGCATCCTGAGGATTGTTCTCCCTGATGAAATAAACTATCGCTAAAACTTCCGTTCAAGGATCTCGAAAAATTACTAGCCATAAATATCATATAGAGAAAGTGAATGGAAAAGCATAAACTAACCAACCAAATGTCCTGGCAAAATCAGACCCAGTCCCTAAGGGAATAAGCTGTAGAGAATGCATAACAGATATCAAGGATTTTAGAATTAAAAAGAAGGTAACAAAACAAAATCTCAATAGATTCTAGAGCTGTTAATCTTACACCAAGTGCGGATGTATGGGAATCCTGCGGATCATGACTAGAAACAGGTTTTCCGCCCCAGAAGAATCCATTAATAACCTGACAATATAAGGTTAAATGAATTCTAAGAAAACAGTTTGTCTGATTCGCTGGCAAGAAGAACCAAAAAAAGGATTCTTTTGCACAATCCAATTGAAAAAGTAACCTCTTAAGAGATCTATACGTGATGCATAATTGTAAAAGTTCATTAAAATTCCAGCACACAAATATATGTTCATATGGCTCTTTACCCAAGCAGTTTTTATAATCAATTGTTACACACCTTCCATTATCCATATCAAGCTTAATACAGCAAGCATTGAGCATCTTAGGAGAAAGGAAAAGTAGTTGCATGTCTTAGGAACACTAACACTCAGCTTGGAAGGAAATCCTTCATAATTATATTTATTTCTTCGTGTTAACGGTAATTGTTCTACAACATGTCTTCTTTATAGGGGATTACAATTTTTCTTCCCCATATGATTATGAGGCACAAAACTTCAAACTAATGTCATAAGAAGATATTTAAGTAAATAAGACTATAAGATCAAGCATCAAGCGGCCATAACTTTCTTATTTGGTCGGTGTTAACTTTTTTGGTTGGTAGTAAATTTATTATAAATCATTTTTAAGTTTCAGAAAATAACTTCTATTCTCAAGGAGAAGCAAGTTAAACCTCATGAAGAGTTCCATCACCCCCAACTGCAATCACAGCATCAGCTCCTTCCCGTATAGCCTGTCAACAGATCTATTGTTAGAAGTTCAGTTGTATCTTAAATTATTATAGTTTTAAAACTGAAATACAAAGGCTCAGCATGCTCACCTCCCTTGTTATGTCAATAGCATGAGAAGGACCAGAAGTCAAAGATTCGCATATCTGGTCAAATATGAAGAAACTATTAACATAATAACATGAGAAATTAATTAAACATACAAGCTATTCTACAAAAGTTTACACAGCACGTGAAACAAATGCCATAACAGAAATGGTGGATGAAATGATGTAATACATCTTCTTGCCCTTATTGAAAATGCAGCACCCTCCTTGCTCCTAGTAGAAATTGGAACCACCCACTTCACTGTCGTCCAAATAATTACATAGATGACAGGTTTCAAATAGGCAAGCTTTGATCCTAATACATCCATGGATTTCAAACAGCTTCTATAAAACTATGTCCCTTGCAATTCTTTTCAAAATTTCCTATTTGCAACCACTTACAGAACAAACAACACTAAACCAGAACTTCAGTAATAAATCATTTTATTTTTAATGCGTTCTTTACAGGTTACATCATTATAAGTCTGTGTGTGTTTGACAGTGTGTACAAGTATATGAACAAAAATATTGAATTAACAAGGCTGAAATTCCATAAACCAGGAAAACAAAAAATTCAAACGGTGACATAATTTTTAGTTCAGAACTCACATTACAATCAGTACCAAGACGAGACCTTATATACGGAAGCAGCTTCTTCCAATCTTTTCCAGTTCTTCCATTAGCTCCTGAAAATTTCATGGACAAATTGATTGAGATAAGAAACATGCTCTCAAAAAATCACAGAAACCGAGGATAAAAACTAGGAGATAGAAAAATAGATTTTACCTCTAGGATTGACGATGAAAACAAGGTCGCGGCGGTGAGGGGAAGCTCCGCCCCTAGAAACTGTACGGTCGGCGGAGAGATCTGGAGCCATTGATTGTTCTGCTCTGAGAAACGAGGGTTTCACCATTGCCACCAGTCCAATCCCGTAATAAACCATTTTTTTCTCTTTTTGTATATATATATGGAGTATATGTATAGGTATTACTGTAATGATTATATATGAGGATTTGATGTAGCAAATTATGATTTGAAGGAGATGAAGAGAGAGAAAATAGTTGATTTGGATTAGTCTTTTGTTCTTCTCAGTATCTCCGTCTTCATCAACAGAGAGAGTAGTAGTGTAAGTAGATTAGTTGTCTAATCTTGTTTACAGTGTGTTGAACTTATTTTCCCTCGTTATTTAGGAAACTTATATTTTTACATAAAAAAAATTGATATTTTTATATAATTATCTGAATATTGAACTCATATAAAAATAAAAATAAAAATATTATTTTAATAAGTGAATATCAATTTCCCATTTTTAAAACATTTATCTTGTTTTTTCTAGGTTGGAGATTTTTTTTTGGTTGAGTGTGCTAATAATGTACATTAATGAACTTTTTTCAAATTAATTTGTGAGCCTTATTTTTTCAATGGCCTTAAATTTTTTAATTTTGGGTGTATTTCCTGTTGAAAAAGGGCTCAAATCCTCATATTTTAAATCTATTATTTGTCTAAAAGAATTATTAGTTGAATACTTTCAACAATTGTAATTTGTTCATAGTATATTTTGATCATTCGAATTATTTCCAAAAAAGGAAAATGATTTTTTTTGTGAAAATATAAAAATATTTGTATGAATATAACATCAATTCTCAACATTGATTATCAAATTTAGCTGCTAGAAAATTCATAAAGAAAGTTGCAAGTTTCCTCAACAATCCAATCATTTTTTTAATTTTAAAGAGAAATAAGAATATTTCAATCAATTCTAATCGCATCCAAACATAATTTTTTTTATTCCATAAGAATTAGTTATTTTATTCCTACTTTCGTTACTTACAAATGAGTAATTCCATTCTTACTTTCATTACTCCAATCTAAAAGTAGCACGAGAGCCTTTGTCCACAATTACTACTGAGATTCATTGCCTTTATGGCATATTCTGGGCACACATGATCTTATGATGGATATAAAAACAAAGCATATAAAACACTAGTCTAAAACTCCAAATGATTAAATGATATGATAGTTCAACAAAAGTTGAGAAATTAGAACTGTGATTTCTCAAGGACTCATAAGCCAGTGTGTAGAATATAAATCAGTACGCAATCATCTTCGGGATCTTTGTTTTGCCTTTGAATCAAAATGGTGACGCTTCAACTTCTTTTTGCGCACAACGTTTGTGGGAGCAGCACCCTCTCTGAACGGCATTCCCATGAGAGCCAGAAGTTTATGGGCTTCTTTATCTGTTGGAGCTGTTGTGGAAATGCAAACATCCATTCCTCTTGGCTTGCCAAGCGCATCGTAACTGATTTCGGGGAACACGCTTTGCTCACGGAATCCAATGCTATAATTGCCATTTCCATCAAAGCTGTTGGGGCTCACACCTTGGAAATCTCTTGTCCTAGGAAGTCCTAAATTAATTAGCCGGTCGAGAAACGAGTACATCACCTGTCATAATCAATCACCAATGCTACACAGTAAGAGGCAATTAACTTGAAAAAAGCTGGCATAAATTTCATAGAAAAATGCCCGTTCATCAGTAAAACTTCCACTTGCACAGAAATATAGCAGTCATGCCTTCACCTTGGTGAAGGATCATAGTCATAGACATCAAATCTAAAATAAATAACTTCTGAGTTCTGATTCTATAAAAAGGAATTCATAACACAGCATATTATAGGTCTTTTCTTATTAACTCTTTCCTAGTATTCATTTTACTCTTTGTAGGTTGACATTCAAATTAACTTTTTCAAAAAATTATGTGCAAGTGTGTCCAATAGATACCTTAAATTTTGATAAATAAGTCAACAAAAGAAATAAGACTCTCAGTTCAAGATAATGGAGTAATATCTAGGCTCTATTGAATGGTCAGAGTCTCATAGCCATCATACTTGCAGGTTTACAAGTCTAAAATGTCAATGTCTTCTAAATCAACAAAAGAGACAACAACTATCACCAAGACTGACCAAAAAGTTTCCTAAATAAACACAAAATTTAAAACATACTTTCAACTGAAATTCTAACCTACAATCCAATGACAATTTTGATTTCTTTTTGAATGAACTACTACTGTTCTAATGTAATAATTTGATATTGAATTCTATTGATTTGTCACCAACTAATGTCTATATCGTATTCAAACTCTAAGCTATAAACTTTTCTGTCATCTTCAACTTTTCTTCTTCAAGACCATCGCCGAACAGATTCAATAGTCCAGAATAGATATGAAATCCTACATTCATTTTGTTTTGGGCCGCACATAAGTTTTGCATAATGCAGTCCTCCCTTGCTTCACACTCTATTACTGTAATTTTAAGTTAAATATTGCACGAGATCTTGTTCATTCTAGTGTTAGCAGTTCAATGCATAACAATTTATCATGATACATATAACATATTCAAGCAGAGTTTAAAGAAATATTAAAATGTGATGTGAAGATCATCTCACATTCCCTCTGAGAGTGACAGCAATCCCAAGCGGTTGGTTTTCTCTGATCTTGAAAGTGGCAATTGCATTCTTTGCTCGTGTCTTTACAGGCCTCTGACCTGTAATAAGTGCCAAATCGTTCACTGCCGCATCCAGACCCTTGGAGTTCTGTGCTGCATCTCCGATACCACAGTTTACTACAATCTTCATAACTTTAGGAACCTATCCCAATTCCAACAACAATGTTAACCACATAAAACAGAAAGCTTTGTTATTTGCAAGAAAAATAATTCCCACAAAATGTATGCAAAAAGAATGGATATATATATATATATATATATATATACGAGTTTGTCTGCCCACACACACACACCCACACCCACATATATATTTGAATGACACCATAAATAATCTCCACCCTTTCATAAATCATGGAATATATTATTTTCTTACAATTCTACATTTGGACTTTTCTTTAGATTAGTTTCAAACAACCCGTCGTAATTTATCCTTCCTATGATTTCTCCAACCAAACTATAGTCGTCCCAACAAAAATATCGAGTTATGTAGAAACTCAATTAAATGCAGTTCTAGTTTTTCACAGATCACATATCAAGTCATCGATGTTGGAACTATTGTCGGGGAACAGAAAACGAAATTTAAAGGCTTGTTCAGAAACTTATAAAGTTCACATTTCTGTAAACACACTTAAATACTTCTATTCTTTTCCATTTGCAATAAATATTTCTAACACACTTCTCAAAATCCATTTTAAAAATATAACAAGCAATCATCGGTCTGAAATGACCTATAACATTTTCAACTTCATTGCAGAAGAAACTACTGTTAACAAAATTGCAATCACCTTGTTCCTATGAACATTAAAAGCTTACTCCATTTCAAAAAAATCCAAAACAGCCTGAAAACCAATTTCTAATTCACTTACTTTCTTTCCTATAGTTCTCAACAACCAAATAAAACAAACAAATAAAGTAGCTAAAGTAAAATTAGAAGAAAATGTGCTTCTCGTCAACCTCTCTCTCCTCTAACTAAATTTTCAGGTTCTGTTTGGAACTCAGATCAAGTAAAATAAATGAAAGGAAAAGCATATAACAAACAATTTAAAGATAAAGAAAAGAACTTGATGAACAAACTCAATTTGATAATTTTAAATGATCTAATATATAATATAATGCTAAAAATTAGTTGAATAAGATTGTTGGAAAAAGCTCTTACAACACATTTAGCTTTCCTTTCTTTCCCCTACTCAGCCTACTCTTTCCAATATCCGAACAAAGTATATAAAATACAAATAAATAAATCTCAAAACGTGTTAGCAATCATGAAACTAAAAAGAGAAATGTCAAGTAAATCAAAAAAAATCCCTATATTCAAACTTTTATGCTCTTTGTAAAAGTAATAATCAAGGTTGAGCTATTTTACATGATATTTTTCCAATAAATCAACAGATTCACAAACCAAACGGAGTCTTGTCAAATTCCTCATCCTACATTTTCACAACAACCAAACAGAAAACAGCAACTCTAACAAAATTCAAGTAGCTACCTGGTGAACATTACTGTAAGAGAATTCTTCTTTAAGCAGCGGAACAATCTTCTCGAGGTACGTCGTCTTCAGACGATTGGCCGTTTCCGCCTCAGATTTCTCGACCAAAACTATCCCCGTCGATGCCTTCACCGTAAATCCACCGCACCTAGGGTTCCGGTACGGCAACCGCACGGACTGAGTCTTTGAAACGGCAGGGAATTGGCTGTGAAAAGACGACGCTGAGGAGTGAAGAAGCGCGGGAGACGCCATTACAGGGAGCTTTGTGGCTTTCTTTTTCTTCCTTTTGTTGAGAGATAAAATCAACTTCTGTTAGAGGGGATTAGAATTTTGGATAAGTAATGGATAAATGGGATTGAAGTTTATGATAATTACGGAAATGGACAGGGTGATGGTTTTGGACCTTTGTGTAAATATTACGGGTTTCGGTGAATGTCCACGAAGTTAGATTCCAATTCCAATCGAATAACACAACCAGATGAGGTTGGCGCGTGTAACACCAGCAACATAGACGTACAGTTGAATAGGCAAGGGTAAAACGGTAATCTTATGGGTCTCATATTGTCTCAAAAAATATTTTAAATAATATGTCGTTATTAAATTGGTAATGTGACGCCCCCAAAAATAGGTATACATCACCCATCTTGGGTCGTCAGATACAAAGTACAGAATACAAATATAACTTACTAATACAACTGTCGTGTACAATACGACAAAACATAAACTGTGAGTTTGAATACAAATATTATCTTCTAGAGAGTATTCATACTCAAAAGGAGTCCTCATTACATTTATTAACACACCATTACATAGAATAGTGAGGACTACTAACTAATACTATCCTTCGGACCATCACTCCGTTCCCCGACTTGCCCCAGCGACGTTCTCATTTTCTGAAGAGAACAGTGAAAGAAAGGGTGAGCTCAACTAGCCCAGTAAGAAATATTATGACTAAGATAATGCAGAATAAATTATCATTAGCCTTCAACAATGTTAAACTGATAAAATATAATAGACATCAAGTTTAACTGTAGCGGAACAAGCAATCCATTAAAAGAGTCAAGTAGAAAATAAACTCTACTATCTTTTATGCTTTAAAAGGTTTTTCAACACTGTGATCGCTGGGACTCAGCTTAATAAAATAATCCACATCATCGAATCACCCCTGCACTACGGCCAAGGATATTCGTGTATTCATTAATGGTCATGATCGTGCCAACAACTGTCCATCAACGCACTACGGGCCAATGAGGACTTTTACCACATCATTTGTAATATTACGGTCATGATTATACCGAATAATCCCTGGTCATAATCATACCAAGTCCATCTATGCACTACAGGCCACAGATGACTTTCAACATTTTATAAACATGAGGATGATGACAATGATATAAGAATTCAATAAAACAAGTTCAAGAATTAATTTATCCAGGAATTAACAACGTCCAAATTGTCAACATGATACTGCATTGTGGAGTAAAATTCAAGAATGCTTAGAAGAATATTTTCTTGAAAAAATACCGGATGAAACGCAACTATCAAAGATATTCTACAAATTTCATGGAGTATAGAAGTCAAAACTTAACCAACTGAGTATAATAAAGAATAGAATAACAAAAGAAATCACCATGCATGCGATAGACCGCACAGACAGGTTATTCCAACAGAATAATAAATAATAGAACCAGGTCCGACGTAAACGCACAGACAGGATATTCCGACAGAATAATAAATAATGGAACCAGGTCCGGTGTAAAACACACAGACAGGATGTTCCAACAGAATAATAATAAAAACGGAACCAGGTCCGGTGTAAAACACACAGACAGGATGTTCCAACAGAATAATAAACGGAACCAGGTCCGGTGTAAAACACACAGACAGGATGTTCCAACAGAATAATAGAAGAATGTCACAAAGTATAGGGTAGACCGCGTATACTGGTTATTCCAACAGAATAATAACAAATGGAATAACAGAAGTTCTCTTCATGAATATAAAAGAAATAATATTCCCTACCTTAAAAGAACTGGATATTGGAAAAGTGATGTAGCAGAATATTTTTATTCTCTCTCTCTCTCTCTTATTCTCTCTATACTTTCTCTCTCTATAGCTTGAATGAATTCGTGAAAAATAATGAAGCCCTAGGCCTCTATTTATAGAAAAATTAAGGGTGACTCTTGGTCTTAACGAAGGGTCAAATGACTCTTGGTAATATTGAAGGGACAACTACTATTGACGAAAGTAATTACTATTGACCAAGGTAAATACTATTGACGAAGGTAATTACTATTGACCAAGGTAAATACTATTGACCAAGGTAAATACTATTGACGAAGGTAATTACTATTGACGACGGTAATTACTATTGACGACGGTAATTACTATTGACGAAGAGACTCTTAGATGATGACATATGGCCCCCCATAAAATAACCAAACTTACCACAACGTCTCAATTATTGATTTAATAATATAACATATTATACAGATGATACTATGACAATAATTTAAGAGATATGATGCAGCAATTACTGTAGCAATAATTGAGTATAGCTGAGTGACTTCTCACGTAAGCATCAATAATCAATACCGTGTGCTACTATGCAATCACGCGTATTACTGTACTTTTACTACCGAGTAGTTCAACAGTTTTAACGGTTTTAACGGTAACACCTCAGCCGTTATTTTTATAGAAAGATAATTCTGTCGTTTTCTCAATCCGACAATAATTTCGTTGTGGGGTCCACCAATGATTGTGCCGTCGTACGAATATTCCCCGACAAAAAGAATATTCTCCGACCAAACGAATATTTTATAACAACTTGCTTACTTTGCAAAATTTATAAATATTACCCACAACTATAACATTATATCAAATTAACTCCATAATATTCAAAAATGATATTGATAGAAAATTCATCTTTATTTATAAAAGTTGGGGTCTTACAACCTCCCCTTCTTATGAAATTTCGCCCTTGAAATTAGGGTACGTACTTGGTATGTCGAAGAGGTAAGGATACCTTGATTTCATTTTTGATTCTAACTCCCAAGTCATTTCCTCAACATCGTGGTTTCTCCACAAAACTTTGACTTGAGGTATAACCTTGGAGCGTAGAATATGTTCCTTCTTATCCAAGATTTGAACATGAACTTCTTCATACGTCAAATCCTCCGCTATTTCGTCCGGTTCTAACTCAATAATGTGGTTCGGGTCTTCCACATATTTGCGTAACATGGATATGTGGAAAATGTTATGAACACGAGACATACTTGGCGGTAAAGCGAGTTTATAAGCCACAGTTTCTACTCGATCGAGGATTAAAAATGGACCGATGAATCGAGGATTTATCTTTCCTCTCTTTCCAAATCTCGTAACTCCTTTCCATGGAGCAACACGTAAGAACACATGATCTCCTACATCAAATTCCGCGTCCTTTCGATGAAGATCAGCATAACTCTTTTGTCGATCTTGTGAGGTTTTTATACGTTGTCGGATCGTTTGAATCTTTTCTGTAGTCATACGTACCAACTCCGGTCCCAACAACGTTGCTTCGCCCACCTCATCCCAGCATACTGGAGAACGACATTTTCTTCCATACAATGCTTCGAATTGAGCCATGCCAATACTTGCTTGATAACTATTGTTGTAGGAAAACTCTACCAATGGTAAGAACTTGTCCCAACTTCCCTTGAAGTCAAAGACACAGAGTCTTAATAGATCTTCAAGAGTTTGAATAGTCCTCTCTGATTGTCCGTCCGTCTGAGGATGATATGCTGAACTAAATCGTAACTCCGTGCCCATAGCTTTTTGTAAACTAACCCAAAATCGTGAAGTGAATCTTGGGTCTCGATTAGAAATTATGGATACTGGCATACCATGCAGTCTTACAATCTCGTTTATGTACATACGAGCAAGACATTCAAGTGTATAAGTTTCTCGTATCGGTAAGAAATGAGCAGACTTGGTCAATCTATCAACAATGACCCAAATCGCATCAATACCTTGAGAAACCCTAGGAAGACCGGTAACGAAATCCATGGTAATGTGCTCCCACTTCCATTCTGGAATTTCAAGTGGTTGCAATGGACCTTTTGGTACTTGATGCTCCGCTTTGACTCGTTGACAAGTTAGACACCTTGAGATAAACAACGCTATCTCTCTCTTCATATTGCTCCACCAAAATGTATGACGAAGATCATGATACATTTTGGTACTTCCAGGATGGATTGCAAACGGTGTGTTGTGCGCCTCCATCATGATTTCATACTTTAAATCAGGGTTGTTAGGAACACAAAGTCTGGAGTTGACTCGAAGTATTCCTTCTTCATCGATTCTTGCTTCCGGCATAGCACCTTCTTGCACTTTCTTCCTCATACGCATCAGCTCCAGGTCTGTAGCTTGAGCAGCTTTAACTTTATCAATTAAAGTCGGTTCTACTCGTATATTCGCCATCATCACATGGGTCTCTGGAGTCTTTCACTCTATCTCCATCCTTTGCAAGTCACACAAAATGGGCCTTTGCGTTGTTAATATTGCACTTGTACCCGCATATGATCTTCTACTCAATGCGTCAGCTACCACGTTCGCTTTTCCAGGATGGTATTGAATGGTATGATCATAATCTTTCAACAGTTCAAGCCAACGTCGTTGTCGCATGTTGAGTTCCTTTTGAGTGAAGAAATATTTGAGGCTTTTATGATCCGTAAAGATATCCACTTTCTCCCCATACAAGTAATGCCTCCAAATTTTAAGTGCAAAGACAACAGCTGCCAACTCTAGATCATGAGTAGGATAATTCCTTTCATATTCCTTGAGTTGTCTTGATGCATAGGCTATGACTTTTCCATGTTGCATGAGAACGCATCCCAACCCTTTGCTCGAAGCATCACTGTAGATGACAAATCCCCCCGAGCCAGATGGTATTGTTAGAACAGGTGCTGAAATGAGTCTCCTCTTGAGTTCTTGAAAACTCTGCTCACATTCTTCGCTCCAACCAAACTTTGTATCTTTCCGAGTCAGCTGAGTTAATGGAGTAGCAATTCGAGAAAATCCTTCCACGAATCTCCGATAATAACCAGCTAAACCAAGAAAGCTACGTACCTCGGTCACTGATTTAGGTTGCTCCCAGCTTTGAATAGCTTCAATCTTTGCCGGGACAACCGATATTCCACGACTTGATACTACGTGTCCAAGGAATGCTATCTCCTCCAGCCAGAACTCGCATTTCTTCAAATTGGCATAAAGCTTGTATTCACGAAGCTTTTGGAGTACCAGCCTCAAGTGTTGCTCATGATCTTCACGGCTTTTGGAATAAATAAGGATGTCATCAATAAAGACGATCACAAAGTGATCTAAATATTCCTTGAATACCCGGTTCATCATATCCATGAAGACAGCAGGAGCATTAGTCAATCCAAAGGACATGACTAGGAATTCATAATGCCCGTACCGAGTTCTAAAAGCCGTCTTTGGAATATCCTCAGTTCAAACCTTCAGCTGATGATATCCAGAACGAAGATCGATCTTTGAAAAGAATTGTGCTCCTTGCAACTGGTCAAACAGGTCATCAATACGTGGCAATGGGTACCTGTTTTTGATGGTGACATGATTCAACTCCCGATAATCAATACAAAGTCGCATACTTCCATCTTTCTTCTTCACGAATAGAACAGGAGCTCCCCAAGGAGAAGTACTAGGACGAATAAAGCCAATGTCTAACAATTCCTGCAGTTGGATCTTTAACTCCTGAAGTTCAATAGGAGCCATTCGATATGGGGCTTTGGAAATGGGTTTTGTACCGGGTTCAAGATCGATACAAAATTCAATTTCACGCTCTGGGGGTAGGCCAGGAATGTGACAACCCCAAATCCGGGTACTTCGATTCCACGGGATTTGGTGTTCACTGTACAAGCATCATCTATCTATCTACCCATAAATAATAACAAACCATACAATAGATAGAAATCATAATAAAATCTCTTCCCTTAAGGTTTACATCAACTGAATCATAAATAAATCCCAGGTTACTCTAACCTTAAAACATCTGTGCGGAATTCTAAACAAATAAGTCTTAACATCAACATAACTCAAGTCTTAAACAAATACATCAGTTAATAAATAACAGGTCTTCATCATTTACTAACTTTGCTCTTGCCCTTACTAGTGGAGGGTTCATCGCTTCTTTCATTCTTAACTGCAATGTTATTATTAAGCAAGAGTGAGCACAAATGCCCACAAGTATAAAAAATGAAACAACAGTATAATAACATGCGAATAATCAACGACATCTGAATAAAGCTCAACTTTTGAATCAAGAATAAATAACATGAATCAAAAGAATACTGAGGGCTATAAGACCTTGAACTATGTCCTAGGTTAACAAGGGTTATACTTGAAACCTTTAACAGTCATAAGACTATGGACCTTCTTCTCGTACTTAGGGGGATCAGTCCTTAGTACCATACTGTGCACAATATCTTAACGCTAACGCATAAGTGAATCCCTTTTCAGGGTTGTTCATCTCAGTTTGACATTCGAGTCCGCACCAAAGGAAGTTTGGTTTGGATAATTCAATAAGTGTTCTGAAATTTAGAACGTTCATCAACTAAGGACTAGCTGAATCATTAAGATTCACTAGTCTAAAAAGGTTCAACAATAATGATATTCGATTTGAATAATAATCTTAAATGTATACAATAGAACAATTATTGTATAATTGAATCATGCTTTGAAAGATAATCAATCTTTAGTATAATACTTGAACTTGAATAATAATTTAAGTTTAAGTAAATTGCTCAATGTAAAAGTAGAGTTAAGAAACTTGCTCAATTTAAGAGTTTAAGTTTAGGAAACTTGCCTCGCGTGTAGATTACACTTTAACTAATCACGTTATTTGAAATAAATCCTACATACCATTCACATTCAATACCAGTTAATTATTAACTAATCATCATAACTTATTCTCGTTGTCTACTTTAATAATTGACTAACTTAGTCAAATCATCACGTTGACACCTAATTTGTTCTTCATGAATAAATAACTAATTATGTATTTAATAATACAACTCACATGTAATTATGTTATTTGCATGCTAAACAAATATTTTATCATCATATAATATTTCTAACATATTTACATGTTCATTATTTTAATACACTAACCCATTGTTAGACTTAGAAAATTTAAAAGCTCATTTTTTTTATTTTTTTATTTTTTTATTTTTTTTATTTTTTATTTTTATTTTTTTTTATTTTTTATTTTTTTTTGGGAAGTGGCGCTGCGGCGCCACGTTTATACAGGCTCTCGGCGCTGCGGCCGGCCCCCTGGTGCTACGGCGCGGTGGCGCTGCGGCGCGGGAAATAGACTAGGAGCTCGCGCCGCGGCGCGACGCTCCAGCCTCTGAATTTCCATTTCGCGAAGAACACAGAATTCAGCGAAAATAATTACTACAAAATCATTAATTCTCCAAATTAAACATACCCACATGTTGGAATTCATATATAATTAATACCCAACATTTATATACTGACAAAACTAATTTTAAACACTTAATAACAGATTTAAAGCCTAACAATTCACTGACTTTGATGTTCATGAAGTTTTAGAAAACTTTATGTGAAAATTCTCCCTACGAATTCGTTATAACACCGAATTCATTCGTTTAAGGCTTGATCTCTTCAAATTAACATGCTCAATAATATAAGGGTGTAAAATTTATGAAAACACTTCTGTTTAACATACTAAAATCACGTATAAGGCCTTAAGGCCATAACCCATACTCTGTAATTTTGCAGAAATTATATACTATGTAATTTCCTGAAACTGATACTATGGTTTACATAATATATATAATTAAACACGATTTTATACATATTAACCCATATATAAACTTATAATCATCTCATATCTCCCAAATACAGAGATTTACAGAAAAATGTGAAAGCCATTTTATAAAAACTAAAAGACGTAATTTAGAATTTGGGAAGGAGAATTACCCAGAGTATAATTAATGGATGGGATGATTAGTGGTGATTCTTTCACAACAACCTGTTGATTACACTATCAATTTATCTCTCAGACTTCTCAATTCTTTCTCTGTAATTCTCTCTGATAGCTTTCTAGACTTAGGCAAAATAATGAAAATAAAAGAGAACGTCGTAATAAGGAAAAGGTCTGACGCGCGTTGGTGGTCAGTTACCCAGTCATGGGTAACTGCCCTCAACTTCCTATAGTGCCATGTTTGGCTAGCAAGAGAATAATTCAAAACCATTTAATTTAATAAAACCTTTATAATATAGTTTAATTCATGTCACACTCTTATAAAATAAATCCCATATTTTATTTAATTTTCTTAAAATAAAATATAATAATTTATCATAATTTCACATAGTCACATAATTAAATTTCTCATTAATAAATAATGTCAATTTATTAAATCTCTAATTAATAATTACATTAATTAAAGTAACATCATGCTTAATTAAATTATTTCATTTAATTCAATAAGCTCACATAATCACATACTTGAATAATAAAAAATTTCTACATTAATTTAATAAATGCAACACATATAACTAGATTAATCTACCACAATTGCATCACTTAATTATTAAATCTAATAATTAAATCATCGAAAATATTTATTTAACTCAATAAATATTAAAATTAATTTACAAAATTCTCGTTCGTCACATCTTTCCCCCCTTAAAAGGATTCTGTCCCCAGAATCACGACTCAATAATTTTGACCCGTTACATTCTCCCCCCTTACAAAGATTCTGTCCCCAGAATCGCATACACATAATTAAGTAAATAAATGAGGGTAATTCTTCATCATATTCTCTTCGAGTTCCCACGTAGCTTCTTCAGCGTTGTGGTTCCTCCAAATTACCTTAACAGAAGGTATAACTTTATTTCTGAGAACTTGTTCTTTTCGGTCGACAATTTGGACAGGAATTTCTTCATAAGATAAATCTTTCTCAAAATGCAGGGGTTCGTATTCAATTACATGCTTGTAATCAGGTTTGTAAGGTCGTAACACAGAAACATGGAAGACGTTGTGGATATTCTCGAGTGTTGGAGGTAAGGCTACCTCGTACGCAACTTCTCCAATTCTTCGCAGTACCTCAAAGGGTCCAATAAATCTTGGGCTCAATTTTTCTTTCTTTCCGAACCTGATCTTTCCCTTCCAGGGAGAGACCTTCAAGAAAACATAACTACCTGATTCAAACTCGATATTTTTACGATGTGGATCAGCGTATTTCTTCTGTCGATCTTGAGCTGCTACCAGTCGTGCTCGGATCACTTTGACTATTTCTGCCGTCTGCTGTACCAATTCTGGCCCTAGCAATTGTCTTTCACCAACTTCATCCCAATAAAGCGGAGTTCTACACTTTCTGCCGTATAACGCTTCGTAAGGCGGCATACCAATACTAGCGTGGTAACTGTTGTTGTAGCCAAACTCTACCAACGGTAGGTGATCATCCCAATTTCCTTTGAAGTCCATTACACAGGCTCGTAACATATCTTCCAGTGTTTGAATCGTTCGTTCGCTCTGTCCGTCTGTTTGAGGGTGGTAAGCTGTACTCATTCGCAGTTGTGTACCCATGCATTCCTGAAGACGTTTCCAGAAATTTGATGTGAAGCGCGGATCCCTATCGGAAACAATAGACACCGGCACTCCGTGCCTTGAAACAATCTCTTTCACATATAATCTTGCCAACTGATCTAAGTTAAATCTGATTTTGATAGGAAGGAAGTGCGCGGATTTCGTCAGTCGGTCAATGATAACCTATACTGCGTCGTAGCCTTTCTGAGTCGTCGGATGGCCAACCACGAAGTCCATCGTAATATGTTCCCATTTTCATTCTGGGATCTCCAACGGTTGTAGCAATCCACTCGGTCTTTGATGTTCTGCTTTAACTTTCTGACATGTCAGGCATTTGACAACACATTCTGCAACATCACGTTTCAAATTCGGCCACCAGAAATGTTGTCGAAGATCTTGATACATTTTTGTACTACCAGGGTGAATCGAATATCTTGAACTATGAGCCTCACTCAAAATTTCTTCCTTAATTTCTTGTACTGGCGGAACCCAAATTCTGCTTTCAAATCTCAATATTCCTTCCTTATCCATCTTAAATCTTGGTTCGGTTCCTTCAGATATCTTCGTTGTTACCTTTTTGCATTCATCATCCTGAAGCTGAGCCTCCTTCACTCTATCCAGTAGAGTTGTACCAGATTGCATCTGAAATAGCTTCTTATCAATCTCCATAGGATACTTCACTTCTAACTTCAGTTTCTCCATATCTGCAATTAGCTCCTGCTGGGCAGTCAACATCATCAATTTCTCACGACCCTTTCTACTTAAGGCGTCGGCAACCACATTAGCCTTACCCGGATGGTATAAAATCTCACAGTCATAATCCTTGATTAATTCCAACCATCTTCTTTGACGCATATTCAAATCTTTCTGTGTAAAAATATATTTCAGACTCTTGTGGTCCGTATATATTTCACACTTCTCCCCGTATAGATAGTGCCTCCAAATTTTTAAAGCAAAAACAACTGCAGCTAACTCCAAATCATGGGTTGGGTAACCCTTCTCGTAATCCTTCAACTGCCGTGATGCATACGCAATGACTTTGCCGTTTTGCATCAGCACACAGCCAAGTCCTTTATGCGACGCATCGCTAAAAACAACAAAATTTCCTGTATCATCCAGAAGAGATAACACAGGCGCTGTACTCAACCTCTTCTTTAATTCTTGAAAACTCTCCTCACACTTCTCCGTCCAAATAAATTTCACAGCTTTTCGAGTTAAATTCGTTAACGGAGTTGCGATCTTAGAAAAATCTTGTATGAATCTTCTATAATATCCTGCTAATCCAAGAAAACTTCTTACTTCTGACGGCGTTCTCGGCTGATCCCAGTTAATCACAGCTTCTACTTTGGATGGATCTACCAAAATTCCATCTTTATCGATTACGTGACCAAGAAATTGTACTCTCTCGATCCAGAATTCGCATTTCGAAAATTTAGCATACAACTTCTCCCTTCTCAATACTTCCAACGTTAACCTCAAGTGTTCTTCATGTTCCTCTTTGGTTTTGGAATATACCAAAATGTCGTCTATAAATACCACCACGAATTTGTCCAAAAACGGCTTGAATACACCATTCATTAGTCCCATAAATGCTGCAGGAGCATTCGTAAGACCAAACGACATTACTAAAAACTCATAATGACCATATCGCGTTCGGAACGCTGTCTTTGGTACATCCTCTGACCTCACCTTCAGTTGGTGATGACCACTCCTCAAGTCAATCTTGGAAAAGTATTTTGCTCCCTTCAATTGATCAAACAGATCATCGATCCTCGGTAATGGATATCTGTTCTTAATCGTGACCTTATTTAATTCTCTGTAGTCAATGCAGAGCCTCATCGATCCGTCCTTCTTTTCACGAACAACACCGGCGCTCCCCACGGCGATACGCTCGGTTGAATGTACTTTTTATCCAACAATTCTTGTAGTTGTACCATTAATTCCTTCATATCTACTGGCGCCATTTGGTATGGTGCCTTCGATATTGGAGCAGTTCCGGGCGCCAAATCAATCACAAAGTCTACTTCTCTATCTGGTGGAAGTCCTGGCAAATCGTCTGGAAATACATCGACGAAGTCCCTCACAATCGGTATCTCCTCTACCTTCGGGTTCTCTTTTCGACTGTCGACTATGTAAGCTAAATATCCTACACAGCCTTGTCTTAATAACTTCCTGGCTTGCAACATCGTCAGACAACTCGCTTGTCTAGGCGACTTGCTACCATAAAACACAACCTTTGACGGAGTCATAAGGTTAATACGCTTCTTTTGGCAGTCAATTACAGCCCCATAATTGGATAGCCAATCCATACCCAATATAACGTCGAATTCCCCCAATCGAATAGGGATAAGATCTACGTTCATGATATTACCCTTAATATCCACTCTACAATTCTTAAACACATGCTTAACAGGAATTATCTCTCTATTCGCAATTTCTATAATCATGGGATATTCCAATTCATCCTTAAGCAAATCTAAACTATTAGCAAAGTCATCGGATATAAAGGAACAAGTAGCACCCGAATCAAATAAAACGTAAGCATTAATTTCATTGATCGGAATGATACCTGACACCATATCACGAGACTGGATTGCATCCTGCACCGTCATATTGAAAGTTCTGGCGGTTGGTCGGTTTGTTGCAGGTGGTCCGGTGATGGTTAAGGTATTTCCACTGCTATTTCCCCGGTTTCCTCCTTGTCCTGATCCTCTCGATCCCTTCTTGGGACAGTCTCTTGCTAAATGATCTTTTGAACCACAGTTGAAACAAGCACCCTTCTTTGGGTTTGGACAATTTGGTGCTATATGGCCTTCCTGACCACAATTGTAGCACACTCTCTTTCCCTTCAAACAAACTCCTAGATGTGCCTTGCCGCAAGTCGAACATGCTTCTATCTTCTTTTTCTGCCCTCCGTGTTGACTTCCAGCTGTCGAGTTATCCGTCCACTTCCTCTTCTGATTATTATTATTCCCAGTATTACTTATACCAGTCTTGTTATTACCTTCATTCTCACTCTTTTTCTTTTTCTGTTATTGATTGTACTTAGTCACTGCATCACTTCCTCCTTCCGCGAGAATGGCCTTTTCCAAAACTCCCGCAAACGTGTTAAGTTGAAACATTGATACCTTGCTGTATACCCAAGGCTTCAGTCCTTGTTCGAATCGTCTAGCTTTCCTCTCGTCAGTGTGTACTTGATACGGGGCAAACCTTGCCAACTCATCGAACTTAGCCGCGTATTCAGGCACGCTCATGTTTCCCTGTTTCAGTTCCAGAAATTGCACCTCCATCTGATTCTGCGAACTAGCTGGGAAATACATTTCGAAAAACATCTCTTTGAATCTCTCCCACGTAATTACACCATCACCTCCTCGCATCTTGTTTGCCTGCCACCAGTAGTTAGCCTCAGACTTCATCATAAATGTCGCAAAAACGGTCTTCTGATCTTCTCGAACCCTAGCAACGTCGAAAACCTTCTCCATTTCCATCACCCACGTTTGAGCCTCGATCGGGTTTCTGGAACCTTTGAACTCTGGCGGTCCCACCGCCTTAAAATCTTTAAACGTTGTGCTAGGTGGAGCTTGCGGTTGGTCATTCATGACTCCAGTTAGTAAATTAACTAGCTGTTGAACTGGATTAACGTTGGCATTATTGTTATTATTGGTTGACCCTTCCTGAGCCGGTTGACGTTGTTGTCTTCTCCTTGGCGGCATTTTTCTGTTAAATAAACGTTTATTAGAACTTTATTTATTTCTCTACATAGTTAAGACATTACTCAACAATTTAACATATAACTTAACACATCATCTCAAACAACTTGATATCTTTTCATTCAAATAAAAAGTTTTAACATTAAACTATAGCATACTGCTATTTACATCATCTATACTGGAATAAAGAATCCACAAGATTTAAAACATTCAAATATTAACATATTCCTTAGTTTATAAACACGTCAGAATTTACATAAAACTATATAAGTCTTTCACATAAATAAACAGATTCTATTCCTGTCTTCCAAGGTGCTCAATAGCCTTGCCACGCTCCTCATTCATGATACGAGACATCGTCCTGCGATCCAACATATACGATGGAAGTCCTTCAAACTGGATGGGGTACCTTAACACTCGCTCTTGAACCTCATCCATCGCATGATTAAGTGTGGCGTACGTGTCTTCAAGCTTTGCCTTCTTTGCACGACTATCATCTTCTGCACGATCAGCTCGTTGTGATTCTCTTACCCATCCTTCCTCTGCTATTTTCAGTCTTCCGGAGGTTTCCTTCATTTCCTTCTTCAGCTTCTCTATCTCCTCGGTCTTATCTTCGGTTTGACCCTTCTCATGAACCAGATCCCACTCCACGTTTCCTAAACGTGTATGAAGGGTCACAATCTCTCTATCCTTCTCCTCTAAAGTAGACTGCTGAACAGTCGCTCGCTCAGTCAATTCCTGAACCTCATCTTGTAACTCCACGTTACGATCATATAGTGTGTCATACATCTCAGCATCAACAGTATACCGTGGTAGTTCCTCTTCTTCTTCCTCCTCATCAAACTCCTCCTCAAGATCCTCCTCAGGATCAATCTCAGGTTCATGCTCCTGACCAACAATGGTGATCAATGGAGATGAAACCCTCTGCACCAGCTGCTCCCTAACGACATGAATGTCTCGGGGCTCCTCCTCAGTCGGTCCTACAAGTACACGAGATCCCTCCTCAGTAGGTACTATAGGTAAATGGGGTCCCTCCTCAGCTTGACTAGCTTCTCCATCATTCGTCATACTGACAACAAAATTTTAAGTTTTAGTTACTAAGTCATACTATCTAACGCATACTTAACACATAAACACATAATGTATTTTATTATCTTCAATGAATTACAAAAATTCATTTCTTAGAACTCGATAAGAGTTTTTAATTACTATCTTCTTCTATAAGGCTACTACCTAAGGTTGTTTCCCCCACCTAAGGTTCATAACCTACAGCTCTGATACCAACTTGTGACAACCCCAAATTCGAGTACTTCGATTCCACGGGATTTGGTGTTCACTGTACAAGCATCATCTATCTATCTACCCATAAATAATATCAAACCATACAATAGATAGAAATCATAATAAAATCTCTTCCCTTAAGGTTTACATCAACTGAATCATAAATAAATCCCAGGTTACTCTAACCTTAAAACATCTGTGCGGAATTCTAAACAAATAAGTCTTAACATCAACATAACTCAAGTCTTAAACAAATACATCAGTTAATAAATAACAGGTCTTCATCATTTACTAACTTTGCCCTTGCCCTTACTAGTGGAGGGTTCATCGCTTCTTTCATTCTTAACTGCAATGTTATTATTAAGCAAGAGTGAGCACAAATGCCCACAAGTATAAAAAATGAAACAACAGTATAATAACATGTGAATAATCAACGACATCTGAATAAAGCTCAACTTTTGAATCAAGAATAAATAACATGAATTAAAAGAATACTGAGGGTCATAAGACCTTGAACTATGTCCTAGGTTAACAAGGGTTATACTTGAAACCTTTAACAGTCATAAGACTATGGACCTTCTTCTCGTACTTAGGGGGATCAGCCCTTAGTACCATACTGTGCACAATATCTTAACGCTAACGCATAAGTGAATCCCTTTTCAGGGTCGTTCATCTCAGTTTGACATTCGAGTCCGCACCAAAGGAAGTTTGGTTTGGATAATTCAATAAGTGTTCTGAAATTTAGAATGTTCATCAACTAAGGACTAGCTGAATCATTAAGATTCACTAGTCTAAAAAGGTTCAACAATAATGATATTCGATTTGAATAATAATCTCAAATGTATACAATAGAACAATTATTGTATAATTGAATCATGCTTTGAAAGATAATCAATCTTTAGTATAATACTTGAACTTGAATAATAATTTAAGTTTAAGTAAATTGCTCAATGTAAAAGTAGAGTTAAGAAACTTGCTCAATTTAAGAGTTTAAGTTTAGGAAACTTGCCTCGCGTGTAGATTACACTTTAACTAATCACGTTCTTTGAAATAAATCCTACATACCATTCACATTCAATACCAGTTAATTATTAACTAATCATCATAACTTATTCTCGTTGTCTACTTTAATAATTGACTAACTTAGTCAAATCATCACGTTGACACTTAATTTGTTCTTCATGAATAAATAACTAATTATGTATTTAATAATACAACTCACATGTAATTATGTTATTTGCATGCTAAACAAATATTTTATCATCATATAATATTTCTAACATATTTACATGTTCATTATTTTAATACACTAACCCATTGTTAGACTTAGAAAATTTAAAAGCTCATTTTTTTTTATTTTTTATTTTTTATTTTTTATTTTTTATTTTTTTTTATTTTTTATTTTTTTTTTGGAAGTGGCGCTGCGGCGCCACGTTTATACAGGCTCTCGGCGCTGCGGCCGGCCCCCTGGTGCTACGGCGCGGTGGCGCTGCGGCGCGGGAAATAGACTAGGAGCTCGCGCCGCGGCGCGACGCTCCAGCCTCTGAATTTCCATTTCGCGAAGAACACTGAATTCAGCGAAAATAATTACTACACAATCATTAATTCTCCAAATTAAACATACCCACATGTTGGAATTCATATATAATTAATACCCAACATTTATATACTGACAAAACTAATTTTAAACACTTAATAACAGATTTAAAGCCTAACAATTCACTGACTTTGATGTTCATGAAGTTTTAGAAAACTTTATGTGAAAATTCTCTCTACGAATTCGTTATAACACCGAATTCATTCGTTTAAGGCTTGATCTCTTCAAATTAACATGCTCAATAATATAAGGGTGTAAAATTTATGAAAACACTTCTGTTTAACATACTAAAATCACGTATAAGGCCTTAAGGCCATAACCCATACTCTGTAATTTTGCAGAAATTATATACTACGTAATTTCCTGAAACTGATACTATGGTTTACATAATATATATAATTAAACACGATTTGATACATATTAACCAATATATAAACTTATAATCATCTCATATCTCCCAAATACAGAGATTTACAGAAAAATGTGAAAGCCATTTTATAAAAACTAAAAGACGTAATTTAGAATTTGGGAAGGAGAATTACCCAGAGTATAATTAATGGATGGGATGATTAGTGGTGATTCTTTCACAACAACCTGTTGATTACACTCTCAATTTATCTCTCAGACTTCTCAATTCTTTCTCTGTAATTCTCTCTGATAGCTTTCTAGACTTAGGCAAAATAATGAAAATAAAAGAGAACGTCGTAATAAGGAAAATGTGACGCCCCCAAAATTAGGTATACATCACCCATCTTGGGTCGTCAGATACATAGTACAGAATACAAATACAACTTAATAATACAACTGTCATGTACAATACGACAAAACATAAACTGTGAGTTTGAATACAAATATTATCTTCTAGAGAGTATTCATACTCAAAAGGAGTCCTCATTACATTTATTAACACACCATTACATAGAATAGTGAGGACTACTAACTAATACTATCATTCGGACCATCACTCCGTACCCCGACTTGTCCCAGCTACGTTCTCATTTCCTGAAGAGAACAGTGAAAGAAAGGGTGAGCTCAACTAGCCCAGTAAGAAATATTATGACTAAGATAATGCAGAATAAATTATCATTAGCCTTCAACAATGTTAAACTGATAAAATATAATAGACATCAAGTTTAACTGCAGCGGAACAAGCAATCCATTAAAAGAGTCAAGTAGAAAATAAACTCTACTATCTTTTATGATTTAAAAGGTTTTTCAACACTGTGATCGCTGAGACTCAGCTTAATAAAATAATCCACATCATCGAATCACCCCTGCACTACGGCCAAGGATATTCGTGTATTCATTAATGGTCATGATCATGCCAACAACTGTCCATCAATGCACTACGGGCCAATGAGGACTTTTACCACATCATTTGTAACATTACGGTCATGATTATACCGAATAATCCCTGGTCATAATCATACCAAGTCCATCTATGCACTACATGCCACAGATGACTTTCAACATTTTATAAACATGAGGATGATGACAATGATATAAGAATTCAATAAAACAAGTTCAAGAATTAATTTATCCAGGAATTAACAACGTCCAAATTGTCAACATGATACTGCATTGTGGAGTAAAATTCAAGAATGCTTAGAAGAATATTTTCTTGAAAAGATACTGGATGAAACGCAACTATCAAGGATATTCCACAAATTTCATGGAGTATAGAAGTCAAAACTTAACCAACTGAGTACAATAAAGAATGGAATAACAAAAGAAATCACCATGCATGCGATAGACCGCACAGACAGGTTATTCCAATAGAATAATAAATAATGGAACCAGGTCCGGCGTAAACGCACAGACAGGATATTCCGACAGAATAATAAATAATGGAACCAGGTCCGGTGTAAAACACACAGACAGGATATTCCAACAGAATAATAATAAAACGGAACCAGGTCCGGTGTAAAACACACAGACAGGATGTTCCAACAGAATAATAAACGGAACCAGGTCCGGTGTAAAACACACAGACAGGATGTTCCAACAGAATAATAAACGGAACCAGGTCCGGTGTAAAACACACAGACAGGATGTTCCAACAGAATAATAGAAGAATGTCACCAAGTATAGGGTAGACCGCGTATACTGGTTATTCCAACAGAATAATAACAAATGGAATAACAGAAGTTCTCTTCATGAATATAAAAGAAATAATATTCCCTACCTTAAAAGAACTGGATATTGGAAAAGTGATGTAGCAGAATACTTTTAGTCTCTCTCTCTCTTATTCTCTCTATACTTTCTCTCTCTATAGCTTGAATGAATTCGTGAAAAATAATGAAGCCCTAGGCCTCTATTTATAGAAAAACTGAGGGTGGCTCTTGGTCTTAACGAAGGGTCAAATGACTCTTGGTCTTAACGAAGGGTCAAATGACTCTTGGTAATATTGAAGGGACAACTACTATTGACGAAAGTAATTACTATTGACCAAGGTAAATACTATTGACGAAGGTAATTACTATTGACCAAGGTAAATACTATTGACGAAGGTAATTACTATTGACGACGGTAATTACTATTGACGACGGTAATTACTATTGACGAAGAGACTCTTAGATGATGACATATGGCCCCCCATAAAATAACCAAACTTACCACAACGTCTCAATAATATAACATATTATACAGATGATACTATGACAATAATTTAAGAGATATGATGCAGCAATTACTGTAGCAATAATTGAGTATAGCTGAGTGACTTCTCACGTAAGCATCAATAATCAATACCGTGTGCTACTATGCAACCACGCGTATTACTGTACGAGTAGTTCAACAGTTTTAACGGTTTTAACGCTCAGCCGTTATTTTTATAGAAAGATAATTCTGTCGTTTTCTCAATCCGACAATAATTCCGTTGTGGGGTCCACCAATGATTGTGCCGTCGTACGAATATTCCCCGACAAAAAGAATATTCTCCGACCAAACGAATATTTTATAACAACTTGCTTACTTTGCAAAATTTATAAATATTACCCACAACTATAACATTATATCAAATTAACTCCATAATATTCAAAAATGATATTTATAGAAAATTCATCTTTATTTATAAAAGTTGGGGTCTTACAACCTCCCCTTCTTATGAAATTTCGCCCTCGAAATTAGGGTACGTACCTGGTATGTCGAAGAGGTAAGGATACCTTGATTTCATTTCTGATTCTAACTCCCAAGTCATTTCCTCAACATCGTGGTTTCTCCACAAAACTTTGACTTGAGGTATAACCTTGGAGCGTAGAATATGTTCCTTCTTATCCAAGATTTGAACAGGAACTTCTTCATACGTCAAATCCTCCGCTATTTCGTCCGGTTCTAACTCAATAATGTGGTTCGGGTCTTCCACATATTTGCGTAACATGGATATGTGGAAAACGTTATGAACACGAGACATACTTGGCGGTAAAGCGAGTCTATAAGCCACAGTTCCTACTCGATCGAGGATTAAAAATGGACCGATGAATCGAGGATTTAGCTTTCCTCTCTTTCCAAATCTCGTAACTCCTTTCCATGGAGCAACACGTAAGAACACATGATCTCCTACATCAAATTCCACGTCCTTTCGATGAAGATCAGCATAACTCTTTTGTCGATCTTGTGAGGTTTTTATACGTTGTCGGATCGTTTGAATCTTTTCTGTAGTCATACGTACCAACTCCGGTCCCAACAACGTTGCTTCGCCCACCTCATCCCAGCATACTGGAGAACGACATTTTCTTCCATACAATGCTTCGAATGGAGCCATGCCAATACTTGCTTGATAACTGTTGTTGTAGGAAAACTCCACCAATGGTAAGAACTTGTCCCAACTTCCCTTGAAGTCAAAGACACAGAGTCTTAATAGATCTTCAAGAGTTTGAATAGTCCTCTCTGATTGTCCGTCCGTCTGAGGATGATATGCTGAACTAAATCGTAACTCCGTGCCCATAGCTTTTTGTAAACTAACCCAAAATCGTGAAGTGAATCTTGGGTCTCGATCAGAAACTATGGATACTGGCATACCATGCAGTCTTACAATCTCGTTTATGTACATACGAGCAAGACGTTCAAGTGTATAAGTTTCTCGTATCGGTAAGAAATGAGCAGACTTGGTCAATCTATCAACAATGACCCAAATCGCATCAATACCTTGAGAAACCCTAGGAAGACCGGTAACGAAATCCATGGTAATGTGCTCCCACTTCCATTCTGGAATTTCAAGTGGTTGCAATGGACCTTTTGGTACTTGATGCTCCGCTTTGACTCGTTGACAAGTTAGACACCTTGAGATAAACAACGCTATCTCTCTCTTCATATTGCTCCACCAAAATGTATGACGAAGATCATGATACATTTTGGTACTTCCAGGATGGATTGCAAACGGTGTGTTGTGCGCCTCCATCATGATTTCATACTTTAAATCAGGGTTGTTAGGAACACAAAGTCTGGAGTTGACTCGAAGTATTCCTTCTTCATCGATTCTTGCTTCCGGCATACACCTTCTTGCACTTTCTTCCTCATACGCATCAGCTCCAGGTCTGTAGCTTGAGCAGCTTTAACTTTATCGATTAAAGTCGGTTCTACTCGTATATTCGCCATCATCACATGGGTCCCTGGAGTCTTCAACTCTATCTCCATCCTTTGCAAGTCACACAAAATGGGCCTTTGCGTTGTTAATATTGCACTTGTACCCGCATATGATCTTCTACTCAATGCGTCAGCTACCACGTTCGCTTTTCCAGGATGGTATTGAATGGTATGATCATAATCTTTCAACAGTTCAAGCCAACGTCGTTGTCGCATGTTGAGTTCCTTTTGAGTGAAGAAATATTTGAGGCTTTTATGATCCGTAAAGATCTCCACTTTCTCCCCATACAAGTAATGCCTCCAAATTTTAAGTGCAAAGACAACAGCTGCCAACTCTAGATCATGAGTAGGATAATTCCTCTCATATTCCTTGAGTTGTCTTGATGCATAGGCTATGACTTTTCCATGTTGCATGAGAACGCATCCCAACCCTTTGCTCGAAGCATCACTGTAGATGACAAATCCCTCCGAGCCAGATGGTATTGTTAGAACAGGTGCTGAAATGAGTCTCCTCTTGAGTTCTTGAAAACTCTGCTCACATTCTTCGCTCCAACCAAACTTTGTATCTTTCCGAGTCAGCTGAGTTAATGGAGTAGCGATTCGAGAAAATCCTTCCACGAATCTCCGATAATAACCAGCTAAACCAAGAAAGCTACGTACCTCGGTCACTGATTTAGGTTGCTCCCAGCTTTGAATAGCTTCAATCTTTGCCGGGTCAACCGATATTCCACGACTTGATACTACGTGCCCAAGGAATGCTACCTCCTCCAGCCAGAACTCGCATTTCTTCAACTTGGCATAAAGCTTGTATTCACGAAGCTTTTGGAGTACCAGCCTCAAGTGTTGCTCATGATCTTCACGGCTTTTGGAATAAATAAGGATGTCATCAATAAAGACGACCACAAAGTGATCCAAATATTCCTTGAATACCCGGTTCATCATATCCATGAAGGCAGCAGGAGCATTAGTCAATCCAAAGGACATGACTAAGAATTCATAATGCCCGTACCGAGTTCTAAAAGCCGTCTTTGGAATATCCTCAGTTCTAACCTTCAGCTGATGATATCCAGAACGAAGATCGATCTTTGAAAAGAATTGTGCTCCTTGCAACTGGTCAAACAGGTCATCAATACGTGGCAATGGGTACCTATTTTTGATGGTGACATGATTCAACTCCCGATAATCAATACAAAGTCGCATACTTCCATCTTTCTTCTTCACGAATAGAACAGGAGCACCCCAAGGAGAAGTACTAGGACGAATAAAGCCAATGTCTAACAATTCCTGCAGTTGGATCTTTAACTCCTGAAGTTCAATAGGAGCCATTCGATATGGGGCTTTGGAAATGGGTTTTGTACCGGGTTCAAGTCGATACAAAATTCAATTTCACGCTCTGGGGGTAGGCCAGGAAGTTCTTCAGGGAATACGTCAGGGAATTTATTAACAATAGAAATATCATTCAAAACTGACGTATTTTTGTTTAGATCTGTGACATGAGCTAAGAAAGCTTGACATCCGTTTTTCAATAAACGAATAGCTTTATGGCTTGAGATGACAGCGATTGATTTTAATGGTTTGGTTGCTTGAATTCGCATAATAGGTCGATTAGGAATATGAAAGCTAACAACCTTACGAAAACAATCAATTTTTGCATAATGAGTAGTTAACCAATCAATCCCTAGAATCACGTCAAATGCAAGTATTTTTAATGAAATCAGATCGATAGGTAATGTGTGGGTACCAACTTGAACCAAACAAGACTTATAAACAGTGGAGGTAATGAAGGTTTCTCCCAACGGAGTTTCCACAGATAAGTCAAAGTCTAATTTCTCCGGAATCAAATTTAATCGATGAGCGCAAGTAGGAGAAATAAAAGAATGGGTTGAACCGGTATCAAATAAAGTATAGACTTCGTTAGAGTTTATGATAAGCTTACCCGTGATGACCTCATTCGGGTTCCTTGCTTCTGGGAGTTCACAACAAACGCTCTCCCTTGCACAACCGGTTTTGACTTTTCTGGGACGGCCTTTGGTGCCTCCATCCTAGCTGAATTTGTCTTCGGTAAACGACAAAATCGGGCTAAATGACCTTCTCTTCCACAATTATAACATGCTTTGGACGGCATCGCGCAGTTTGGACTGATGTGCCCCTCCCCTCCGCATTTGAAACATATGATAGGTGGTCGTTCTCCTTCCTTAACGACAGGTGCTGGTGCTGACGTCTTTCCATCATTGTTGAATCTCCTCTTCTTGAAATGTCCATTCTTATTGTTTTGGCCCTGATTACCACCGAAGTGGTTACCATTTCTGGCCTGTTGATTCCCTCCACGCTTGTTGTCACCGCTTCGATGACTGCTCTCACTGGTATTATCATTTTGCCGGCTGCTCTCTTTTGGTTGCGTTGTCTCGTTATCGCGCTCCACCAACTGAGCCCTATTTACAACATCTGAATACAAACACAGTTTATGAGAAACAAGATGTTGACGTATCTCCGGCTTCAAACCTCTTAAAAACATCCGCGTCATTCTTTCTTCATTATCCACCAGGTGGGACGCAAACCGGGATAACTCCGCAAATTTTGCCTCGTACTGCGACACGGTCATATTATTCTGCTCCAATTTGATGAACTCCACCTCCTTCATGTGACGAATACTCTCGGGAAAGTATTTGTCGTTAAACAGCTCTTGGAACTTCTCCCAAGACATCTTCAGTGCGGCAGGTTGAGTACGCTTTATCGATTCCCACCAGTAATCTGCCTCTCCTCGCAACATAAAGGCGGCAAAGGGAACCTTTTGCTCCTCGGAGCAACCCAAGACATCAAATATCTTGGTGATCTGCTTTATCCATGTTTCAGCTACAAGTGGTTTGGGTTCTCCCTTAAACTCCGGTGGTCCCAGCTCCTTAAACTGTTTAGCGGTGACCGCCTGAGAGTTTCCAGTATTTCCACCTACGTTGTGGACAGGAGCCGCTTTCACCTGTTGTTGCATGAATTGCATAAAGCCTCTGAACATTTGATCATTCATCATTTGGTCAGTGTTGTTGTTTGCATGAGGATTGACACCTTCCTGATGCACATTATCCTGATTATTGATATGTGGTGAATCAACAGTCGTCTGTGCTCCATTGCTATTCTCAACATTCTCAGATGCCATTTTCAGATACTGCCACAAAATAAAAATTAATTGATATGTCATATATTATCCTTATATTATGACCGACCAATTAAATACCATGCAAATAAACTTAGGTATGTCATACTAGCGAAGGAATTCCCCGTCTCTCCCCTCCTAGTTCTATTCTCACATCTTAGCCAGGGATCATATCCCTAAGCTCTGATACCAACTGTGACGCCCCCAAAATTAGGTATACATCACCCATCTTGGGTCGTCAGATACATAGTACAGAATACAAATACAACTTAATAATACAACTGTCGTGTACAATACGACAAAACATAAACTGTGAGTTTGAATACAAATATTATCTTCTAGAGAGTATTCATACTCAAAAGGAGTCCTCATTACATTTATTAACACACCATTACATAGAATAGTGAGGACTACTAACTAATACTATCATTCGGACCATCACTCCGTACCCCGACTTGTCCCAGCTACGTTCTCATTTCCTGAAGAGAACAGTGAAAGAAAGGGTGAGCTCAACTAGCCCAGTAAGAAATATTATGACTAAGATAATGCAGAATAAATTATCATTAGCCTTCAACAATGTTAAACTGATAAAATATAATAGACATCAAGTTTAACTGCAGCGGAACAAGCAATCCATTAAAAGAGTCAAGTAGAAAATAAACTCTACTATCTTTTATGATTTAAAAGGTTTTTCAACACTGTGATCGCTGAGACTCAGCTTAATAAAATAATCCACATCATCGAATCACCCCTGCACTACGGCCAAGGATATTCGTGTATTCATTAATGGTCATGATCATGCCAACAACTGTCCATCAATGCACTACGGGCCAATGAGGACTTTTACCACATCATTTGTAACATTACGGTCATGATTATACCGAATAATCCCTGGTCATAATCATACCAAGTCCATCTATGCACTACATGCCACAGATGACTTTCAACATTTTATAAACATGAGGATGATGACAATGATATAAGAATTCAATAAAACAAGTTCAAGAATTAATTTATCCAGGAATTAACAACGTCCAAATTGTCAACATGATACTGCATTGTGGAGTAAAATTCAAGAATGCTTAGAAGAATATTTTCTTGAAAAGATACTGGATGAAACGCAACTATCAAGGATATTCCACAAATTTCATGGAGTATAGAAGTCAAAACTTAACCAACTGAGTACAATAAAGAATGGAATAACAAAAGAAATCACCATGCATGCGATAGACCGCACAGACAGGTTATTCCAATAGAATAATAAATAATGGAACCAGGTCCGGCGTAAACGCACAGACAGGATATTCCGACAGAATAATAAATAATGGAACCAGGTCCGGTGTAAAACACACAGACAGGATATTCCAACAGAATAATAATAAAACGGAACCAGGTCCGGTGTAAAACACACAGACAGGATGTTCCAACAGAATAATAAACGGAACCAGGTCCGGTGTAAAACACACAGACAGGATGTTCCAACAGAATAATAAACGGAACCAGGTCCGGTGTAAAACACACAGACAGGATGTTCCAACAGAATAATAGAAGAATGTCACCAAGTATAGGGTAGACCGCGTATACTGGTTATTCCAACAGAATAATAACAAATGGAATAACAGAAGTTCTCTTCATGAATATAAAAGAAATAATATTCCCTACCTTAAAAGAACTGGATATTGGAAAAGTGATGTAGCAGAATACTTTTAGTCTCTCTCTCTCTTATTCTCTCTATACTTTCTCTCTCTATAGCTTGAATGAATTCGTGAAAAATAATGAAGCCCTAGGCCTCTATTTATAGAAAAACTGAGGGTGGCTCTTGGTCTTAACGAAGGGTCAAATGACTCTTGGTCTTAACGAAGGGTCAAATGACTCTTGGTAATATTGAAGGGACAACTACTATTGACGAAAGTAATTACTATTGACCAAGGTAAATACTATTGACGAAGGTAATTACTATTGACCAAGGTAAATACTATTGACGAAGGTAATTACTATTGACGACGGTAATTACTATTGACGACGGTAATTACTATTGACGAAGAGACTCTTAGATGATGACATATGGCCCCCCATAAAATAACCAAACTTACCACAACGTCTCAATAATATAACATATTATACAGATGATACTATGCCAATAATTTAAGAGATATGATGCAGCAATTACTGTAGCAATAATTGAGTATAGCTGAGTGACTTCTCACGTAAGCATCAATAATCAATACCGTGTGCTACTATGCAACCACGCGTATTACTGTACGAGTAGTTCAACAGTTTTAACGGTTTTAACGCTCAGCCGTTATTTTTATAGAAAGATAATTCTGTCGTTTTCTCAATCCGACAATAATTCCGTTGTGGGGTCCACCAATGATTGTGTCGTCGTACGAATATTCCCCGACAAAAAGAATATTCTCCGACCAAACGAATATTTTATAACAACTTGCTTACTTTGCAAAATTTATAAATATTACCCACAACTATAACATTATATCAAATTAACTCCATAATATTCAAAAATGATATTTATAGAAAATTCATCTTTATTTATAAAAGTTGGGGTCTTACAGAAAAGGTCTGACGCGCGTTGGTGGTCAGTTACCCAGTCATGGGTAACTGCCCTCAACTTCCCATAGTGCCATGTTTGGCTAGCAAGAGAATAATTCAAAACCATTTAATTTAATAAAACCTTTATAATATAGTTTAATTCATGTCACACTCTTATAAAATAAATCCCATATTTTATTTAATTTTCTTAAAATAAAATATAATAATTTATCATAATTTCACATAGTCACATAATTAAATATCTCATTAATAAATAATGTCAATTTATTAAATCTCTAATTAATAATTACATTAATTAAAGTAACATCATGCTTAATTAAATTATTTCATTTAATTCAATAAGCTCACATAATCACATACTTGAATAATAAAAATTTTCTACATTAATTTAATAAATGCAACACATATAACTAGATTAATCTACCACAATTGCATCACTTAATTATTAAATCTAATAATTAAATCATCGAAAATATTTATTTAACTCAATAAATATTAAAATTAATTTACAAAATTCTCGTTCGTCACAAGAAAGTTCTTCAGGGAATACGTCAGGGAATTTATTAACAATAGAAATATCATTCAAAACTGACGTATTTTTGTTTAGATCTGTGACATGAGCTAAGAAAGCTTGACATCCGTTTTTCAATAAACGAATAGCTTTATGGCTTGAGATGACAGCGATTGATTTTAATGGTTTGGTTACTTGAATTCGCATAATAGGTCGATTAGGAATATGAAAGCTAACAACCTTACGAAAACAATCAATTTTTTCATAATGAGTAGTTAACCAATCAATTCCTAGAATCACGTCAAATGCAAGTATTTTTAATGAAATCAGATCGATAGGTAATGTGTGGGTACCAACTTGAACCAAACAAGACTTATAAACAGTGGAGGTAATGAAGGTTTCTCCCAACGGAGTTTCCACAGATAAGTCAAAGTCTAATTTTTTCGTAATCAAATTTAATCGATGAGCGCAAGTAGGAGAAATAAAAGAATGGGTTGAACCGGTATCAAATAAAGTATAAACTTCTTTAGAGTTTATGATAAGCTTACCCGTGATGACCTCATTCGGGTTCCTTGCTCTCTGGGAGTTCACAACAAACGCTCTCCCTTGCACAACCGGTTTTGACTTTTCTGGGACGGCTTTTGGTGCCTCCATCCTAGCTGAATTTGTCTTAGGTAAACGACAAAATTGGGCTAAATGACCTTCTCTTCCACAATTATAACATGCTTTGGACGGCATCACACAGTTTGGACTGATGTGCCCCTCCCCTCCGCATTTGAAACATATGATAGGTGGTCGTTCTCCTTCCTTAACGACAGGTACTGGTGATGACGTCTTTCCATCATTGTTGAATCTCCTCTTCTTGAAATGCCCATTCTTATTGTTTTGGCCCTGATTACCACCGAAGTGGTTACCATTTCTGGCCTGTTGATTCCCTCCACGCTTGTTGTCACCGCTTCGATGACTGCTCTCACTGGTATTATCATTTTGCCGACTGCTCTCTTTTGGTTGCGTTGTCTCGTTATCGCGCTCCACCAACTGAGCCCTATTTACAACATCTGAATACAAACACAGTTTATGAGAAACAAGATGTTGACGTATCTCCGGCTTCAAACCTCTTAAAAACATCCGCGTCATTCTTTCTTCATTATCCACCAGGTGGGACGCAAACCGGGATAACTCCGTAAATTTTGCCTCGTACTGCGACACGGTCATATTATTTTGCTCCAATTTGATGAACTCCACCTCCTTCATGTGACGAATACTCTCGGGAAAGTATTTGTCGTTAAACAGCTCTTGGAACTTCTCCCAAGACATCTTCAGTGCGGCAGGTTGAGTACGCTTTATCGATTTCCACCAGTAATCTGCCTCTCCTCGCAACATAAAGGCGGCAAAGGGAACCTTTTGCTCCTCGGAGCAACCCAAGACATCAAATATCTTGGTGATCTGCTTTATCCATGTTTCAGCTACAAGTGGTTTGGGTTCTCCCTTAAACTCCGGTGGTCCCAGCTCCTTAAACTGTTTAGCGGTGACCGCCTGAGAGTTTCCAGTATTTCCACCTACGTTGTGGACAGGAGCTGCTTTCACCTGTTGTTGCATGAATTGCATAAAGCCTCTGAACATTTGATCATTCATCATTTGGTCAGTGTTGTTGTTTGCATGAGGATTGACACCTTCCTGATGCACATTATCCTGATTATTGATATGTGGTGAATCAACAGTCGTCTGTGCTCCATTGCTATTCTCAACATTCTCAGATGCCATTTTCAGATACTGCCACAAAATAAAAATTAATTGATATGTCATATATTATCCTTATATTATGACCGACCAATTAAATACCATGCAAATAAACTTAGGTATGTCATACTAGCGAAGGAATTCCCCGTCTCTCCCCTCCTAGTTCTATTCTCACATCTTAGCCAGGGATCATATCCCTAAGCTTTGATACCAACTGTGATGTAAGACCCCAACTTTTATAAATAAAGATGAATTTTCTATAAATATCATTTTTGAATATTATGGAGTTAATTTGATATAATGTTATAGTTGTGGGTAATATTTATAAATTTTACAAAGTAAGCAAGTTGTTATAAAATATTCGTTTGGTCGGGGAATATTCTTTTTATCGTGAAATATTCGTACGACGGCACAATCATTGGTGGACCCCACAACGGAATTATTGTCGGATTGAAAAAATGACAAAAATATTTTATTAAAAATAACGGCGGAAATTTTACCATTGTTACTGTTGAACTACTCGGTAGTAAAAGTACAGTAATACGTGTGGTTGCATAGTAGCACACGGTATTGATTATTAATGCTTATGTGAGAAGTCACTCAGTTGATTCAATTATTGTCAGTTAATAATATGAATTATTTAGCGATAATGACGTTTTGTTTTATTCGTATTATTAACGTAATAAAACAGAAACATCTTTTTATATAAAACAGAATACTTTATTAAAGTTATTCTATAAATAGAATATATTATATTTTATTTAAAAGATTTTTTTTTAAATATGGACCGTCAGATTAAAGTAATCAATCTGGACCGTTCATGGATTAGTTACTATGCATTCTATTTTTCTATAAATAGCAGCTCATTCCTTCATTATTTCTTACGAATTCACTGAACTCTAGAGAGAGAAACTATAGAGAGAAACTATAGAGAGAAAGAAGAAGAGTATTCTGCTACTTAACTACTTCCTTATTTCAGCTCGTCTTTAAAACGGTAAGGGATATTATTCTTTCGTATTCAAGAAGAGAATTTCTGTTATTCCATTTCTTATTATTCTGTTGGAATAACCTGTATACGCGGATCTACCCTATACTTGGTGACATTCTTCTATTATTCTGTTGGAACATCCTGTCTGTGTGTTTTACACCGGACCTGGTTCCGTTTTTATTATTATTCTGTTGGAACATCCTGTCTGTGTGTTTTACACCGGACCTGGTTCCGTTTTTATTATCATTCTGTTGGAACATCCTGTCTGTGTGTTTTACACCGGACCTGGTTCCATTATTTATTATACTGTTCTTTATTATTCTGTCGGAATATCCTGTCTGTGCGTTTACGCCGGACCTGGTTCCATTATTTATTATTCTGTCGGAATATCCTGTCTGTGCGTTTACGCCGGACCTGGTTTCATTATTTATTATTCTGTTGGAATAACCTGTCTGTGCGGTCTATCGCATGCATGGTGATTTCTTTTGTTATTCCATTCTTTATTGTACTCAGTTGGTTAAGTTTTAACTTCTATACTCCATGAAATTTGTGGAATATCCTTGATAATTGCGTTCCATCCAGTATCTTTTCATGAAAATATTCTTCTAAGCATTCTTGAATTTTACTCCACAAAGCAGTATCATGTTGACAATTTGGACGTTGTTAATTCTTGGATAAATTAATTCTTGAACTTGTTTTATTGAATTCTTATATCATTGTCATCATCCTCATGTTTATAAAATGTTGAAAGTCATCTGTGGCCTGTAGTGCATAGATGGACTTGGTATGATTATGACCAGGGATTATTCGGTGTAATCATGACCGTAATGTTACAAATGATGTGGTAAAAGTTCTCATTGGCCCGTAGTGCACTGATGGACTGTGACAACCCCAAAATAGGTCCATTCCATCCAACTCATTCTGAGTCGTCAAATACATGGTACAGAAAATAACTACAACTTTATTACAACAATTGTCGTGCAAAATACAACAACACATATGCTGTGAGTTTGGATACAAATATATACCAAATGTGACATTGGACACCATCACGTATCAGCACCTCACAAAGGTACCTTACATAAAGGTACAGTCAAAAACTGTTTTAGAAACTAGAATCTTTGGGAAGTGCTCAAGGAAACCTTCGTACATGGGAGGCCACGCGTCTAGGTTATGATAGATATCATATGGCCACAGAATTATCCTTGGTTGACCCAATAGACCCCAAAGAAAAACGAGAAGATTACTATCATATTCTTTCCGATGGTGAGACTTCTCTTGACTTATCATTATCTCTACTGTCTCTAATTGAGAATTATACTTCAAACAAACACCAAGATTATATAGGTAGTGCTCGTATATATACTCAGCAAGTGGATGTGCACAATCATATCTTATGATGACACGAGGTTGTATGTCGTTAGACATCTTGTATTATAGTGGCAAAACACCCTTCCAACGTTGGGTTCGCCTCACCCTATTTTCTTCACCAAATATAACTACTAAATGATGACCACCGTTCTATTCCATTGTTACCCCCGCTCGACCCAGCTACACTCTTATTACCTGAAAGGAATTGTGAAGCAAAAGGGTGAGCACAACTAGCTCAGTAAAGAATATCATGACTAAAGATAATTAAATTATCAATAGCCTTCATCAAGAATAAATCAGAGATTTAGAACATATGGTAAATGATAAAAATTTCAACCATAGTTGCAGCGGAACGAGTAATCCATTAGAAGAGTCAAATAGACTATAAAGTCTATTATCTTTTCCATGTTAAAAATCCACCAACAATATTTTATCCATGTAACATCACTCAACAGTTCCTTTCCACAATCATATGAATAACTCATAATCATAATTGTGACTATAAATTTTTCTTCGCACCCAGGACGAAGAATATTTTCATCACCTGTCTTTACCTGAAACATCAAAGATCATGGTTATACCAAATCACAATTCCTGTTTATAATCATACTAACAAATCCATCTTTGCACTACGGGCCAAAGATATTCATCAATAAACCATCTTTGCACTACAAGCCAAAGATATTCAACAACAGTTCATCTTTGCACTACAGGCCAAAGATATTCATCAACAGACCATCTTTGCACTACATGCCAAAGATATTCATCAACAATTCATATTTGCACTACATGCCAAATATATTCATATCTCAAAGAAATATATAATCATTTCAGAATTTATATAAACAATAATTATAACCATGTTGATCAATTCACCTTTGCACTTAAGCTTAAGATATTCAATTATAAAATCAATGGTCATGATCATACCAGTCACAATTCAACTTTGCACTACAGGCCAAAGAGAACCCTAGTCATGATCATACCAATAATCTACCCATCTTTACACTCCAGTGAAAGAGAATTTCAACATCAGGATTATAAAAATGTTATATATGATGATAAAAACAATATGATCAAAATATGGATTTAATTTCAAGAGCAATATTCATAAATTAACTATAAGTTGGTTAGAAAAAGAAACTAATTTTGTCGTGAATAGTAACTCGTGAATAGTAACTCATGAATAGTAACTCGTGAATAGTAACTCATGAATAGTAACTCATGAATAGTAACCCCGACATGAAAAAGGTAAAAATTCCACAATAATATACATACCAATATTTCGGTATAATGATATTGAAAGAATAATATTCTTAAGCTTATAAACAATTTATTTAAATTGTTTACACTTTACTAATTAATGCATTTAATCATCATAAAATGTCAACTCTTAAGATTTCATCATCAATAACCAAAACCCTCATCAAAAATCTGCATATACCTCATATATAGGATTCTCAAGTCATAAAATCCTATTTTCCAATTTTCTTACTTCACATAACATATTTAATTCATTTCCTCATAACTAGACTATTTTCATGAAAAATACCCAATCCATTCCAAAAATATTTCTTTTCTGGGATTTAGCATAATATAGTCCCATAGTGAACATATATTTTTCTCAGAATTTTTAAAAGTCATTTACTATTTTTCATATGGCCAAAACTACCGAATATTTAGACATTTATCAAAAATTATACTTTTGTCCAAAAATTCTGAAATTTACAGAGTATACTTCTATCATACACATGTACTCCCAATAAAAATTTCATCAATTTTGGAGTTAACCACAAGGAATTATAAGCGGTTACTTTTAAAATAGTCTTTTCTCATAAAATTCATAACTCTCAATCTATACATCCAAAAATCACCATTTTTGGACACAATCAAGAAAACTCATCAAAATATCATTTTGAATTTTTCCAGAATTTTTGAAGATCAGAAAAATTACGAAACTGAAAATCATAACAACCCTTAAAATCTCTTAATATCCCTTACTATCCCTTACTATCCCTTACAATCCCTTACTATCCCTTACAATCCCTTACTATCCCTTACTATCCCTTACCTCAAAAGAGCAGTACTTCTGATCGGTATGCAAAACCGAAGGAAACTTGCACTGAATAGCAACTCTCAAAGTATCTAAATACTCACAAAATATGCTTCATAATATAGAGAGAGAAAGAGAGAAAGCTTATGTTTTTGGTGTGATTTTTAATTCTAACTTAGCCCTCTATTTATAGGAAAATTTTGATAGGTTTGACCTGCAACCTGATGGCTTTACCTGCTACTATTCCCACCCACCACATTTGAAATATAATTCAGCACATTTCTTCACCAACCACAAGTGGGGACCACCAATTCTAAAATTTTCTACCAAAATGATAAACTCCGAAAATTCAACAATTTCTGAACCAGTCATCTCGTAAAATTCATAATAAATCATACGTTCATTTTTAACGGTTCAAAATTTGTGGGCATATACTCAACTTATATATGTATAACATATCCAAAAATTACCACGATCCAACGGTCGGATTAAAAATTATAACCCCCGCAAAATATCTCAAAAATCCTGATTTTTAATACCTCCATTCCGACAAAAATACTGATAAAAACCTCAACATTAACTCCTTCATTTTTAACCACAAAAATATATCCCTCATTTATATCCACATAATATAAATATTTCCTTATCATATGAATCAATAATTAATTATTCACAGATAATATTACAGAATCACATTTATGACAACCAGGTCGTTCCCAGGAAAGAGGGGGCTTTCCAATAAGAATTTCTCCTTACTGGCGCGCAATTAGATGACCAAACCTCTCCTTAGACAGAACTTTCTAGACATTGCCAATAATGCTATCTAATAATACTATTCAAATAATATGAATTATTGATCTGATAAAGAAAAATACTGTGCAGCAACAATTATTGAACAACAATAATACAAAATTTCAACGTAGCAATTATTGAATCAATAAAATAAAATATTGAACAGTAATTACTGTAATAATTATTGAGTAGTGCCTTCTTACGTAAGAATTAATAATTTCAAAAATACTATGCAATACCGTGTGCTACTGTGCAATAACGCGTATTACTGTATTTTAACCACCGGGTATTCCAACAGTGTTAACGGTAACAACTACGCCGTTAATTATAAAAACTCAATTTTTGTCGTTATCTTCATCCAATCATTTTCCGTTATGGGGCCCACAAATAGCTGCGCCGTCGTACGAATATTCTCCGACAGAAAGAATATTCCACGACCAACGAATATTCCCCGACAACAATGATTATTTTATAACCACTTGTTTATTTTGAAAAAAAAATCACATCTCACCCATAACTTTAACATTTATCAATTTAACCATTTACTGAATTGTAATTATAAGAAAAATTGAATACTTTTATTTCATAAAATTCGGGGTCTTACATGGACAGTTGTTGGCATGATCATGACCATTAATGAATATACGAATATCCTTGGCCGTAGTGCAGGGGTGATTCGATGATGTGGATCATTTTATTAAGCTGAGTCCCAGCAATCACAGTGTTGGAAAATACATAAAAGATAGTAGAGTTTATTTTCTACTTGATTCTTTTAATGGATTGCTTGTTCCGCTGCAGTTAAACTTGATGTCTATTATATTTTATCAGTTTAACATTGTTGAAGGCTAATGATAATTTATTCTGCATTATCTTAGTCATAATATTTCTTACTGGGCTAGTTGAGCTCACCCTTTCTTTCACTGTTCTCTTCAGGAAATGAGAACGTAGCTGGGGCAAGTCGGGGAACGGAGTGATGGTCCGAATGATAGTATTAGTTAGTAATCCTCACTATTCTATTTAATGGTGTGTTAATAAATGTAATGAGGACTCCTTTTGAGTATGAATACTCTCTAGAAGATAATATTTGTATTCAAACTCACAGTTTATGTTTTGTCGTATTGTACACGACAGTTGTATTATTAAGTTGTATTTGTATTCTGTACTATGTATCTGACGACCCAAGATGGGTGATGTATACCTAATTTTGGGGGCGTCACAGTTGGTATCAGAGCTTAGGGATATGATCCCTGGCTAAGATGTGAGAATAGAACTAGGAGGGGAGAGACGGGGAATTCCTTCGCTAGTATGACCTACCTAAGTTTATTTGCATGGTATTTAATTGGTCGGTCATAATATAAGGATAATATATGACATATCAATTAATTTTTATTTTGTGGCAGTATCTGAAAATGGCATCTGAGAATGTTGAGAATAGCAATGGAGCACAGACGACTGTTGATTCACCACATATCAATAATCAGGATAATGTGCATCAGGAAGGTGACAATCCTCATGCAAACAACAACACTGACCAAATGATGAATGATCAAATGTTCAGAGGCTTTATGCAATTCATGCAACAACAGGTGAAAGCGGCTCCTGTCCACAACGTAGGTGGAAATACTGGAAACTCTCAGGCGGTCACCGCTAAACAGTTTAAGGAGCTGGGACCACCGGAGTTTAAGGGAGAACCCAAACCACTTGTAGCTGAAACATGGATAAAGCAGATCACCAAGATATTTGATGTCTTGGGTTGCTCCGAGGAGCAAAAGGTTCCCTTTGCCGCCTTTATGTTGCGAGGAGAGGCAGATTACTGGTGGGAATCGATAAAGCGTACTCAACCTGCCGCACTGAAGATGTCTTGGGAGAAGTTCCAAGAGTTGTTTAACGACAAATACTTTCCCGAGAGTATTCGTCACATGAAGGAGGTGGAGTTCATCAAATTGGAGCAGAATAATATGACCGTGTCGCAGTACGAGGCAAAATTTGCGGAGTTATCCCGGTTTGCGTCCCACCTAGTGGATAACAAAGAAAGAATGACGCGGATGTTTTTAAGAGGTTTGAAGCCGGAGATACGTCAACACCTTGTTTCTCATAAATTGTGTTTGTATTCAGATGTTGTAAATAGGGCTCAGTTGGTGGAGCGCGATAACGAGACAACGCAACCAAAGGAGAGCAGCCGGCAAAATGATAATACCAGTGAAAGCAGTCATCGAAGCGGTGACAACAAGCGTTGAGGGAATCAACAGGCCAGAAATGGTAACCACTTCGGTGGTAATCAGGGCCAAAACAATAAGAATGGGCATTTCAAGAAGAAGAGATTCAACAATGATGGAAAGACGTCAGCACCAGCACCTGTCGTTAAGGAAGGAGAACGACCACCTATCATATGTTTCAAATGCGGAGGGGAGGGGCACATCAGTCCAAACTGCGCGATGCCGTCCAAAGCATGTTATAATTGTGGAAGAGAAGGTCATTTAGCCCGATTTTGTCGTTTACCGAAGACAAATTCAGCTAGGATGGAGGCACCAAAGGCCGTCCCAGAAAAGTCAAAACCGGTTGTGCAAGGGAGGGTGTTTGTTGTGAACTCCCAGAGAGCAAGGAACCCGAATGAGGTCATCACGGGTAAGCTTATCATAAACTCTAACGAAGTCTATACTTTATTTGATACCGGTTCTACCCATTCTTTTATTTCTCCTACTTGCGCTCATCGATTAAATTTGATTCCGGAGAAATTAGACTTTGACTTAGCAGTTGAAACTCCATTGGGAGAAACCTTAATTACATCCACGGTTTATAAGTCTTGTTTGGTCCAAGTTGGTACCCACACATTACCTGTCGATCTTATTTCATTAAAAATTCTTGCATTTGACGTGATTCTAGGATTGATTGGTTAACTACTCATCATGCAAAAATTGATTGTTTTCGTAAGGTTGTTAGCTTTCATATTCCTAATCGACCTATTATGCGAATTCAAGCAACCAAACCATTAAAATCAATTGCTGTCATTTCAAGCCATAAAGCTATTCGTTTATTGAAAAACGGATGTCAAGCTTTCTTAGCTCATGTCACAGATCTAAACAAAAATACGTCAGCTTTGAATGATATTTCTGTTGTTAATAAATTTCCTGACGTATTTCCCGAAGAACTTCCTGGCCTACCCCCAGAGCGTGAAATTGAATTTTGTATCGACCTTGAACCCGGTACAAAACCCATTTCCAAAGCCCCATATCGAATGGCTCCTATTGAACTTCAGGAGTTAAAGATCCAACTGCAGGAATTGTTAGACATTGGCTTTATTCGTCCTAGTACTTCTCCTTGGGGAGCTCCTGTTCTATTCGTGAAGAAGAAAGATGGAAGTATGCGACTTTGTATTGATTATCGGGAGTTGAATCATGTCACCATCAAAAATAGGTACCCATTGCCACGTATTGATGACCTGTTTGACCAGTTGCAAGGAGCACAATTCTTTTCAAAGATCGATCTTCGTTCTGGATATCATCAGCTGAAGGTTAGAACTGAGGATATTCCAAAGACTGCCTTCAGAACTCGGTATGGGCATTATGAATTCTTAGTTATGTCTTTTGGATTGACTAATGCTCCTGCTGCCTTCATGGATATGATGAACAGGGTATTCAAGGAATATTTGGATCACTTTGTGGTCGTCTTTATTGATGACATCCTTGTTTATTCCAAAAGCCGTGAAGATCATGAGCAACACTTGAGGCTGGTACTCCAAAAGCTTCGTGAATACAAGCTTTATGCCAAGTTGAAGAAATGCGAGTTCTGGCTGGAGGAGGTAGCATTCCTTGGGCACGTAGTATCAAGTCGTGGAATATCGGTTGACCCGGCAAAGATTGAAGCTATTCAAAGCTGGGAGCAACCTAAATCAGTGACCGAGGTACGTAGCTTTCTTGGTTTAGCTGGTTATTATCGGAGATTCGTGGAAGGATTTTCTCGAATCGCTACTCCATTAACTCAGCTGACTCGGAAAGATACAAAGTTTGGTTGGAGCGAAGAATGTGAGCAGAGTTTTCAAGAACTCAAGAGGAGACTCATTTCAGCACCTGTTCTAACAATACCATCTGGCTCGGAGGGATTTGTCATCTACAGTGATGCTTCGAGCAAAGGGTTGGGATGCGTTCTCATGCAACATGGAAAAGTCATAGCCTATGCATCAAGACAACTCAAGGAATATGAGAGGAATTATCCTACTCATGATCTAGAGTTGGCAGCTGTTGTCTTTGCACTTAAAATTTGGAGGCATTACTTGTATGGGGAGAAGGTGGAGATCTTTACGGATCATAAAAGCCTCAAATATTTCTTCACTTAAAAGGAACTCAACATGTGACAACGACGTTGGCTTGAACTGTTGAAAGATTATGATCATACCATTCAATACCATCCTGGAAAAGCGAACGTGGTAGCTGACGCATTGAGTAGAAGATCATATGCGGGTACAAGTGCAATATTAACAACGCAAAGGCCCATTTTGTGTGACTTGCAAAAGATGGAGATAGAGTTAAAGACTCCAGGGACCCATGTGATGATGGCGAATATACGAGTAGAACCGACTTTAATCGATAAAGTTAAAGCTGCTCAAGCTACAGACCTGGAGCTGATGCGTATGAGGAAGAAAGTGCAAGAAGGTGCTATGCCAGAAGTAAGAATCGATGAAGAAGGAATACTTCGAGTCAACTCCAGACTTTGTGTTCCTAACAACGCTGATTTAAAGTATGAAATCATGATGGAGGCGCACAACACACCGTTTGCAATCCATCCTGGAAGTACCAAAATGTATCATGATCTTCGTCACACATTTTGGTGGAGTAATATGAAGAGAGAGATAGCGTTGTTTATCTCAAGGTGTCTAACTTGTCAACGAGTCAAAGCGGAGAATCAAGTACCAAAAGGTCCATTGCAACCACTTGAAATTTTAGAATGGAAGTGGGAGCACATTACCATGGATTTCGTTACCGGTCTTCCTAGGGTTTCTCAAGGTATTGATGCGATTTGGGTCATTGTTGATAGATTGACCAAGTCTGCTCATTTCTTACCGATACGAGAAACTTATACACTTGAACGTCTTGCTCGTATGTACATAAACGAGATTGTAAGACTGCATGATATGCCAGTATCCATAGTTTCTGACCGAGACCCAAGATTCACTTCACGATTTTGGGTTAGTTTACAAAAAGCTATGGGCACGGATTTACGATTTAGTTCAGCATATCATCCTCAGACGGACGGACAATCAGAGAGGACTATTCAAACTCTTGAAGATCTATTAAGACTCTGTGTCTTTGACTTCAAGGGAAGTTGGGACAAGTTCTTACCATTGGTGGAGTTTTCCTACAACAACAGTTATCAAGCAAGTATTGGCATGGCTCCATTCGAAGCATTGTATGGAAGAAAATGTCGTTCTCCAGTATGCTGGGATGAGGTGGGTGAAGCAACGTTGTTGGGATCGGAGTTGGTACGTATGACTACAAAAAAGATTCAAACAATCCGACAACGTATAAAAACCTCACAAGATCGACAAAAGAGTTATGCTGATCTTCATCGAAAGGACGTGGAATTTGATGTAGGAGATCATGTGTTCTTACGTGTTGCTCCATGGAAAGGAGTTACGAGATTTGAAAAGAGAGGAAAGCTAAATCCTCGATTCATCAGTCCATTTTTAATCCTCGATCGAGTAGGAACTGTGGCTTATAGACTCGCTTTACTGCCAAGTATGTCTCGTGTTCATAACGTTTTTCACATATCCATGTTACGCAAATATGTGGAAGACCCGAACCACATTATTGAGTTAGAGCCGGACGAAGTAGCGGAGGATTTGACGTATGAAGAAGTTCCTGTTCAAATCTTGGATAAGAAGGAACATATTCTACGCTCCAAGGTTATACCTCAAGTCAAAGTTTTGTGGAAAAACCACGATGTTGAGGAAATGACTTGGGAGTTAGAATCTGAAATGAAATCAAGGTATCCTTATCTCTTCGACATACCAGGTACGTACCCTAATTTCGAGGGCGAAATTTCATAAGAAGGGGAGGTTGTAAGACCCCAACTTTTATAAATAAAGATGAATTTTCTATAAATATCATTTTTGAATATTATGGAGTTAATTTGATATAATGTTATAGTTGTGGGTAATATTTATAAATTTTGCAAAGTAAGCAAGTTGTTATAAAATATTCGTTTGGTCGGGGAATATTCTTTTTGTCGTGGAATATTCGTACGACGGCACAATCATTGGTGGACCCCACAACGGAATTATTGTCGGATTGAAAAAATGACAAAAATATTTTATTAAAAATAACGGCGGAAATTTTACCATTGTTACTGTTGAACTACTCGGTAGTAAAAGTACAGTAATACGTGTGGTTGCATAGTAGCACACGGTATTGATTATTAATGCTTATGTGAGAAGTCACTCAGTTGATTCAATTATTGTCAGTTAATAATATGAATTATTTAGCGATAATGACGTTTTGTTTTATTCGTATTATTAACGTAATAAAACAGAAACATCTTTTTATATAAAACAGAATACTTTATTAAAGTTATTCTATAAATAGAATATATTATATTTTATTTAAAAGATTTTTCTTTAAATATGAACCGTCAGATTAAAGTAATCAATCTGGACCGTTCATGGATTAGTTACTATGCATTCTATTTTTCTATAAATAGCAGCTCATTCCTTCATTATTTCTTACGAATTCACTGAACTCTAGAGAGAGAAACTATAGAGAGAAACTATAAAGAGAGAGAAGAAGAGTATTCTGCTACTTAACTACTTCCTTATTTCAGCTCGTCTTTAAAACGGTAAGGGATATTATTCTTTCGTATTCAAGAAGAGAATTTCTGTTATTCCATTTCTTATTATTCTGTTGGAATAACCTGTATACGCGGATCTACCCTATACTTGGTGACATTCTTCTATTATTCTGTTGGAACATCCTGTCTGTGTGTTTTACACCGGACCTGGTTCCGTTTTTATTATTATTCTGTTGGAACATCATGTCTATGTGTTTTACACCGGACCTGGTTCCGTTTTTATTATTATTCTGTTGGAACATCCTGTCTGTGTGTTTTACACCGGACCTGGTTTCATTATTTATTATTCTGTCGGAATATCATGTCTGTGCGTTTATGCCGGACCTGGTTCCATTATTTATTATTCTGTTGGAATAACCTGTCTGTGCGGTCTATCGCATGCATGGTGATTTCTTTTGTTATTTCATTCTTTATTATACTCAGTTGGTTAAGTTTTGACTTCTATACTCCATGAAATTTGTGGAATATCCTTGATAGTTGCGTTTCATCCAGTATTTTTTCAAGAAAATATTCTTCTAAGCATTCTTGAATTTTACTCCACAATGCAGTATCATGTTGACAATTTGGACGTTGTTAATTCCTGGATAAATTAATTCTTGAACTTGTTTTATTGAATTCTTATATCATTGTCATCATCCTCATGTTTATAAAATGTTGAAAGTCATCTGTGGCCTGTAGTGCATAGATGGACTTGGTATGATTATGACCAGGGATTATTCGGTATAATCATGACCGTAATGTTACAAATGATGTGGTAAAAGTCCTCATTGGCCCGTAGTGCGTTGATGGACAGTTGTTGGCATGATCATGACCATTAATGAATACACGAATATCCTTGGCCGTAGTGCAGGGGTGATTCGATGATGTGGATTATTTTATTAAGCTGAGTCCCAGCGATCACAGTGTTGAAAAACCTTTTAAAGCATAAAAGATAGTAGAGTTTATTTTCTACTTGACTCTTTTAATGGATTGCTTGTTCCGCTGCAGTTAAACTTGATGTCTATTATATTTTATCAGTTTAACATTGTTGAAGGCTAATGATAATTTATTCTGCATTATCTTAGTCATAATATTTCTTACTAGGCTAGTTGAGCTCACCCTTTCTTTCACTGTTCTCTTCAGGAAATGAGAACGTAGCTGGGGCAAGTCGGGGAACGGAGTGATGGTCCGAAGGATAGTATTAGTTAGTAGTCCTCACTATTCTATGTAATAAATGTGTTAATAAACTGATAAAATATAATAGACATCAAGTTTAACTGTAGCGGAACAAGCAATCCATTAATAGAGTCAAGTAGAAAATAAAATCTACTATCTTTTATGATTTAAAAGGTTTTTCAACACTGTTATCGCTGGGACTCAGCTTAATAAAATAATTCACATCATCGAATCATCCCTGCACTACGGCCAAGGATACTCGTGTATTCATTAAGGGTCATGATCATGCCAACAACTGTCCATCAATGCACTACGGGCCAACGAGGACTTTTACCACATCATTTGTAACATTACGGTCATGATTATACCGAATAATCCCTGGTCATAATCATACCAAGTCCATCTATGCACTACAGGCCACATATTACTTTTAACATTTTATAAACATGAGGATGATGACAATTATATAAGAATTCAATAAAACAAGTTCAAGAATTAATTTATCTAAGAATTAACAACGTCCAAATTGTCAACATGATACTGCTTTGTGGAGTAAAATTCAAGAATGCTTTGAAGAATATTTTCATGAAAAGATTCTGGATGAACCGCAATTATCTAGAATATTCCACTAATTTCATGGAGTATAGAAGTCAAAACTTAACCAACTGAGTATAATAAAGAATGGAATAACAACAGAAATCACCCGGCATGCGATAGACCGCACAGACAGGTTATTCCAACAGAACAATAAATAATGGAACCAGGTCCGGCATAAACGCACGGACAGGATATTCCAACAGAATAATAAATAATTGAATCAGGTCCGGCGTAAACGCACATACAGGATATTCCGACGGAATAATAAATAATGGAACCAGGTCCGGTGTAAAACACACAGACAGGATGTTCCAACAAAATAATAATAAAAACGGAACCAGGTCCGGTGTAAAACACACAGACATGATGTTCCAACAGAATAATAATAAAAACGTAACCAGGTCCGGTGTAAAACACACAGACAGAATGTTCCAACAGAATAATAGAAGAATGTCACCAAGTATAGGGTAGACCGCGTATACAGGTTATTCCAACAGAATAATAATAAATGGAATAACAGCAGTTCTCTTCATGAATAAGAAAGAATAACACCCCTTACCGTTTTAAAGAAGAACTGAAATAAGGAAGTAGTTAAGTAGCAGAATACTTTTTATTCTCTCTCTCTATAGTTTCTCTCTCTAGAGTTTAGTGAATTCGTAAGAAATAATGAAGGAATGAGCTGCTATTTATAGAAAAATAGAATGCATAGTAACTAATTCATGAACGGTCCAGATTGATTACTTTAATCTGACGGTCCATATTTAAAGAAAAATCTTTTACATAAAATATAATATATTCTATTTATATAATAACTTTAATAAAGTATTCTGTTTTATATAAAAAGATGTTTCTGTTTTATTACGTTAATAATACGAATAAAACAAAACTTCATTATCGCTGAATAATTCATATTATTAACTGACAATAATTGAATCAAACAGAGTGACTTCTCACATAAACATTAATAATCAATACCGTGTGTTACTATGCAACCACACGTATTACTGTACGTTTACTACCGAGTAGTTTAACAGTATCATTGGTAAAACTTCCGCCGTTATTTTTAATAAAATATTTTTATCGTTTTCTCAATCCGATAATAATTCCGTTGTGGGGTCCACCAATGATTGTGCCGTTGCACGAATATTCCCTGTTAAAACGAATATTCTCCGACCAATCAAATATTATATAACAACTTGCGTACTTTACAAAATTTATAAATATTACCTACAACTATAACATTATATCAAATTTACTCCATAATATTCAAAAATAATATTTATAGAAAAATTTATCTTTATTTATAAAATTCAGGTCTTACAAAGCATACTATCAAATCATTTATGACTTTTAAAAATGGTTATAATTTTAATATTATATATACTCGTGTGAGAAACAACATGATTCCTCTTTTTATCAATAAACCATAAAAACAATAATCAAGTTGTCGCTGTGACATGCTATATATTTCTCTCTTGTAAATTGTGTCTTTACAAGCATAATATTAGGTCCATTCCTCGAAGTGGATTATATACAAACTTAATTTAAATTTTAGTTTCATGTTATCTTAAAAAATATTTCACATCTCGACTAATAGATATATAAATTAAAAAATGTTTCGCACATATTAACGCGTGAGAAGACATAAGTTTTCTTAAAAATATTACGTCAATTAGTGCAATGTCATTTTCAAATTCAAACGAGGGAGAATATAAGTTTTAAATCTAACTCTAAATTCAAAATAAAATGTGATGCATTTGAAAATATCGAATAACAAACTATTTTTGTATAAACTTAATGGTCAAAATGTATATTTCTCACAAATATAAAAAATATAATTAGGCCTGAGCATAATTAAAAAAAACTTTTTGCATATCAATTAAGTTAATGTGTTATTTTTTTTCTTATTCATCTCATTAATATGTTAATTTTCTCTATATATGGGTATGGCACTATCTCCAAAATTTTTATTACATATCTGACCCTTCACCCTAACCCATACAATAATTTATGAGAGTTATTTTTTTTTTGGTTTAGAATAACATATAATCGTCCACCACAGAGAGTGCTTCACACTAACAAATATGGCGCGTGGGAAACATAGATTATCATAAAATTATATCGGCTGTTTGTAATGATGCAATGCAATGTGATTTACAGGAAATGGAGAACCCTTAACCGGTCTCTCTCTATCATATAAATCTCTCTCCACAATTCCAACTTTCTCTCTCTAAAACTATCTTCGAATCCCCTCTCTCTCTACGTTTGGCTTCAGGATCGTGGTAAAAAAATGCAAAGATCCAAAACCTAATCCTTCCTCTCTCAACACACATGCTGGTGAATTTCTCTCTATATTTTCTCCGATCTATAGGCGGTTCATCATGTTATCGCTAAACAAAACCCTAGTTTGTGACCTTGTTAGAATGTAACAGAAGCGGATAAACCTTAGATACGCGTTATGCACATTCAATTTCGAGAGTTTTATTGCAATATTGACGATATATGCAGTTGATGATTCAAATTTTGCAGCTGTATTAGCACCAAATAGGGGATTTGTTTTTGTTTGTTCAGTATATGTATATCTGATTTTGGTCTTGCTGTATTGGGGATAAGTTTGATAAGGCAAATGGATTGCTATTGAAGTTTTGACTGAGCTGGATCAGGGTATGGAATAACTTAAATTCAGTCTTTAGATATAGTTGGGTTAGCATACTTTGATTTGTATCAGCTGAAAAGTAACACTGACATAATATGCATTCCTGAGATGCTGGATAATAGTGGTGGAAATTAGTATGCTAATCTATGTAGCTGCTATTCGAATCGTGTTGATTTAATTGAAATTGCTATGAGAGGGTAGTGACTTGAGCTTAGAAATCCGTGTTGATTTAATTGAAATTGCTATGAGAGGGTAGTGATATGGTCATAAATACGGTTCGAGATTAGATGGTTAGAGGTGCTATTATTGGTTGAGAGCCTGCGTTGGTGATTAATCGGTGACTGCAAGTTTATGGTAATTGTCAATTTCTTCTAGTACCACAGAATGAGCTTAGAAATCGAAGATAAAAGTTTACTTGACAAGGCTTCTGAAGCATTTGATGGTTCTCAGAAGTAATTCGCTTACTTTTTTGCTTCATAATTATTCTACAGTTTGTTGATTTCCTCCAAAAATAGTTGTAGCCAACAAAATTTATTTTTCTTATGACTCAGGTTGTCTAAAATATCCTATACTAGAGAGTTTCTCTTATCCTTAAGTGAGTTGGAAATATGCAAAAAGTTACCAAGAGGATTCGACCGATCAGTTCTCGGGTAAGAAGTCTCTCTGCTTTCATTATGATAATATACAATTTTCACATCCAAAGTTTGTTAACCCATTACATTGAAGGCAATACTTTAATCCACTGTATTGTCTTGCACTATTGTGGTTGAATGATGCTTCAGATTTTTTATGCATAGCATGCCTTTGTAACTTAAGTATTAGTTTGTTTAAATCAGTGAGTTTGAGGACAGCTCACATGATTTTCAAGAACGCCCAAGAATCCCTGGCGGTTTGCCATTGCAAGGTTTCAGACGTGGTGATCATGGCTCGTCGCCACCTATGAGGGGGGAGTCGGGTAATTACTCTAGGGGAATCCATGGAAGATGGGACAATCGTTCTTCTGGGTGGAGTGATAAAGACGGTGATTCTCAGTCTGATTGGGATTCAGGTTAGTTTATGCTGTAGTATACTGCTCTTGATATTTTCTGTAATAATAATTCAACCACCCTTGAACTAGTCTCTCGAAGTACATTTTTGTTTTTGTGTTATTCTATTCTGACTCCATATTGTTCAAATTACATAAGGGCCTGTTAGCTGGAGACATTCTTTTATTTTAATGAATGTTCTTTCTGTGAATCTGTTGCAACATTTTCTTCAAGCACACTTATATTCCCACTGTATAGATATACTAAAATTGTGTGCCAAATAAGTGTTTGTACGCATGTTTTGGGGACATTCTTTCTAAAATCAGCATCACTTTCACCTCTGACTCTAATCTTTTACGACGGGGTTTTTTGAATGGCTGTATTTTATACTTATTTTTTTTCCATTACTTCATTTACTCTGCCCCTTTTGGGTTCCTTTATTTAATTATTCTCATTGAATATTAAATTAAAAGCATTTCACGTTTACCTTGTTACTGCATAGTGTTATTGAATTCTTTCTGCTTCTATGTTTTGAAGAACTTGATCCTTGATTTTACTGAGATCCACCAAGCTGGATCCTTTTCTAATCTAAAGAAAAAGAAAAAAGAAAACAAGCTTGAGCTTTCTCTGAGACAATATTATTAAGCATTCTCTGTTGTCCAATAATTTTTTCAGAGTCTGGTAGGCGTTATGGAAACCCTTCTCGACGGTCTTGGCAAAGTCCTGATCATGATGGGCTTCTTGGAAGTGGTTCTTTTCCAAGACCATCTGGATATGCAGCTGGGATGATGGCTCCAAAGGGTCGAGGAGACGATCAATACCAGCTCAAGAAGAGTAATGAGCCTTATCATCCTCCTCGTCCTTTTAAAGTTAGTTTTCCTCCCTCCACCTCTTCTTATTTCTTATGATGATCTTAGTTTTATTGTTGGATTTTCTGTGCACATAATACTAATTTAAATAACAATGGGTAAAAACATTAAACCTCAATGAATGTTAAATTAATAAATCTGAATTAAGACTCCATGATTATATCTATGTTTTAATCTGTTCAGGCAGTACCTCACTCTCGAAGAGAAATTAATGACTCACTAAATGATGAAACATTTGGTTCTTCTGAGTGTACAAGTGACGATAGAGCAGAAGAGGAAAGAAAAAGAAGAGGTAATATCTCCTTTATTTCAACCCTTATTTGTCTTGTTCAATCATTACACTGACAGTTTTGCAGATTCTTTTTGTTTGTTGTATGGATGATCTGCAGTCAACTAAACTTGATTCTAACTTCTTTCTTTGCAGCTTCCTTTGAGTTGATGAGGAAAGAGCAACAGAAAGTGCTTCAAGATAAGCAGAAACTGCATGTACATAAGCATAAAGATGACCTTTTCTCAGATGATATTGCATTGCTGGAGGAAACCAAAGAGGGGAGTGCTTTGGAGCGAAGCAATGAATTGAATGAATCTGGGGCTCAACCTGTTTCAAATAATGATTCTGGCAGTTCTTCTTTTCCTTTCCAAACTTCCGCACCCAGACCACTTGTACCCCCTGGTTTTGGAAGCACAATTTTGGAGAAGAATTCTGGCCCAAAATCTCTTGCTTATACTCATGAAAAAGAGGTAATTGTCTTCCCTGTTTTTGATGCTATGAACTACAACTAGCTCACCACGGAAACATTTTTCTCCCAAACTATTTCTTGTAACCACCGACTGACTAAACCTATGAAGCAAGAATTTGGGTTCACCATCCAGGGGTTCAGTAATTTGGTAAATCTCAAAAAATGAAGATTCAGAGAATCATCACATTTAAAAATTTGATCAATTTCTGTATATACACATAAATATAAATATATCTATATAAACAATATTTCATGATAAAATGTAAAAACTGTCGAGAAAAACAAAGATTTTATATATTAATACTATACAGGAATTTAGTAAATATATAGCATTAGGATATAGAACATTATATTAATTAGTATAGTATGTACTGCTACTTTTTTATTCTCTATCTTTTCTATTAAATAATTTCTTTAGGCTAAATTTCTATTATACTTCCTCCGTTCAAAAATATATGAGCATTTTCTTTCACATTTTGTACATCATTGTGCTCTTATGTTTTGCAACCAAGGGAGTACTTTTATATCAAGAAGCTAGATTCAACTGAAAAGACAGAGGATAACTTACTTGAGGTAACAGTAACTAACATTAGTAACATATTTTTTAGTTCAATTGACATGAATGGCTATCAGAGAACCTACTTTTTATTATTGATTAGAGTCCTTTTGTTGACCCCTTCTTCTCGTTGGATTCAAAGTTTGCTGTACTGCGAATTTCAGGCCCAAATATGATTCTCTCAAATTTTTGACCTTGATCCAGGTCTATTGGGCACATATGTACTTGTAGCATCAGATTATGTACTCTGGACTACGTCACTCCCATTGTCTTTTTGGTCTCTCTTGGTTTGTTTTTTTTTTTATATTTTTGTCCTTTACTTTAGATGAAGCTTTTCTTTCTTATGCTTGTGTTTTGAAGCTTTCATACTCATTTTTCATGTTTTGTTCAAAATTATACAACGTTCACGATCTTCTGACCTTTAACTCCAATTATTTCTTACGACATAAACTTAGTCTTACTCCTTTTTTGCTATACAGATTGGCAAACATGAACTTGAGGAAAATATTTTTCCTGCCAAAGCTAAACCAGTGCAAAATGGGATTCTCAATAATCAAGAAGAGAGACAGCGTGCAGATGAGAGTACTCATGCAGCATTTGCTACCAAGGGTGAAATGATAGTGAATCCATTATCGGATTTAGAAGTTACTAATATGAAGCTTGGCTGGGATGATCATCTATACGGTAGTTCTAGTCTTATGAAATCCTGTGAAGCTACGGATAATGGTGATACCATTCAAATACCTAACAAGAAGATGACAAGGGATAACATTGGTAGCGACTCCAATCAGGAGAATTCAACATCACTCCTGGATAAGCTTTTTGGTAGTTCTTTAACAGTAAACACTTCCTCAAATTTCAGAGAGGTAATTTAGTTTTCTGTGCCTTTCTGGTTAAGCCCCTCTTGCTCGCTCTCTTTTTTGCTAATTTTAACGTAAAACTACTAGATGAAGCATGCTCATGACTTCAGTTATTTTTCAAATACTACATATAAATGTGTAAATTTCTTTTGTTTGTATGTGTGCCCGTATACTAAATTGAATGTAAGTACTTTAATTTTGTCAAATTCTAATTGTTAAAATGCAAGTCATCTAATTCAAAATGATTTATTGAAAGATTATAATTATTTTTTCTTACAAAATATTTTATGGATCCACGGGAAGTGCCTCGGACCCATAAAATATCTTTATTGTCACATGCTATTTCTGTCTCGTACTATTTTTGTGGCTAACAAGGCTTGTTTGTCCTTTATTTCCACCACCCCTCCTCCCTTGTCCTACATCAATAACTAAGCATGACTATTTAGATTTTTAAAATTCGTAATTATTGAAAGTTGTTATAAATCATATGTATTTTATTAAGTCATAGTTTTCTACATATATCTAAAATCATAATGCAATTTATTGATTTTAAAAACAATCAATTTGACATAAAAGTCAATGGAAGACATTCTTCCTGGAACACAGGGATTATATAATATGAAAATTTAATGGTTGTTGTAGGTCAATGTAGTCTGGAAAGTTTAATGGTTGTAGGTCAATGTAGTCTGGAAGAAGGTTTTGCAAATGTACTGAACCATCTTAGTTTTCCTTTCTTTACTTATTTTCTGAATGCCAATTGTATTGTACTGCAGCTTTCTTAGTTATACTACTTTTCCATGAAGTGAAATGTTCTATACTGTATTGATCTATGTGTTTTTGAAGCTAAAGTTGGAGCAACTGGTACTTCAATCATATGCTATTTGCGAAGTTCTTAACATGTAGAATCTGACACCTTTTGTCGTTTTGTGCTTTTCCAATAGCCTCATGATAGTAAACCTGGTATCACATGCAGCCCCAACACTGTTCAGTCTTCCAAATTTGCTCATTGGTTTTTTGAAGACGGTACATATCACTGAACACTATTAGGCTCCAGAACCATACTTTAGTTGAACTTCGATTAATTTAATATCCTTATTCAAGTTCTCCTTTCTTCAATGTTCACGCAGGAAAGAAACTCACAGACGATCTATCATCGGTTAGGCCAAGTGACTTGCTTTCATTGATTGTGGGTGGTGAGGAAGTTGGGGTACAAGCATCAGATGTGAAATCTACCCAATACATTCCACCAGAATTTACTCGTCAGAGTTCTGAACTTACCAGCAGACTTGCATCTACCATATCCTCAGCAGCAACTGGGATCTCAGAGCAGTTATACAATAATAATAATAAAGTGGAGGCAGTTCCTGCAGTCCTTACATGTGAAGACCTAGAACAGAAGATTTTATCTGAATATAGTGAGAGCAGTTCAACTTTCCTTCCACCTGCACAAGATAGTAGTGTTTCTGGTGCTGAGATGGTGGTACCAAAAGCCAGTGTCGACAATCATGCATCTCTGCACCTCCTTTCATTGTTACAGAAGGGAACGGACCTGAAAGATATGACCCCACCCCCCAATGTAGAGATTGGATCCTCCGACAATTTACTTGCTCCTGAAGTAGATAATATTGGTACTGCACTTGACAAGTCAGGACAGGCAGAAACAGAAAATCTTCAAAATACGGGGAAGAATATTACCCTTGAAACACTTTTTGGAACTGCTTTCATGAAGGAGCTGCAGTCGGTTGAAGCACCTGTTTCTGTGCACAGGAGCTTAGTTGGGTCTGTAAGAACTGATGTTTTTGAGCCTCATGGTTTATCTTTTCCAATGATAGATGATGGCCCCATTCCTTCTACAATTGATGAAATCGGGTCCAACAGGAGAAATTATGAAAACGATGTTTTGGCATCAAATTCAAAACAGCAAACTAAGTTGGAGAAAGTTGAAAATTGGTTAGGATTTGAGGATCCTCAAATAGAAGTGGGATTTCCAAAGTTTCAAAGTGAAGGAAGGCTTAAACATGGGTTTGATGGGGCAGTAGAAATTCAGCTGCCTGAAGAGGAGAGCTTGATTACTGTTGGCGATCCTCTGAACCCTAGTAACTTGATATATATGCCTGCTGGGAATTCCAATAAAGGTAAATTTTTATCCTCAAACACATCAATTGACGTTGCAGAGAAACTGGCAGCTCTTAATGCTGGTTACAAAGATGAACGGTCTATCAGAGTGCAGGAAGGTCCTCATTTTGTTCGTGGTCCTTATGACCTGATGGAGTCTGAAAGACAATACCACAATCTTCATGCCAAAGCATCTCCTCCACAATTCCATTCCCCAAACATGAGCCATGGGAGGTCATTTTTCCATCCAATAGATTCTCATCCTACCCACATTACTTCCCAGATGAAGTTTATGGCTCCAGAGAGTATCAAGCATGATGGTCGGACCAATAATCAATTCCCTGGAAATATGTTTCGCCCGCCTTTCCATCACCCCAACACTGGGCCAACAGGTTTTGATCTTCCTGCTCATCATCAAATGCTGCAGCAGTTGCAAATGCCAGGCAGTTTTCCTCCACCAAACCTACTACATGAATTTCCAAGGGGTGGACCGGTACCTCCTCATCCTGGCAACCAGCCAACTGCTTTTATGCAGGAACCAAACTCAATGCAAGGATTCCCTTTCAGTCAACGACAGCTGAATATTAATGGCCTTGGGATGCCACTGCCTGGTAAAGTCCAACTGCTCAAGTGTCTTATTTGCCTCTTCCTTTGTACTATTCTTTGCGAATTATTAGCAGAACCTTTTAGCTACCTCGGTTAGAGTCCTACTTTTTTTTTTGTTTATTATTTTTCTGAATATTAAGGTTTGCATTCAACAAATTTGGGCACACATTAAATAACTTTTCCCAGTAATACACTTTACTCTTTGAAGTATAATTTAAAAGAAATCATCCAAAAGAAGTTCTGCCCAATGTAAACCTTAATATTTAAAATATAAATAAATCAACAAAAAAGTAGAACTCCCATTTCTAGACTGAGTGAGTATGATTCTGCACCTAGTCCACGTCTTAATTGGTCTTACACTTGCACGCCTATGGATTAAACTTCTGTAAATTCAATTAGGAATAATATATACCTTGATCGACTCCATGTTAGAGTGGTAAAAGTGTAGGTTGACATTAAAGTCTTGAACCCTCACACTGTGGGCTTGTTTATTGTGTTTCTTGGTGCTCTGGTTTAGGGGTGGCAATTTCTACCCCACAACATGATGCGATTAAGGCACAAGAGGGTTTGGGTTTAGTATAAAAGGTTTCGTCGTAAACAGTTCAAGACTTTCTACAAAATGGTTTCATGACGTGCCTAGCCCATTTCATACAATTTTTAACCTGTTTAATTATGATGATATCTAAATAATTAATATATGAATATGACATGTCAATATGAATTATCATGGATGAAATAGACCATGAGGGTTCACCTCATTCTATGGAAAATGACTGTCTCGGAGGATGGGATTCTCAGGAGATATAGAAAGATAAAATCTCTGTATCTTTATTAATTTATTTACGTTTGTGTCTTGCTATTTGTGTAACAACACCTGTTTTTTTAATGGATTGATGGGGGTTAATAAACATGTCATGGTTGAGGGTCTTGATACGTTTAGTTAAATGAGTCCTGTTAATGGGAGATGTTTAGGTTGAATATCTTTGACCTAACATGACGTGAATTTACTTAACGACGTGGTTGCCAGCCTTACTATGGCTGACTTTCTCCAGTGCTCTTTATTTTTATCCCCCTGGCCTTTTGTTTTGTATTTGTCTATCAGAGCCAATTTGTCTAATTGATATGAAGTAGTTCTTGCCTTGAAAGAATGAACTTGGTTATAACTTGTGCTGCCTGCTCGAACTTGACAATTTAACTTAATGGTATCTAAATGAAAAGTTATATGCTTCTATTTATAAAGTAACTATCTATACTATGTTGTTTGCTCTGTACAATACACCCTTGTGGCTTACTGTTATTTTTTATTGCTTTTGTTTCCTCAGCTCCTGATGTTAGTGGCGGAAGCAATCATCTCCAAAGGCTTATTGGTATGGAACTCAGAGCGAATCCAAAACAAGTGCACCCTTTTGGTGTTAATAATCAAGGAATTTATAATCACGAGCTAGACATGGGTTTTCGATATAGATAGATTTTTTTAAGCAGTTGTACATGGCAAGTTACCTTGTTTGTTTGCGGATCACAACTCCCAACACTCATTTTGTTTAATGCGTGTGGGGTGGAGATGGTGTAATTTTAAGGATTTCATCTGGAACTAGCACCTAGTTGGAATTTTTGTCTTTCCTTTATGTCAAGTCTTCTAACCAAATGAAAATAAAATACAAAACAAAACAAAAGAAAATGTGGCGTCTTTTTTATTATAGTTTCGGGTTCGTATGCGAGTAATGTAACTTCAATTACTTGTTTTCTTCCTTGATTGTTGTATATTTTCGAGTAAAATGATACTTATTTTGTGTCAAAATGATACTTTTAACAGTCCAAGCTTTAAGAAGTTGCTTTCTTTGTATGGCTGTAAATTATGACCATCATACTTTCACTTGTGTATCTTATTTTGGTCATTTTTCCCCTGAGAAGAACAAAATATACTATTTACAGCCACATGTTTGTATGCGGCTTTACCATATACTACCTGTACGATATTTTATACGTCATATGACTAGTTGCCCTTTTCAAAAATTTATTTCCTCATTTTTTTTTATACACAAGTACATCAAATAGCATACTAGCTACCAACTCTCTATATACATATAATCCCAAAAACATGCCATACAGCATATTCAGTACGCATGCAAAAGCAAAACATATACATACGACAAACTCTACATTACCATACAGAAAATGACTCAAAAAAGCACTAAACTTCATAATCTCTCTTGAAAATCACTCAAAAAACAGTCTATCCCTTTTGTACATATACACACCCACAACAAAGGAGGAAGATCTACCAACTGAAAATCCCTTGGAAGCTGGCACACTTGTATACACAGAGAACCGAGTATCTAACCACTATCAGATGTAGGTGGTGAGATGAGGAAGAAGCAAAGATTTCCTGTTTACCCTGCGGTTATAACAAAATGAGAGGGAACCTTATGTAAGCTAAAATATGTTGATTATATACAGAGAACTAGTTCTCTCTCACCTGTCTAAGTTTCTACACAGACTGAATTACATCTCCGCGCTTATCAGCATGAACATCAATGAAATAGCTACCAGGTTTAATTTTCTCAGTATCCACATCATACGACGAGATTAATTTTCTCTGCATCAATCATCAAGAAGAAAGAGAGAGTAACAGTATGACGGGGAAATGTTATCTTAGTCTGCACCTAGTCATTTACCAAAGGCAGGAATTGCACCTCAGAAAAATGATTTTTTCGTTAGCATTCTATATAACATTTTAGCATTTAGAGTCTCAAGATGCATTAGCTTAGAAGCTTGACCCCCTGATCATAGAAAAGTTATCATTATAACTTTTCCCAGTTACCAAAAGTATTAGAATCTCAAATCTCGCTCCCCTTCAAGTGAAGACCTGACTATGCCCTTGTACAAAGTAGGGCAATGCTACAGCCTACAAGTCTACAGCATAATAGGGTAAGTAATATTATTCTTATTTGTCAAAAAAAGGTAAAGTATTACAAGAGAAATTTGAAGGTGTAAGACCTTTCTGACCAATTTAAGTTTCATCAGATACGACCAGTTTCCATTATTCTATCAAACATCATTTTTTTTTGCCAATCAGACCAACTGTTTTAGGTTCTTAGATTATTAGTCAAAGAATGTCTAATGAAAAAAAAGTTCTGTCCACTGTCGAGAGAAACATGTGCGGATGATATGGAAAGACGACTTACATGATCTTCAAATTCAGGGCTTGTCAAATTTACAGCGAGGTTCTTCATCAACAACAACACCTAAATAAAATAAGAACCAGACAGAATCCCATACATAAATTATCAGGTTAAAGCAATTTAAAAAAATAAGTAACACAATATATTGAATTGTGGGTTGATCTCATGTACAGAGTGTCAGTAAAGTAGTGAACAGATACGTTCAGATTTGTATACATAAGCCTCTTTCCACAAGGATATAAAAAGGAGGGACAAAAGGCTTTGAAAACTAAATAGTACGCAAATAAGTTGAAAACAGTGAGCAGTATTTCAGTTCTTCAAACTGAGAAAGAATTTAGTGAACATGACTCAACATGCAAAAAAAATTACCTAAAGTTCCCCAAACAATACCAAAAGAGTAATTATTTACACACTTGGAGTCTGACATACCGTCTCAACATTTATTGGGTCCATCATCTTTAATCTATGCAGGTGACCACTTGCATTGGAATCGAAGACACTACCAATGAAGCTGTACACTTGAGCAAAGTCCGGCATAACTGTAGGTAACATAATATAAATGTGTAAGAAGAAGAATAGGCAGTCAAAAATGGTATAATGCTTTTGGAACACAGCAGTAAACATAAAGAAGGTACTGAGTTACTGACCTTTCATTGGCTTGCTATGATTTACTCCTTGATTTGTTGTTTCACTAGTAGACCACATCCTTGGAGTGTTACTATTGCTACTATATCTACAGTTATGCGCCTCGGCTGGTCCTGATAACCCCACATCATCTACAGAACATAATAAATATATGTTTGGCAGGATGAACCGACTGATTAATTGAAAGAGGATAAAAGATAGCAAGAACAAACCTTTGACATGTGATGCATTAACTGGTGGCAGAGTATTGTTGGTCCAAGAAGACATAGCTGAACTGCTGATGGCGTTCCTGGGCACTGACAACGAATCTGGAGTGATAACAAATCCAGGCATAGCAGCTGAAGACTGCATCGGTCCTGTAACTTGGGATACGGCAGAGGCAGACCAGTGAATGGGTGTAAGCTTTCTTTGTGCTCATTAAGAAAACATATAAAGCAGAAATCAGAGACATATAGATGAGACAACAACCATTTTTAGGAGCTTTTTGTGGGTATGGATGAGCTGCTTTCCTCTTTGGACGAGGGGGAGGGACATGTTCACTTGTCCCATTCTTTTGCACCTTCAGAAAATACTTCTGTGCATGGCTACGTATCTGCAAAGATTACCTTTTAATATGTCGCATATAGATGAAACATACAAGCATATTGATGAACACGTGCAGTAGACCACTTGCCACAGAATGCTTGCCTAGAAATTAAGAGCCAGGGAGCTTTAAAACTCAGGGCAGGCCAAAGTAAGTATTTGAGTTCCACAATCATGCTATCATTCCCTTCATGGGAATTGATATTTCCACAAGAGAAATTGATAGTTCTACAAGGCTCTCCTCACATGAATAGTAAATAGGGCCCACATTCATGTGAGTAAAGTCTTGTGGAAATAACAATTCCCTTCGTATATGAGAATTGCTGTCCTAAAACAGCCAACACTGAAGGATAACTTGGGGGAAAACTAGGTTGGAGGTTTTCATTAATTTATGCAATATATAGTATATTAAGACATTAAAAAACACATTTAGGAATAATATTTTATACAAACATAGTTTTTTCTAAATTATTCTTTTACTATCTTTACTGCAATTTTAAACAGAGAAATATGATTTTATTTTTATCTCTAAATTTGTCTACAGCATTCCTTAGACTCTATGCTACAAAAATAGTTTTGAACTCCTCAAGACTGGAATGGGTCCGGAGGGAGTATTTTGTTTTTGAATCTTCACGTCATATTTATAAATTCTTATTTAAAATATATGTTGAGCAATTTAATATGATCTAAGGTCGACTACATGACCACTGCTTCTATATCGGTGTGAAACAATAAGGACATAAATTCGACAAGTTATAAATATACCATTTTCATTTTTGACATTTTTTTTATCAAATGAGTTTGTGATTTCTGTGACACAACAAATATGCAATTATTCAAATTATAGTCTTAGAAAGCTCAAAGGGGTTTTAGGTAGTGTTCTAAAAATCCCGCCTAGGTCCAATTAATTCCCGCCTAAGCACTAGGTGGTCCTCTACCGCCTTTATTTGGCAAGGTGCCTGGCTCCCGGAAAGGCGCCTAGGACCCCGCCTAGGCAAAATCAAACTTTTATTTTGAAGCTCTACAATAGCTAAATGAATTTGTTTTAAGATTGTTTTTTTTGGTAATGTATGTTATATGTTTTGTACAATATAACAAGTATATACAATAGAAAAATAAATAAATGAGATCGATTAAGAAAATGCCTAGATGGACTAGGAAAACGCTTAGGGCACCGCCTAGGCGCTAGGCGCTCTCTACGCCGGTCCACCTAACGATTTTTAGAACACTGGTTTCATGGCTATCTCAAATGAGCTTCCACAGAAGAGTTCCAAAGGCATTTAGAGCCTACATACAGTCATGAAGGTCTTCAAAATGTTTCTTATATTTTGTTGCTTGGAGAGTCGAAAGACAAACATCATGGCTTTGGACACGGAGTCTTAAAATAGAACCACAGAGCTCTACCAAGATGAAGATACGACTAAAAAAGAATCACAGCAACAAAATCATTTGTTTTCTTTCACTTCTCAAGAAAAATAGCCGATTTAGTCTCACTGGCAAGAGCAAGCATTACCTGGATAACTGTCTTTGACCCAACAAATGCTTCTATCTTCTTCCAGTCTCGATCAAAGCTGAAAAATCATCAAACAGAAAGGAGGAACATCGTCACAACACAGTTTTCACTACACTAAACAAAATTATAACACTATTAACTAAACCCACAAACCATAATGTGTCCCTCGGTGACTGGCCTTGTGCAAATTTAAAATCACAGAGAATACATTTCATGAATAAGTTTCAATGACATTGAATGATTTGAAAACCATAGAAGCATAATACTACTATACAACAAATTCAGGAAGGAAAACAGACAACTTTTAGCACTTTATCAAACCCACCAATCTCATTGTCTCAAACACATCAAAACACCAACATTTCATTAAATTGATTAGACCAAAAGATATTATTAAATTTTCTTCACATATTACAATAATTAGAGCTATCCCAAAGAGAAATTGCACAAAAAACTGTAAATTTATCATATATAAACAAATTTACCACCACACAAGGGAAATAATAAAAACTTCATGATTGAAACAGTGAGTTATTCACATTCAAAAAAGAAACAGTGAGCAATTCTGTAAAGCAGTAACTTTGAATCTTTAAATTCCACGAACAGAAAACAAAACCCTTCTCTCAACTAATTAAATTCCAACTAAAACAAATTACTTGATTCAACTGAAATCGCCAATAAATCTAAGTTCAAAATTTTCCCTTTTCTTTCCAAACCACTTTCAAGTAAAATTCAGAAAGAAAAAAAACTCAAGAGAGAGAAAAATACAGATGGAGAGCTTCAATAAACTTGTCATGTTCTTGGTCAGTCCAGGTCTCTCTAGACTTGGTGATGGTGTAAGGCTTTCGGACCTTCTTGTCACTCGGATCCTCCGACCCGAAATTCATGCTTGAATCATCAGCTGAAGTAGAAATAACAGCTACTGAATCTGTTGTTGAGGAGAGAGAATTGGAACCCAGAAAAGTACCCATTTTCATTGGGTTAAAGAAATCTTTAGCTGGTGGGTTTGAATACAAAGACACCATATATATTTTTATGAAGAGAACAAAATTGAAAACTGCAAATTATGATTTCTTTCCTTTCGAATTTGTTGCTGTTTATTTTGAGCTTCTGGGTTCTTTGGTAGGACAATAATGGTGGAAAAATGGGGTAGTGCTGCTTAGTATAACCGACTTATATTAAGAAAATATACATTTATACAGAAAGAAAGATGTGGAAGAGAGAGGAAGGGGAAGGGGAAGGTGACAGTGGGGGTACAGGCAGACTGGTATTATGTGAATTATTATTAGCCTTACACGTGGTAGATGGTTAGTGATTTGTTTGTTGTACAAAGTTCCAATAAAGAACTGACGTTTTCTCCAATGTCCCATTTACGCCCTGAACTATTTTTTTTTTCAAAAGAACACTTAACTTTATAAAACCCAGCTCAATTATGCCCCAATCGTTAACGGACAAGCCAACTAGACAAACATATGTTAAAGTTATCTTTGACGTGGCTAACACGTCAAAAATAAAAATTAATAAAAAAAACATTTTTCTTTCTTTTTCCTCTTCTCTCCATCTCATATTCTTCCTCTATTTTCTTCACTTCTCAAATCTCTCATACCTACCCAATAATTTCGTCATCCAAAGCCAAACATCATCCAAATACAATGAAAATGGAACTCAAATTCAGGCCACAAAAGCCTTGCGTAATCAGAATTTTGGAATTGGATTAAATATATTGTCCTTGTTCTGATCATGCTCTGTTTTTGATAAAAACAGGGGACAAAAAGCATTTTGTAGCACATAGTGGGAACAAAAAGTATTTTGTAGCACATAATGTATATACTGGCAGATAATGATGGATGAGAGGAGGGAGAAGTATTGTAGCTCTAAAGCTTCAAGATCTGCTATTGCAGTTGATATTTCAAATTCTCAAAAATCAACACGCTAACAAAACCAAAATGATGTAGTAATTTACAAGTGCAAACATAGCAAAACCCTTCGTTTGTGCTTGTGTGTGCAGTTTACATACATATAGATCTAAATCCCAAATCATCAAACCAACCCAAACATAAAACATTCAATTATAAACCTCAGGTAAATTAACCATCATAATCCAAAAGAACAAACACCAAGAAATTCATTTGGTAATTGAAATCGCACACAAATCTCAAACCCTAACTTAATCAACCAAAATTCTCACATAAAATCCAATCACCAGCACATATCCACTTTTACAACAAAACTTGAAAAGAACATCATATCTACATGCATATTAAATGGAAGATGTATAACAATAGCTTATAACAGATGAGAGGTAGGAAAAGGAAGAAAAGCAAGAGGTCGAAATTTCTCCTGAGAATATCGTTGACGGGAGAGTAGAGGACAATGACGGAGGAGACGAAGGTGGTGAGAATAATTGAATGTCATACACCTTGCGGATGTTTTTTTGATTGCAAGATTTTATTTCACAACTCTATTTCAATCGCTATTGAAGCTGTTGGACGAACTGTGAATTCAGTGAACGGAGCCGTACGGATCGGAATCAATTGGTATTGGGAGGAGAGAGAAAGTGAAGATGAGTTTGATTACAAGAAAAAAGTAGAAGAAAAGAAAAAAATATTTTTTCCACGTGTAAGTTGATTTTAACATCAGTTGTCTAGTTGGCATGTTTGTTAACGAGAGGGGTATAGTTAGTTGAGTTTTATAACGAAAAAAAAAAAAAAAAGTTTAAAATGTGAGTAGAATATCGGAGAAAATGTCAGGGGTATTTTGGACCTTTGCCCTAGATATTTGTCAATGGTCTGTTTGGTTGCTCCTTATTTGTGGCATTCACCAACAATTTCTACGATTGAATTTCTTTTTAAGTCGTAATTACTTCATTTTTCATCCAAAGATGACTAAAGTAATTTTATTTTATTTTTGCAAATTAAAAAATTTATAGTAGATAAGAGAGTATCAAATAAATTTAATAATGGACTCTACATTTAGTATCAAATAGTATGTATTTTTGCCAATAAATTAGTCTTCATGTAATATTTTAATGTACTTAAATAATCTTTGACGAGAGACAATTTTATTGTTATTGAACTTAAACCATCTTCTATGGAATGAAATAAATATTAAATATGATTATTATTTGTTATAATCCTTTTATAGTTTGTTATGGATTAGTCTTAGTATATTTAAATTCTTTATGTTGTTTCAAAAAATTGCCAAAAATGAAATCCACAAAAAAAAACTCACGTGACTCATTGCTCTTTCTCCTTTTATATTTTTTTAAAAATCAATTGAAAATATTTTCAAGTTCAAAGTTGATTTGATTTATTTAATTTTAAAATAATAAATTTTGTTATTACTAATTCTTTTTAGACAATTTTAAATTTAGATAATTATATAGTTTAAAATTAAATAAATTTGTATCAAAATTTTAATTAAATTACTCTTAATGAAAGTATTATAGATTGGGATGATATTTCCTTTAAAGAGACCCATCACACCACTTTAACGTGGTAGGACATGTTTGGCGGAACAATGTGATGCAATGAGAGGAATTACTTTTACTAGTAATTTTTTTTGATAAAAGTAATCTTAAAAAGAAAAAATAATGTTTGATTTTTCAATTACAAATGTATTTATAAGAAAAATTAGGCACAAATTTGTAGACAAACTTGTTATATAAACCTTCCTTCTTATTGTTAAATAAAATTTTACTTGAAATATTCATTTTTTTAGACCTTCACAGTATCAAAAGTACAATTTTTTTATAAAATTATTTTTTCATATGAAAAAAATAATATTTTTACACAAGTCTATCACATAAATGCAAAACTTACTCATTGTTTATGGGAGTAAAAACGTCAATTTTTATTTTATATTTCTTTCAAAATTATTCAAACGGTCGCCAAAAGCTAAAAAACAAAATAAAAAAGTGTTTTTATGTTAACGAGTTTTGGACGGAAAAGAAAATAAGTAGAGTTAGAATAAAACCTATAATTTTGGCAACGATAATTCATTCAAAATTTTAAAATAATAATTTCATAATTAATGTAACTTTTAGATAGTCTATAAAATCCTGCATAATTTTATCGATAAAATTCATATCAATTTAAAACTTCAAATAGGAAGGCAATATTTTGGAGCGCACGAGGAATAGGGTAATAATGTTTGTCAAACCAGGGGAAATTTCCCACCAACAACAAACAGCATTGCTACATACATCATCAATGTTAACCACAAAATTAGACCCCAACTCACAAACCACATACAACCAACCACCAAGTGACCACTGACCTACCGGCCCGCCCTTGACATGATGAGTACAAAATTGAAAGCTTTGCAAACTTAAGAAATCATAAAATAAAAAACCTCGAGGTAAAGAAAGAAATAGGCAGGCAGGCAGGCAGGCAGGCAGGCAGCCTGCCTTAATTTTTCCCAATCTAATCAAGCCAACGAGTAACCCCGTCATCCTCTCCTACAGTTGCCAGAATTTCAATGCGCACGTCCAAGGCAGCCTGCAATTTTCATTCATGCACAGAGATTTAGATAGATACATACTCCCTCCGTCCCATAATAACTGTCGATTTAGCTTGATGCACATGGATTAAGAAAGTCATTTAGTGCTATCATTTATTAATTAAAATTAGTGTGAAATTTCATCACTACCCCTTTATGGGAAGTTGAAAACTATTAATACAAGGGAAAAATTTCTTGGGATAATGAGAGAAGGTAGGGGTGATATAGGAAAGTAAATAATTGTTTCTCCTAGAAAGTTGTAAACGACAAATAAATTGGGAAAAAAAATTTCTTCTAAAACGACAGTTATTATGGGATGGAGGTAGTATAACATATGAATCCTTCCCTCTATTTATATGGATGTAAGTAAAACAGTCAGTCAACTAACAAACAAACATGAAAGACATCAGTTAACAATAACAAAAACCTAGAAAGATATCAAAATCAAATAAATTATATCAAAACGTAATGACAAAAGATGTAGTAGACTGCAAATGGGGACCGAGTAAGTAGTGATTGGTGCATGGGATGCTGTGAGAATGTGGAGATCTATATTCGATTTATAGATGTAGGTATCAACCCAATAACAAAAGATAGTGATCAAATTCTAAGTCCAATAGAGAGGGGGATTAAATACACGAAGAATATTAGTTCTCAGTGCAACTAAGTTTGAATATGGAATTAGGTGCACTACTCCAAAAATACAAGTACTGCTATTTGAGTTTGATGACAGGAGAATTCATCTTGGGTTGGCTCCCAATAGGATAACTTCCAACCCTATGTTTTCTTGTAACCAGTTTAAATTGATCATCCCAAGCTTTACAAGAGAAAAATAACGATCTGTTAATTTTTATACTTCCTTTATCCAAAAAAGGAGTACTATTTTTTTTCCCAAACACTCGTTGATATCCCGTGCAAGGCACGGGCTAGTGTCCCTAAATACAATCCAAAATTGTTGTGTACCATTTGGTTACCTAAGCATAAATAATGAAGTAGGGATGCTAGCACTATATTGAACATGGAAATTGAATAGTTGCATTTAATTCAAATTATTGTATATATTTTCTACATACATGCATGTATGCCCATTGGGAATAATACAACCACATAATATGAAGAGTTTAGTATAATTATGTACAAGGCATATATTGTATCAGTAGAAGTGCTAACATTATGGAGAGGCTTGAATGAACTTGGGACTGACTCGTGACAAACCAAAATGACACTATCAATTTACTAGTCGACCGAGGATAAGATCGCTATTTGTCTTGTTATATATAGCATATTAAGTTTGGTTTGGACACTTCTTGTCAAGCATAACCCTAGTCATTTTATGTTACGTCTTAATATCTAGAATATTCTCCAAATAACCTCACATGCCCATGTGCAGGTGGTGTAGGATAAGTAAAGTAGGTGTAGGTTAAGCTTTATTTTCCTGCAAGTAACTTTAGTATAAATATGTAAGCAGTGAGTTATTTTCATTTCAATCTTTATCAACGATTATATGAAATATGTAAGGGAGTCTCTTTGAACTCTTCTCACTTGTCTCTTCCTCACCGCCATTTTATCCTATTTCTGCTCTTTCTTTCTCCCCAAACTCTGTTTCAATCTCTTTCTGCTCTAAATTATCTCTCTCTCCTTATTAAGAATTCATCTAGTTCCTAACAAATTGGTATCAGAGCTATTCGACAGCCTGAAACCCTCTTCTTCTTCACTTCAAACTCCATTTTTGGGTTATCTAGGTTACTAGTTGGAGTCCTCAACTGGAGGAATTGATATTAGTTTCTTTTGGGTAATCATCTGCAAGTATTACCCAGCAGAAATAGTTGATATTAAAGTACTTAAAACACAGCAGCAGTAAGGAGGAAATTGTACTCTGTTTGCCCATGTTTTTTGGTTCAACATGCAACAAAGGAATTCAACAACATTTTCATATTGTTTATGATATAAATCACTTTTTCTCTACTCGTTTATGTCTATTCCAAGTAGTCCAGTCCTTAAACTCGCACACAAACGCCATTTGACGGAATTGAATCTCATATTTCATTGTTCATCATTTATCGACAAAAAAAATCTTACAAAACTGAAATTATACCACTTAGATCTGATTATTAGCAACTATAATTGTTTGGGCTTTTGTATTAAGTATATTTTGCATTTATTCTAATCAACAAATTGGTCAGATGGTTGAATCTTTTGTTAAGTTCTAGCTATGTGGGTGAAAACTTGCCGAACTGGGATTTTTTTCCTTTCTGAGAGACCCATTTGATTGTTGTTGAAAAGGGTGATATGAATTCTACTTAATCAAGTGCCCTAAACAAAACTATAGCAGATTTGAGTAGTTTATTGTCCTATTCTTAAATTTTTCTTTCCACTTTACACAATTTTATGCTATAACAGTTACAAAAATGGCTCTCTATTACACTGATATAGGTGCATCTAAGCTCAGGCTAGGTGTACTTAAATTTCCAGAAATTTTAAACACTCTAATTGTTCTAGACTAATTCTATTGACCACCAAAATTAACACTCAAGCTCATTTACTCCAATTGGTCTAGTGTTGGCACTAGATCAATCCATCGATTGAACTCTGAAACTTAATAATCCTGAGTTTCAATTTATTTTCTCTAAACAATTCACCAACATGGCTGGACCTTCACATTCAAACTCTAACCAAATGCTACAACAAGACTTTCTCAAGTTTGAGAGAGTACACTCGTGAGAAACTGCAGAACATTGATGTTAAAATGGATTCCTTCATGGATAGAATTACTAAGATGCTTCAATCTAAGGGTTTCAATGGTGGGAATGACTTCTCTAATCCCTATCACATGAGGAGAGCACAAGAAGAAAAGGATGAGAATAGTAATGGTGACTATGATACTGTAGACACTAGGACAAACCTAAGGAGGAAATATAAACCTAGGAGGAGGCATGAGGAAAGAGATCTTGACTTGAGACATTTGAAATTGTCATTTCCAGCTTTTGAAAAGAGAGATGATGGTGTTAGATGGGTATTTGATTGTGAGGAATACTTTGACATTAACCAAGTGAAGGAGCAGAGAATGGTACCTATTGCTGCCATGCATCTACATGGGAGTACCTAAGAGCTGGTACAAGGCTTACTGCAGTGGTAAAAGAGCTATCTCTTGGGATGAATTCTTAAGGGATTTCATTCTTAGGTTCATCGAAGAGGGACGAGACAATGTGTTTGAGCAATTTAAATTGCTCAAGCAAACTGCTACTGTGAACCAGTACTATGATGTGAAAGGTGCAGGGGATTGATGTTGTGTCAAATTCCACAACTCACTGAAAAAATACTTTGTGGAAAATTTCATTGGAGGACTGCATGGAGAAAATAAAAAGATGGTGAAAATGCATAGGCCTGACATCCTATCTTTGGCCTTCAAGTTAGCAAAATAACATGAAATCCTAATACCTAAGCCTTATACTTGTAACCCCAAAACAATTTCCCTCCATCAAACTCTCAACCCAAGAACTGTCTAACTTATCCAACAACTGGAAATCTCAAAAAAGACCCTACTCCTAAAAATTCAAACCATCTGTTGACCTACCCTAAAAACAAGCAAAACCAAATACATGCAACACCAAAGGCTATAACTGCAGCACAAATAACGTCGTTAGTTGCCTCGGTGGTTTAAGGGAGAACTTGAGATCAGCAGGAAACCGGAGGTTTTGAATTCGACTCCCACTCGAAGCACTATAGGGGTCACGGACCGCAGATTTAGGCCTGTTTCGGAAGCCTTGTATGGGGAGGGAAGACTGACTGGTCGCAGGCCAGGAACTCATCTTAGCAAAATAAATAACTTACCGCTGCACAAAGTGATGAAAAATTTGTCAAAGGACATTAATGCTCCAAGCCACAAATCTTTATGATAGTCAATGATGACCCCTGTAAATAAGACCGATTCCCCTCCAAAATTTGGCGAGGAACCGAATTCCATAACAATAAATTGTGAAGGAAATGATGAAACTAGGGAAGAGATAGGAGTTTCATTGAATGCTATAGAGGGGTATTCCAGTCCAAGAAATTTTGTAGTCACAAGATACGTGGGAACAAAACCAATCTCAATTCTAATTGATGGGGGACAGTACCCATAATTTCATGGATCTAAACACTGCTCAAGGGCTGGGGTGAAAGCTGGAAAATATTCCTCTCATGAAAGTGACAGTTGCAAATGGTTCTCAATTAATGTGCAAGTCACAATGTAAGGAATTCACCTGGGTCATGAATAAGGTGAACTATAAAGGCCCAGTCAATATCCTATTCCTAGGAGGTTGTGACATGGAGCTGGGAGTACAATGGTTGGGGCAGTTGGGACCAGTCACCTTTGACTATAAAGACTTAACCATAGACTTTGTGTATCAGGGAAAGGAAGTGCAACTGCAAGGGAAACAAAAACTGGGAACCCACTCCTTAAAATTGATTACAGTGGACTCCTTGGCAATGCAATTTAAAGGCCAAGGACATGGTTTTGCTATACTAATCTATTCAACCAGTATGGAGGAGCAACGAGCAAGTTAAGTTCCTAAGGTTATGATAAAATGGAATCATCTAAGAATGACAAAATCAAGGACCTTCTACAAGAATTTAACTCCATCTTTGAAGAGCCAAAAGAAATGCCTCCTAAAAGGTTCCTAGATCATCATATCAACCTAAAACAAGGAGCTCAACCCTTCTCCATCTCCATCAGGACCTATAAATGTTCTTATGAACGAAAAAATGAAATTGAGAAATTGGTTCTGAAGATGTTACAATCAGGAATTATCAGACCTAACAAGAGCCCTTTGCTTCTCCTATACTCCTAGTAAAGAAAAAAGATGGATCATGGAGGTTTTGTGTTGACTACAGACATCTCAACTCTTTGACCATAAAGAACAAATATCCTATACTCTTGATAGATGAGCTATTAGACGAATTGAGTGGAGCCAAAGTATACACTAAGCTGGACCTTAGAGCTGGTTACCACCAAGTTTGAATGGCACTTGAAGACATAGAGAAAACAGCCTTAAGTACTCATCAAGGCCATTTTGAATTTACTGTCTTACCATTTGGGTTGACAAATGCACCTGCTACTTTTCAAAATTTGACGAACCATGTGTTCCAACCTTTTCTAAGAAAATTTGTGCTAGTGTTTTTTGATGACATCATGATATACTCTAAAAGCATGATCACTACCTCCACTTGAGAGCAGTTTTTAAAGTCATGAAAGAGAATCAGTCATATGCTAAATTTAGCAAGTGTGAAATTACCAAGGAAAGAGTGGAATACCTAGGACATATCATATCAACAGAGGGAGTAGCTATGAATTCTTCAAAAGTGGATTGTGTTCTCAGATGGCCCAGACCTACAACTTTGAAGGGCTTAAGAGGATTCCTTGAATTGACAGACTATTATACAAAATTTATCTAGAACTATGGCACCATGAAAAAACCCTTAACCACTATACTGCAAAAAGACAATTTTGGATAGAATGAAGCAACAAAGAATACATTTGATCAATTAAAGAGAGCCTTAACCACTGCACCAGTTTTGGCATTACCAGACTTCAACAAACAACTTGAAATTGAAACAAATGCTTCTGAGGGAGGCATTGGAGGCTTGGAGCTATACTAATGCAAGAAGGAAGGTCATTAGCTTATTTCAATAAGACTCTTGGGCCAAAAGGACAAGGGTTCTCTACTTATGAGAAGGAACTCATGGCAATTGTGGAAGCAGTTAAGAGATGGTCTTCCTAAACAGTACTGATCACCAGTCCCTCAAATATTTCTTAGAACAAAAGATAGTCTCATGCTTACAGCAAAGGTGGTTAAGTAAGCTACTTGGATATGACTACAACATTAGCTACAAAAGGGGGCAAAGACAACACAACAGCTGGTAGCTTATCAAGAAGGATAAACACCGGAAAAGAGGCGACAAATCCTAATATTCACGAGGGCATGGATTTTAAAGGAGGGAATTGTCAAGCATAAACTTATTCATTTTCTGTTAGGTTTTCATATCTAGAATATTCTCCAAGTAACAACCTCACATGCTCATGTGCAGATGGTGTAGGATAAGTAAAGTAGATGTACGTTAAGCTTTATTTTCCTACAACTAACTTTAGTATAAACATGTAAGCAATGAGTTATTTTCATTTCAAGCTTTATGAACAATTATATAAAATATCTGATTGTCTTTGAACTCTTCTCCCTTATCTCTTCCTCACCGCCATTCTACCCTATTTCTGCCATTTCTTTCTCCCCAAACCCTGTTTCAATCTCCTTCTTCTCTAAATTATCTCTGTCTCACTGTTAGGAACTCATCTAGTTCCTAACACTTCCACATACTAATTTTTTCAAAAAAAAAATATCCCCAAATACTAAGTTTTAGTCTTTCAAGTTTAATATTAAAAATCGATCATTGAAATTTCTTTATACCAAGCATGTCATATGTAAACCTTAAAATTCAGAAAAATGAGTCAACAAAACAGTACTACTCTTTTTTAGATGTCATTAACTTCCTTAATACATACTCCTTCAATTCCAAATTATAAGATCATTTTGACTTTTAAAAGTAAGTTTGAGATAACTTCAAACTATAAATTGATATGATTCATCAACTACGAAACAATAAATCTTATCTTATAATTTTTAATACTTTTTCGATAGTTTATAATATTTATCATTGTATTGATTAAAAAATAAATGAATCTATCAATTTTAAACTTGAAAATATCTCAAATTGACTTTAAAAGTCAATAATGATATTATATTTTGCAACAGAGGGAGTATATTCTACAAGTCTCATTTGTAGCTAAAGCTACAAACAAACCGAACCGGTTCGGTTCGAGTTCGAGTCGAGTTCGTACAAGGTGTTCTGTTCGTTTGCTCGATCGAACATGGTTTGGTTCACCTGTGTTCGCGAACGGTTCGAGTTCGGTTCGACTCGGTGAGTTCGGGTTTGGTTCGATTGTTCGAGTTCGATATTAAATTGTTCACTTTAAATTGTTTCTAAAATTCTACATATAAATAATTAGTTTTGGTTATTTCATATTAAATTATAATATTTGTCTTATCAATAATGGTTAAATTTGAAGTAATTTTCTTTTTTTTATTACTTAAAACATCTTTTTGTGTTTTTAATAATTGATTATAAGTAAATATTTTTATTAAATAATTAATAAATAATAATGTGTACTTCTTCACCTCTAAATTTTAATCAAAATAATTTTAGTATTTTCATAAGAATTTTAACAATGATTGTTAGATTATTACAATTTACATCCCTAGTAATTTAATAGATTATAAGTTATAACTCATGTCATAAATCACATAAATAAAGTCACTAATCATCATGCAATGACAATTTGATATTAATTAAAAAATGATACAATACAGTTGCTTATATTTACACGAGTTATTAAAATTGTCAAATCAAGATAGATAATAGAGAAATTAAGTCATCAAAGTATCGAAACTTCACTAATAGAGTGATAGTCATTGTATAATTAGTCAATTACTATTGTATATTAACATCAACTATCAATTATATAATTAAAAGTGTAAACTTAACTTTACCAATTTTTGAATTTTTTTAGTGTTACAATCTTACAGACTTGCGATGTATATGTGAGACAGAGAGAGTGATTGACTAACTTTGATTTATTATTTATGTAATTAAGTAATCATATTTAGTGTAAAAACTAAAAAGTTGTTGAGAAAAGTCCAATTAAACAATATGTCACAGACTCACAGTACCGTTTTCATAAAATTAAAATAAGTTATTAATTTAAATTAGAATAAGCAATTTTTTTATTAAAAAAATGAAACAAAGTCTCTAAATAACTTTGACCCTTTTATCTTAGAATCGTAGTTAATTTATTTAGTTTTAAACAATATAATTATGAAAACCATAAACTTTTTATAAAGTAATTCTCAAGATTTATTATATTCAAAAGTTAATTATCACATCCTTTTTGAATTAAAAATATTTCCTATCGACTTTGAAAATTCATACTTCTTTATCAATTGATCTTATTACTTATATGTTAATTATTACTTATATTTCAGAACGGATGAAATATTTGGTACTAATACATTTAAAGGTTAACAATATTAGTCTACAAGTTTATTAGATATAAATTAATCTAAATCAACTAAATTCACATTATTTTAAATCTTAGAATTTCATAGTAAAAAAATTTTAAATAAGACTCTTTTTATGAAATAGATAAAATATTACTCATTTATTCTAGACTAATTATGTAATAAATTATAATATTAACCACTAGTCCACTACTACTAATATAATATTATATATATATGATAATCGGTAAGGATCAAGAGCATTCTCCTTAAAGAGCATTCCTCCTTAAATAGCATTCTTTTATTAAAACGACGTCGTTTTGGAGGGACGCGGTGGCATTTTTATAAATACAATGCCACCACGTCCCTCCAAAACGACGTAGATTTAATAAAAGAATGTTATTTAAGGAGGAATGCTATTTAAGGAGAATGCTCTTGATCCTGACCGATATGATAATATGATATATATTATATATTTATTTCCTGTTCCTAAATAATTTAAAATAACAAAACTAATACAAAATAACAAAATACAAATAACAAAACTAATATTAGTTGTTAACTTTTAAGTTCTAACTTCAAACTTTTCAGTAATCATTTTTGGGATAAATGATGATGATAATATTTGGTCTAATTTTTAATTGAATTACTTAAGTTAGAGAAGATATTTTTGGTATTTATTTAACTATTTTTAATTTGCTTCTGAGTTCTCAGTTTTCACAATTCAGTGCATTAGTAAATGTTCGTGAACTTGACTTGTCCGATTATGTTCGTGAACAGTTCGCGAACAACAATCGAACCAAACTCGTACATAGCTTCTAGTTCGATAGAGTTACTCGAACATGTTCGAGTTCGAGTATAAGTGCTCGAGTTCGGTTCGAGTTCGAGAATGTTCTGTTCGGTTCGGATCGGATCGTTTACATCTCTATTTGTAGCACTAGTAATAGTTTGCTGCTGCTAACTGATTGCTTCCAAATTCTTCTAGAAAGAAAGAATCATATATACTTCTAAAATACTTCATCTGAAAAAATGTGCTAGCCATACCAAGAATTCAAACTGTTCAAGTGTATTTGTTTATAGACAACAAATGCATTCAATATTATAACACAGGAAATGCCCAAGTATTGATATGCTGCATTTATTTATACAGAAATAAAAGCTAAAATAAGTTATGAACTAACTAGTTCACGCTAAACACTCTTACGAAGCAAGTGGACTTACCGAAGGATTTCTACAATTGACCAGCCTACATTCCTCCAAAGGACCTTCGAGTGACCAACTCTCCCAAACATCAAAGCTATGACTAGCAAATACAAATTCTGTTCTCCTATTTATCTGCAATTTTGCAATAGGAATCTTTAAATTTAAATTCACCATTGTACTTGCATTCAATTTGTTATGAACATCAGAGTAAAAATAGATTCAAGTATGGGCAGTCATGAAGTCTATCTTTATAGGAAGTTTTAGATAAAAATCATTACGAGAACTCAATTAGAAAGCATACAAAAGAACTTTCTAATTGATATTGGGATCATCTAAAGTGCATTCACATTATGTAATGACAACAGTGCCATCTTTTACATCCCAGATACTTATTTGTCATCAGATCAAAGTGACATCAAGGCATGTTGGTAGAAAAGAACTTTTAGCAACAAAAGTTTGAACATGGATAGGATGCTTTCATTGAGTTTGAAATCATGGTCATTAATTCAAATGGGTTAACAATAATGCATTAGTAATTAAAACGAATCACCAGTTCCAACCTGTACTTCAATTTCCTTTAAAGCAATGTCTATCAAATCCCTTTCTTCATAGTTCCAAATATCCCTCCCTTCACCCTTTTAGCATTCTTTACCATTAATTTTAATTAGTAGACATAAGTCAACGGTATAAACTTTAGCAATCACCCCTCACTCCACTCAAGTTCTCCGAATTAAAGTTCTGCAGATTCACAACTGTAAAAAAATCCAATAAATCTCCTTTCACAAAGTGTCCTCTATCATGAAGCCAGTAGAACCATAATTAACTTTTCCTATGAAGCCTAAAAATAATCAACTTTTTCTATGAAACCTAAAAGGCCTCCAATGGTTCATTGATTCCTAAAAAAGCTGCCACCAATTCTGACATAAACTTTGTCTAAAATAGAATTGTACTTTGAGAAGTTTCTCACAACATAGACACTCAGGGACCCGTTACATGAAAATTCCTCCCAACCCTCACTTCACAAAATATGAAATGTAAAAGTAGATTAACATAAAGGCAATGTCATTGCATCTACCAAATCAATTCCCAAAGATGATCGCATATAATAGGAATGCACTATAGATTTATTAGACTAATAACTCAACAAACGCATTGTCTTTTGAGGAAAACCTGGAAAAAGTATATCAACAAGGACGACAATTAATGTCCATGTGAAAGATAAGGCAGATTAATTGTTTGCTGAAAATGTAAAAAATATAGAGAAGTGATATTTCCACAAGACTAATCTCTGATGAATAGTGACTGGGACCCACGTTCATGTGAGTATGACCTTGTGGAAATATCAAATTCCTCGTGTGGAAATAACAATTCCCAAAATGTATTATCAGTAATATCCTCTAGATTTGGTGACCAATTTTCTCTACCAAATTACTTTCAAGATTACTTTTACCCAAGCCATCAACAAATAATTAGCAAGCAAAATATTGTTAAAAAATACCGTACGTCCTTTGATGATGTGGACCATATCACAATGTTCCTAAAACTCTCATAGTCTCAACACACGTGTCTAGATGTTGATATTTCTTTCACTTCTTTTTTTGGTAACAAAAAGTCCTCCTTTCAAAAACCACAAGCATGAAAAATTAACACTAAGAATCTCACATCTTCCAATAAAAGTGGAGATGGTGCTTAAAAATCATTCTTCAACAAGATACATCATGATTCATGAACATTACTAAAACTAAAAGACTTTCATACCTGCAATAACTTTCCACCAGCAGTGAATGATCTCAAACCAATTGCATCCTGCAGACAATTCAATCATACAATCAAACAGCTTAGCAGTACCCGAAAAACAAAACTCAGTCCAAAGCCATTTGCCAATAAGTTTAAAATGGATCATTAACAAGGTGACAAAAAAGAAAAGTACAAAAGGCTCTGACACACGTACAAACCTTGCTTCTCAAAACTACGAGGAATTGTGCTGCTGGATCTCTTTTCGTTACATTTGACAATGTGTCTAGGAACCAACCACCCCCTTGAACTCTTTGCCTAGAAACATGAAGTGCAGGCCTATCTCTTGCATGCAGAGCTATAACATAACCATCTTTCAGTAAATCAGCAGACTTTCTATTTAGGTGTGGGCTTGATTTCGGAAGATGCTCGGAAGACATTTTTTGTGCTGATTCCATTGCTGTTTTTCTACTTCTTGAATCTTCAGGAGAAGCAAAACGTGAACTGGAACTCAACACTTGGTCTGTGCCACTCATTGCAGTATCATCTTCTCGGTGAGACGTACTCTCTTTTTCCAATATAGATGTATCATCAGTTTTCTGAAGGGATTTTTGGCGACCATGTCTCTTTTTAGCTTTCTTACCTGATCTGGTGCGCTTTACTTCAGATCGAGTGGGGGTATTCTGGGACAAACCTGATCCTTGAAGATGACTTGGAGACTCCTTTGATTGATTAATAATCTTTTTCTGGGAGTGGGAACTTTCTGTAGCTACACTAATATCATATGTCAACTTCTCATTTACAGATCCCAGTAGAGCAGTATCATCTTCTTGTCTATCAACATGTTCGTTTTCATAAACTGTTTCACTTTCCTCTTCATCTTCATCGTACCCAGCATTCTCTGAAATAACACCATCCAACAAGAATGTCTGCAATATAGAAATAGCCTTCTCCCTTATCTCCATCCAAACTTCTTCACTGTAATCTGCACTGCGTGGTAGTATCAATACATTGGGCATCTCCCTAACCTGAAGTGAAGTCAAAGAATAACAAACAAGTGTCAGCCTAGAACTCTTATAAACCCCACGCATCATTACTTCGCAAATTTTAGAAGTCAATAAATATAAAAGCTTATAAAACTTGAACTTCTAAGGTCAAGAAAACCACACAATTAATTTTTACTTTATGTTTGTCTAGCTGTTTTCTCCCAATATGTTTTATTATTTTGGAGAGGATATTCTCCTGACACCTCTTATCTCTTTCTCTTGCTTAATCCTAAGTATCACTTTGTATCCCTCTATTCTCACTAAATAATACATATCATGATGGCTCCTCATGAATACTAGTGTTTGTGGCAAACACTACATGCGTGACGTAGCTTCTTTCATAGAATAGGTAAGGAGAAATTGGGGGAGAAAATAGGGATAACATACTAAGAGCAATGAGTAAGAAAAAGGGATAGACACTGACAGACCAAAACCCTGTTCCCGCATTACAAAATAGACGTTTTAGAAGTTCATGTGCAACTACTGGACTCTGGTTGTATGCAAAACCAGTTGTGGACCACCATGTTGGAGTTTATGCAGGATAAAGGGTTGGAGGAACATAAAAACCAGGTGCTCCAACCGAACCCCCCCCCCCTCCTTAGCAACCCACGCACAAACCAAAAGCCCAACAAATAGAAAGGTAGGATAGGAGTAGAAACATGTGACATGAAATGAACAAGAAATAGGACACCTTATAAAAGTAATGAGCCTCTAGGTAACAGCATGACCTTGACATACATTCTATATCATATAAGTTCATACCCTAAGACTACTCATCATACCCATGCTTCCATCCACTGTGGACCTTCAGCACCATCCAAAGCACAGCCTGCAAGGGTGCCATCAATCAAAAGCTGCTTTACAGCACAATCATCCAATAGCTGGCTGCTACCAGTATTAACAAGAAATGCTCCTGCAAAAAATAGTAATTCCCCTTAAATTTGCAAACAAGAGGAAGCCAAACTCCTTTTCCAATAGAAAATACCTCAAGTGCAACATGATAATATTTACCAGGTTTTATGTGCTGCAAACAATCTGCATTGATTATCTGAACTGTTTCATTTGTAAGAGCGCAGTGGAGGGAGACAAGGTCACTTGCAGCAAGTAAGTCATTAAGGGTGTCCATTCTCCGTGCAGCAGGAGGGAAAGTGCTGGAAGTTCTACTTGTTTTTCCTTTTCCCTGTGTAAATATTACTTATAAATAAATTAATGATGAGACATAGTATGAAAAGAAAAAAAACATCCAAGAGCATAAATTGGGGCAAGATCTTTTCCATTTGTATATAATGACAGGGTAACACATGCCGGCATATAATATTGCTTTTCCCCGTACCTATAATGTGACTATCAGACAAAAAAGCATATATAGTGAAAGTCAAGCTGCAAGTGAACATGTGTTACCAATAGATCACTTTCAACTATATTGAAACTGAAATTACAGTCTAATTGTATAAATATGATTTACAACTTGAACTAAAACCATCTCAGAAAACCCTGGAACAAAAAGGTCTATCTTTGCAGGATATAGGGGGTAACAACTTGAGGTTTTAATTATATCAAATTTCTATCTAGCGGACATCAAAATAATTTGCACTGATCTATGTCAATAAGTGTTTAAATTAGATAACATTTTATCTACTGAAACCATAATGAGTAAAACACCAAACATTAATTATGTATTAGTTTTATCATATTTATATCTAGCTGACCTATATAAACAAGCACGATCAGCTAAAAACTGATGTTGTAACTCCATTTTTGTTTATGTGCGTACTCCTTGTACAGGTGTGTTTATGTTAGATCACAGTGACAATCCTAGCATCTAAAATGTGATCAAGGAAAAAAAATTAAACTCACTTCATTACACTAAGAATCAGTTGAAATGTAGCTATTAAATTGTTTAATTCAATATAATTTATAGTTTTATACCTCCTGGACATCGAAATAAAGCACGCTCATTTTGAAAGCCAAGCTTCGAGTAGCCAAAGACCTAGCAGATGCAGATCTGCCAATAATCCCCAACACGAGGCCTCGGCATCGACGCATTCCACGACAAAGCGGCTGGACCGAGCCGAGCCATCCGGAAGCCGAGAGCGTGTGCCTCGAGAGCAGATGCGTCCGACGCAGAAGCCCAAGGAACAGAGCCATGACGGTATCGGCAACCTCCTCGGCGCGAGACACATCGACATGAACGAGCCGGTGAAGACCGAGGTCAGCGGCGAGGGCCGAGTCCACGGCGCGGTCGGAGGAACCGAGGCAGAGGATGAGCTGCCAGGGGCGGAGCCGGCGCTGGGCGGCGCGAGGGAGGAAGGAGAGGGAGTGAAGGAGGACGGCTGAAGCGGTGTCGATTTTGGATTCGGCGAGACGGCTGAGGGAGACGTGATCGACGGAAGCGACGCCGGCCAGGCAGTCCTGTTCGAGTGTGGTGTCTTCGATGCAGTTTAGGGTTACTACCAAGGGGAGAGAAGGAGGAGGATTGTGACGGTGTGGCATTGTGGCCGGAGATCTGGAAGTAGAATCCCTTTCTCTCTTCACTGTCATCATCTTCTTCCTCCTCCAAATTCCAATCCAATTTCTCTCTATATCTTTATATGTGTATAATATATGATTATAGAAGAATAAGCATTTTAATTCTGATTATGGAATTGAAATTTTCCCTCTCGTCCTCTTCCTCTTCCTCTTGTTTCAGTTCTGTTCAACTCAGACCCTAGTCCTCTTTACCACTATGGTTTAAATCAACCAAAGTCAAGCTAAATTTGATCCTTAAGATTTATTGAGAATTTATCAATTTATAAAATTTATGGAGTTTGAAACTTGAACTGATTTGGTTTATAAAATTTATGAAGTTTAAAATAAAATTTAATTAAATTTCGTTTGACTATTAAGTTAAACACAATTTTAAATTGAATCTGAACGTTCTTTTAAACTATTCGAGCATATATCATATGAGAATTAACAAAAAAAAATTGGAGTAATTTATAAATTTTACACATATTTGAAAATTTTATATTATGATTTGTGTTCGAATTAAAATTTTAATCGAGCGAGTATGAATCAAGTCGAACCGTTTAATTTATTTTACACCCTTATTACCAGTATCTATAGAGACTATATGAAAAATCATATACATTTTATTCTCTCCTAATCTAATTGTGATTATTATTTTACAAAAATATTTAGATTCCTCTATCATCTCTAAATTTATATATACGGTATTATTATCTTTTATCATTGTGTCTATTTTTTTCGACATTTTATTGTGTATTACACTTTATAACTAAAATTAGTGAGTGAGATAATTTAGTTTAAGCAAGAAAAAATTGAAATCATAATTATAAAGAACAAAAAAAAAAATTGCCATCTCACTATAAAACTTTGCACATCATTTAAAACTTACAATTTGCACAAAACCACATCTTTGAAAATGAAATTAAACCATCTTACAAAGAAGCTTTAAACAATATTGTGCAAGTCCAAGTACCTTAACAAAGCTATTGTCAAGACCTTCCTTTTAGATGGTACTTTGAGATTGCTTTGCCAAATTGATGCCATATGTCCTGCAAAAAGTTGAAGTAAACTTAAGAGTGAAGGTAGAGATCTCGGCAGAGAGGGAAACTTATAACCCAGTTGATTAACAAGGCTTCAATCATAATGAAGAAAGACAATCAAGTATGTAGTGGAATTATACGGAATTGTACGATTAATCCCACATCAATTCATCACCTAGCAGGGCACATCTGTGTAGACGGACCCAATATGTATGTTAGACAACTTCCTTACCTAAAAGATTAACTTATTAAGTTGAGGCTATACTTATTAATCCATTTACGCTCTTAAATTTATCCAATATGAGATTCATGTGAAATATCCCAACAAAGTAGCTCTAGGAAACTTATAACTCAGTTGATTAACAAGGCTTCAATCATAATGAAGAAAGACAATCAGGTATGTAACGAAATTGTACGATTCATCCCACATCAATACGGAATTGTACGATTCATCCCACATCAATTCATCACCTAGCATGGCACATCTGTGTAGATGGACCTAATATGTATGTTAGACCACCTACTAACCTAAAAGGTTAACCTATTAAGTTGATGCTATACTTATTAATCCATTTACACTCTTGAATTTATTCAATGTAAGATTCATGTGAAATATCCCAACAAAGTAGTTATAGGAAACTTATAACTCAATTCATTTTAATCTATATCAGTGTCATCATCTATGTAAGCATCAATTTACTCAATAGGATTCTATTAAATTTATTTTCTTAGTAGCACTTTATCGAACACTTCATGCTCATAAAAATCTCAATAGCAGCCTAAATAGTTTCTAAACAGACAATGGTCATAAAAATAACTATTAGTTTGGGTTTTGATTACATTTTAATAAATCTTAATAATTTATCTCTTAATACATTTTAACAACCTACATATTTGTATTAAGAGGTTCTCTAAATAGTTTATAAACAAACATTGGTCATAAAAATAACTATTAGTATGGGTTTTGATTATATATTAATGTATCTTAACAGTTGACCTCTTAATATATCTTTAACAATTCATATTTTTGTATTAAGAGGTTCTCTAAATAGTTAATATACAAATATTAGTTTAAACTATTCAGATGACCTCTTAATACAAAAATATGGGTTGTTAGAGATACATTAAAAAACGAATTATTAAAATGTAATCAAACACTACCTAGCGATCCACTTTAGCCACTATTTGAAGTTGTTAGACCACCAAAACAAAGGTTGTTAATACAAAGTTCTATAAGAAAAAGAATGACCTCACCTGGATCATGGTACCTCAATTTTAATCATTAAAGACTTCATCAGCATTTTCACATAATCTTAGACAAATCACGACAAATTAGCTAAACATTTTTATTTATTAACTAAATCATCTAATTCGACATGTATAATTGGGCTTGTGTATGAAATTTGTTGAAATTATGTCAGACAGAAGAGAAATGATTACACTAGGTAGGCAGGTTTGGGGGTGGGGGATTGTATGAAAAGTGGGTTCAAGTATAAATTTGGTTTGTGTTATCTTATATAAAAATAAAAGTAATTGATATTTTTATATAAAAAATTGATATTTTCACGCGAATAGTGAGTAGATCCCACCTTTATGCTAGGGAGACTCACGTAAAAATATCATTTTTAACACGTAGATATATTAGTTTCTAAAGTAAATCAATACCAATATATTTCGAGTAATGCTACAGATACAAACTATTCAACAAATATTTTATAAACTGCTGGCGTATTGATCAATAAATTATTTTAATGTAGTTTTCAGTCCCACATAATATATTGGAGTAAAATATATCACATCAATAATTTATAAAATAATTTGTGTGTATAACATTATTCATATATTTTAAGTTTTCAACGATTCAAATGATCACCAATTACTTTTGAGCTAGATAGGGTCGGCTACTTGTATGCTTAGATGGGCCACATCGAATATATAGGGTCTCAAGTCTCCACCGTTAAACCTCTATAAATCATAATTATAACAAGAACAAAAAGCGAATAAAAAGGTGGAGAAAATGATATCAAAGAATCATGTTGCATCCATATCTCATTAGGGTGTGTGATAATGTATAATCCTGTTTTTATATATGTATTTAAATTATATATAAAACACTATATTTTATAAAAATTACTGTTGGAATAAATACTATATATTTTTTCAGAGTCACATGCGTAAAAAAATAAAAATTTGCACCGGTCCAATTTTCCGGTCTAATATACCTGTCTGCGTAGAACTACTGTGTTTTTTTTCATATTGCACCTATTATTATGCTAGTAGCACTTTTTCCGCTAAGGCCATTTCCAGCAGGTTGGAGCTCCATCAATCCTAAACTAAGTATAATACGCTTTTCGTTTTTAAAAGATTATCGTTTAAGGTTTTGGCACATGGATTAAGAAAGTATCATTTACTACAAAGTAAAATTTGTTTGAAATTTCATCACTACCCCTTTATGGGAAGTTAAAAACAATTAATACAAAGAAGATAATTTCTTGGGACAATGAGAGAAGGTAGGGGTAATATAGAAAAATAAATAATTTATTCTCCTCAAAAGTTGTAAACGACAAATTTTTTTAGACAAATTTTTTTTTTCTAAAACGATAATCTTTTAAGAATAGAGGGAGTAGGACTTACTCCATCTCTAATAGCTAGACTAAATATAGTTTAGGAGATTTTTTGGTGGATCCAAAAGACTATATTAAGGAATTTGATTTTGGTGGACTATAATTTTTAATATATTTTAATGGGAGTATGGAAGAATGATTAGTGAGCTATAATTCATTAAATATAATATAATCTTTTAATATTATAGTCCATGAGATAGTCTATCTGCTGAAACGATTGAAAGACTATCACATAGAGTGATGTCATATGGATTAAATATACTTCATATTATAGTTCACCTTATTGGAGATGCTTTAACAACTCATAGGTCATTCGGGAACAAAATATAAGTTGGTCAAACTAATTTGTAAGTTGTATTTTAGCGTTTAAGTGTTTGGGTATAACTTATTTTTTGACTTGTAAATTATTATTGATAAGTAACAAATTTTAATTTCTCAAAAAATAACTCAACAAGTTATTTTAACAAGTTATTAGCCAAATATAAAGACACTTTTATCCTTGTTATTGGCTTGCCTGTCTGTCAAGCATGCTGCGCGTGAGAGCACTGGATTAAAATACTATCATCGCATTATGTTACGTCTAAGTTTACGGCGTGGATATATATGCCACGTAAGGAATTAGAATTGTTTTGACGATTACCTGTGGGGTCCGCCGTCCGCCGGCTTATTCTTAACGAGGTGCATGGCAGTTCCACGCGCGTCGGCAGCACTTGGAAATCAAATGGACATGGTGATTTTTTTTCTTCTTCACATTTTTAGATTTTCCTCTGATCATAACAAAGTAGGTGGAATTTATTCTAAATCGTAATTAGCAAATATACGCCCACACACATATTTAATTATTAATTTGTAAAAGTAGTCAATTTGATAAAATAAAAATTAAAACCGTAAATAAATCGAGTCGTTAGCGAGTGAGTCAAACACAACTCGTCTATATCCGATTATATTTGATTATATCTTAATATATATCTTAACATCCTACCTCTTAATATATATTAAAAATTTATATTTTTATATTAAAAGATTTTTTGAATAGCGTCGATCTTCTGAATAGCCTCGTGTCTTGAATAGTCCCCCAACTCAGCTAAGCTCGGTGTTTGCTCTCAAATTTTTACTACTTCATCTTCTTCCTATTTGACTGATGCCCTTAAAATAACTCCATTTGATCCCCCTCTCACTTTTTCTTCAGAATCGTATCGTATGTACCCATTTCTCTCTCTAACCTCTGGCTAGTACTGTTTTTTTTTCTCTCTCCTATTCTGCATTTCTTGTTTTGATTCGGATTTTATTGGTTTTTCGTACATCCAAACACCGCACTTTCTCTCTCTTCCCTCAGAGAAAGCATAATTCATTTTCCTCTCCTATTGCTCTCCTTTTTAACATCTCTTTCATTCTTTCTCAGCATTCTCATCTTTTCCTTTTTGGTTCTGATCCAAATTGCATTTTTTTAGCTCAGAATCAAAATCCCACCAAACCCATACAAATGAAGGTTTGATTCTTTCATACCCATCTTTTCTTTTTCCTGCTAAATTCTTATATACCCAGTTTGATTCTGTTTCAGTTTATTATACCATTTGTTCTGATTCTCCAGATTTTCTTTGTATTACTTTTTAGTTTTTCTTGGAATATGAAACATGATTCTTTGTGGGCTCAGGAACATAAAAGGAAATGATCTTTTATGGGGTTTATTTTAATTCACCTTGATTTTCTAGTTTAACCGAGTTTTGTGGGTCATAATAAATTTTATGGTGTTTTATTTTAATTGGAAAATTGATATTCAATTTTTGGGTGATTGGAATTAGGATTTATGATTTTCTTGCTCATATATAAGCTGCTAAACTTGGTTTGATTCATTGAATTGTGTGCATGTGTGTGTACACATACATCTATATATAATTGATTCAGTTTGCTGACTAAAAGTTACTAGATCTTTGGTATTCTCATTTAAACTTAATTGATCTGCTCAACTTATTGATTGTTCTGATTTTTTTTTTTTTTTGAGTAGTTCGGATAATTTTGTTTTGAATCTCTTGTCCTTCATTTGTTGTCACAGAAGTTTATTTTGAAATTGGAGATACACGATGACAGAGATAAGAGGAAGGCAATGAAGACTGTGTCTACTCTTTCAGGTAATATTAGATTTTGAATCTTTATTCTCTGCTTATTTTTATGGTAAAAATATGGTGGAAATGTTTTGTGGGAAAATTTATTTGGTATTTTTATATCTGAATTTACTAAAATGCCATGGGAAAAAGAAAAGCAAAATGTTTAAAGGTTCTTTATGTGTTTGATTATTCAATTTATACTCTATGGTTCTTGATCAACCAATTTGCAGGCTAAGGCTCCATTTATTTGCTGGATTTTTGTATGGTGATGAAAACCACTTGGGGGTTAGTGGGAAAGTAATCATCTTTTCTAATATTAAATTTTGGGTGTAAAAAAATAAAAATAAAAACTTCATTTACTTGAAATTCGGTTACAAGTAATGATACCATTTGATAACACCCTTTTTACCATTTAAGTGAAATATATACTCGTGACTCTAAAGCAATGAGCATAAAAATGAATAAAAAACCTCATTCTTGATTTAAATAAGATAATTAATCTCTGATCATGTAGAACTAATCTAATATTAATTATGTTTGTATAGGAATTGATTCTATCTCCATGAACATGAAGGACAAGAAATTAACCGTGATCGGAACAGTTGATCCAGTAAATGCTGTGAGCAAACTGCGCAAGTTTTGGAAAACAGACATAGTATCTGTAGGACCTGCAAAAGAGCCTGAGAAGAAAGAGGAGCCAAAGAAGGAAGAACCAAAGAAGGAGGAGCCAAAGAAGGAGGAAACCAAAGAGGAAGCCAAAAAAGAGGAAACTAAAGAGGAACCAAAAAAAGAAGAGGCGAAAAAGGAAGAACCAAACAAAGAAGAAGAGTCTAAGAAGGAGGAAGTGGTGAAAAAGATTGAGCCAGAGCCTGTTGTTGGGGTGATTATGCCGCCTTACAGGCCATATTATGCTCCAATGAACACATATTACCCTCCAGGACCTCCGGTGAAGGGGTATTACCCTCCGATGAACACAAACTATAATGTTCATCACAGCATGGAAGAAAATCCGAATGCATGTGTTATCATGTGAATTGGTAAGAGAATATAGCCCTGTCTCTTTCTTTTTGGCTTGGTGTTGGATTTGTGTTTGGTTCATGCAAATCCAAAGAAGACACCAAAGAACTGAGAGCCCCCCTTGTGTATAGTTTTAATGCTTTATTTTGTTTTGTGTTTGTTCACAATGAACTTATGCTTACAGAAATAAATAAAATTTTGATAATCATTATAAGTGCTTAATTAAGGTACCGTGTTTTATGTACTCCCTCCTTCTAGAAATGAGAGTAACATTTGATAATTTGATACTAATACTCCCTCCATCCCATAATAACTGTCGTTTTAGCTTAATGCACATGGATTAAGAAAGTCATTTAGTGCTATCATTTATTAATTAAAATTGGTGTGAAATTTCATCACGAAGTTGAAAACTATTAATACAAGGGAAAAAATTCTTGGGACAATGAGAGAAGGTAGGGGTGATATAGGAAAGTAAATAATTGTTTCTCCTAAAAAGTTATAAACGACAAATAAATTGGGAAAAAAATTTCCTTCTAAAACGACAGTTATTATGGGATGGAGGTAGTATTAATTAAGGGTTACCTATGGCACGCGTTGACATAATATTTTGCAATGAATTGACATTTAACACTACAATTTGTTTCGGGATTGTAAGCAAACCTTGCAATGTGTAAAAGAAGCTCTCATTTCAAGATAGAGGTAGTCTAACGCGTTTGTGAGTTTGGAGGGATGTGATGGGAAGGGAATGTATATGAAGGGAAGGGATGAGAATGGATTATAAGTATTCTCCTCTGCATGCGAATGCTTGAGTATGGCAGAAATTATTTTTTTAAGTAGGAAGTATGCTTATGAAACTATGTTTTGGGAGGGTCATGGTTTGTTACAAAGATCTTTTACTTGGATTCATAGGTCTCTGAAAGTTGAAGGCTTTTGGTGGCAAGTTGCTTCTATATATATCCCTTGTTATTTTGTGTTTAATTCTGTTCCCTTTCCTAGGTCCTCTCCCCTAGTTATTTTATTTGATACATGATAACAAGACAAACCTAGGTATACCCTTTTGAGTTGTTTAGAGAATAAGAATGAATAACTAGTGGTTCATTAATTTCACATGTAATCTTTAGGTATTGAGTTGCTTACAAGTATACAAGTACAATAGCATGTGTGTTTGAACATTTTCTGCTCTGGCATATTTGTGCCTTCATATGCATGCAATAATAATAGTATTTGCTCTTTTATACAAATACTCTTACACACACACACACACACACACACACACACACACACACACATATATATATATATATATATATATATATATATATATATATTCTGACGTCCCTAAAATAGGTATACAACACCTATTCTGAGTCGCCAAATACATGGTACAGAAAACAAACTACAACTTCAATAATACAATTGTCGTGCAAAATACGACAACACATACTGTGAGTTTAAATACAAATATTGTCTTCTAGACAATATCCACACTCAAATAAGTCCTCAATACAATTATTCAAACACTATTTTACAGAAATAGTGAGGACTGCTAAAACATCTTTCTAGAACCATCACTCCATACCCCGACTAGATCCTGCTATGTTCTCACCTCCTGAGAAGAAAAATGGAACAAAAAGAAAAAGGGTGAGCTAGCTCAACTAGCCCAGTAAAGAATATTATGACTAAGATAATATATAACAAATTATCATTAGTATTCAACAGGGAAAAATCTGATAGAATATAATCGACAACAAATTTTAGATCAATAACTGCAGCGGAAACAACAAACCATTAGAAGAGTCAAGTAGAGAATGAATTCTACTATCTTCTAAGATTTAAAAGTCCATCATCAATATTTTATCCCTGTAACATCAATTAATAATCATCTTTATCCAAATATTCATCTTTGCACTACAGGCCAAAGATATTTCATCAAGTAATCATACATCTTTGCACTACAGGCCAAAGATATTCAGTAATATCATCATTTAGGACTGAGGATGATGAAAAATATCTTAAAGAGAACGAATCTAGTGAGACAGAAGGACAAATAGTAGGAATTCGTATAACAGTTTATCCAAGATGAATAATACTTCATAATAATCAATTGTGAAGCAGAATTCAAAAATAAAGATCAAAACATGGATACAATCAAAGATAGTAACCATAATAGACATCTTGGACAAAAAGGGAAAATTTTATTTTTTGGTGAATAGTGTTGTATTCGTGAATAGTGCCGTATACGTGAATAGTAACCCCGACACAAAAAGTTCTAAATTTGATAAAAAAACTCATATCAATATTTCAGCATAATGATATTGAAGAAAATAATATCATTTAAGAAGAAAATAATATCCCTTACCTCAAAATATCAGTACTTCTGGTCGGAATATCGGTATAAGGCTGAAAGAAACTTGCTCTGATGAATAGAAACTCTCAAAGTATCTAAATACTCACAAAATACATTCAATAATCTAGAGAGAGAAAGAGAGAAAATTTATTTCTGGTGTGATTTTCATTTCTAACTTAGCCCTCAATTTATAGGAAAATGTTAGCACGCCGAAGCAGACTTAACCTGCAACCTAATAGCTTTATCTGCCACTATTCCCACCCACCACATTTGAATAAAAATCTCAGCACATTTCTTCACCAACCAAGAGTGGAGCCCACTATTTCTAGAATTTTTCACCAAAATGATTAACTCCGAAAATTCAACAATTTCTGAACCAGTCATCTCGTAAAATTCATAATAAATCATACGTTTATTTTTAACGGTTTAAAATTTGTGGACATATACTCAACTTATATATGTATAACATATCCAAAAATTACCACAATCCAACGGTCGGATTAAAAATTATAACCCCCGCAAAATATCTCAAAAATCCTGATTTTTAATACCTCCATTCCGACAAAAATACTGATAAAAACCTCAACATTAACTCCTTCATTTTTAACCACAAAAATATATCCCTCATTTATATCCACCACATTAAATAAATATTTCCTTATCATATGAATCAATAATTAATTATTCACAAATAATATTACAGAATCACATTTATGACAACCAGGCCGTTCCTAGGAAAGAGGGGGCTTTCCAATAAGAATTTCTTCTTACTGGCGCGCAATTAGATGACCAAACCTCTCCTTAGACAGAACTTTCTAGACATTGCCAATAATGTTATCTAATAATATTATTTAAATAATATGAATTATTGATCTGATAAGGGAAAATACTGTGCAGCAACAATTATTGAAATAATAATAATATAAAATATCAACGCAGCAATTATTGAATCAATAAAATAAAATATTGAATAATAACTATTGTAACAATTATTGAGTAGTGCCTTCTTACGTAAGAATCAATAATTGGTGCAATACCGTGTGCTACTGTATTTTAACCACCGGGTATTCCAACAGTATTAACGGTAACAACTACGCCGTTATTTATAAACAACTTATACTTGTCATTTTTTTCATCCAATTACTTTCCGTTATGGGGCCCACACAAGGCTGCGCCGTCGTACGAATATTCCCCGACAGCAAGAATATTCCACGACCAAACGAATATTTCCCGACAAAATGAATATTTTATAACCACTTGCTTATTTTGCAAAATTTGCATATTTCACCCATAACCAAAGTATTATATCAAATTAACCCCTTATTATTCACAATAATATTTAGAGAAAATTTGATTTTATTCATTAATAAGTTGGGGTCTTACAACCTCCCCTCCTTATGAAATTTCGTCCTCGAAATTGACGTACGTACCTGATATTTTGAAAAGGTGAGGATACCTCGCTTTCATTTCTGATTCCAACTCCCAGGTCATTTCTTCAATAGCATGGTTTCTCCACAAAACCTTAACTTGTGGTATAACCTTTGTGCGTAGGACATGCTGTTTCCTATTCAAGATCTTAACAGGTATGTAAGACCCCAACTTATTAATGAATAAAATCAAATTTTCTCTAAATATTATTGTGAATAATAAGGGGTTAATTTGATATAATACTTTGGTGAAATGTGCAAATTTTGTAAAATAAACAAGTGGTTATAAAATATTCATTTTGTCGGGGAATATTCGTTTGGTCGTGGAATATTCTTGCTGTCGGGGAATATTTGTACGACGGCGCAGCCTTGTGTGGGTCCCATAACGGAAAACGATTGGATGAAGAAAACGACAAGTATACGTTATTTATAAATAACGGCGTAGTTGTTACCGTTAATACTGTTGGAATACCCGGTGGTTAAAATACAGTAGCACACGGTATTGCACCAATTATTGATTCTTACGTAAGAAGGCACTACTCAATAAATGTTACAGTAGTTATTGTTCAATATTTTATTTTATTGATTCAATAATTGTTGCGTTGATATTTTATATTATTATTGTTTCAATAATTGTTGCTGCATAGTATTTTCCATTATTAGATCAATAATTCATATTATTTGAATAATATTATTAGATAACATTATTGGCAATGTCTAGAAAGTTCTGTCTAAGGAGAGGTTTGGTCATCTAATTACGCGCCAGTAAGGAGAAATCCTTATTGGAAAGCCCCCTCTTTCCTGGGAACGGCCTGGTTGTCATAAATGTGATTCTGTAATATTATTTGTGAATAATTAATTATTGATTCATATGATAAGGAAATATTTATTTTATGTGGATATAAATGAGGGATATATTTTTGTGATTAAAAATGAAGGAGTTAATGTTGAAGTTTTTATCAGTATTTTTGTCGGAATGCAGGTATTAAAAATCAGGGTTTTTGAGATATTTTGCGGGGGTTATAATTTTTAATCCGACCGTTGGATCGTGGTAATTTTTGGATATGTTATACATATATAAGTTGAGTATATGCCCACAAATTTTGAACCGTTAAAAATGAACGTATGATTTATTATGAATTTTACGAGATGACTGGTTCAGAAATTGTTGAATTTTCGGAGTTTATCATTTTGATGGAAAATTCTAGAATTGGTGGGCCCCACTTGTGGTTGGTGAAGAAATGTGCTGAATTATATTTCAAATGTGGTGGGTGGGAATAGTAGCAGGTAAAGCCATCAGGTTGCAGGTCAAGCCTACTAAAATTTTCCTATAAATAGAGGGCTAAGTTAGAATTGAAAATCACACCAGAAATAAGTTTTCTCTCTTTCTCTCTCTATATTATGAAGCATATTTTGTGAGTATTTAGATACTTTGAGAGTTGCTATTCAGTGCAAGTTTCCTTCGGCATTGCATACCGATCAGAAGTACTGCTCTTTTGAGGTAAGGGATAGTAAGAGATTTTAAGGGTTGTTATGTTTTTCAGTTTCGTAATTTTTCTGACCTTCAAAAATTCTGAAAAAATTTGAAATGATATTTTGATGAGTTTCATTGATTGTGTCCAAAAATGACGATTTTTGGATGTATAGATTATGAGTTATGAATTTTATGAGAAAATACTATTTTAAAAGTAACCGCTTATAATTTCTTGTGGTTAACTCCAAAATTGATGAAATTTTTATTGGGAGTACATGTATATGATAGGATTATACCCTGTGAATTTCAGAATTTTTAGATAAAAGTATAATTTTTGATAAATGTCTAAATATTCAGCTATTTTGGCCATATGAAAAATAGTAAATGACTTTTAAAAATTCTGAGAAAAATATATGTTCAATATGGGACTATATTCTGTTAAATTTCAGAGAAGAAATATTTTTGGAATTGATTTGGTATTTTTCATAAAAATGTACTAGTTATGAGTAAATGAATTAAATATGTTATGTGAAGTAAAAAAATTAAAAAATAGGATTTTATGGCTTGAGAATCCTATATAAGGTATATGCAGATTTTTGATGAGAGTTTTGGTTATTGGTGATGAAATCTTATGAGTTTGGTATTTTTGAATGATTAAATGCATTATTTAGTAAAGTGTAAACAATTTAAATAAATTGTTTATAAGTTTAAGAAATGTTATTTCAATATCATTATACCGAAATATTGGTATAGATTTTATTGTGGAATTTCTACCTTTTTTGTGTCGGGTTTACTATTTATGAGTTATTATTCACGAGTTACTATTCATGAGTTACTATTCACGATAAAAAAATTGGTTTCTTTTTCTAACCAAATTATAGTTGATTTACGAATATTACTCTTGAGATTAAAACTAGATGTTGATCATATTATTTTTATTATTATATATAACATCTTTATAACCCTAATGATGATATTTCTCTTTGACTTGAGTGTAAAGATGGGTAGATTTTTGGTATGATCATGACTATGGGTTATCTTTGGCCAGTAGTGCAAAGTTGAATCGTTGATTGGTATGATCATGACCATTGAATTTATAAGTGAATATCTTTAGCTTAAGTGCAAATGTGAATTGATCAACATGATTATAATTATTGTTTATATAAATTCTGAAATGATTATATATTTCTTTGAGATATTAATATCTTTGGCCTGTAGTGCAAAGATGAAATATTGATGAATATCTTTGGCCTGTAGTGCAAAGATGAATTGTTGATGAATATCTTTGGCCCGTAGTGCAAAGATGACATGTTGTTGAATATCTTTGGCCAGTAATACAAAGATGAACAGATGTTGAGATAAACATGACCAACTGGTGATACAAATGAATATCTTTGGCCGTAGTCCAAAGATGAAGTTATTATTATGATTATGAACATGAAATGTGATTTGGTGTAACCATGATCTTTGATGTTTCAGGTAAAGATAGGTGATGAAAATTATCTTCGTCCTGGTTGAGAAGAGGAATTTAGAACTACAGTTATGATTATGAGTTATTCATATGATTGTGGACCAGAATTGTTGAATGATGTTACAGGGATAAAACATTGTTGATGAATTTTTAACATGGAGAAGATAATAGACTTTATAGTCTATTTGACTCTTCTAATGGATTGCTCGTTCCGCAGCAACTATGGTTGAAATTTTTATCATTTACCATATGTTCTAAATCTCTGATTTATTATTGATGAAGGCTATTGATAATTTAATTATCTTTAGTCATGATATTCTTTACTGAGCTAGTTGTGCTCACCCTTTTGCTTCACAATTCCTTTCAGGTAATAAGAGTGTAGCTGGGTCGAGCGAGGGTAACAGAGAAATAGAACGGTGGTCTCTAGCTGTGGATGTTCTCCCGAAGCAGTATAGAAAAGTTCATTTAGTAGTTTTATTTGGTGAATCCAATAGGGTAAGGTGTACCCAACGTTGGAAGGGTGGTTTGCCACTATCATACAAGATGTCTAACGACATACAACCTCGTGTCATCATAAGACAGGGATGTGCTCATCCACTTGCTGAGTATATATACGAGCACTACCTATATAATCTTGGTGTTTGTTTGAAGTATAATTCTCAATTAGAGACAGTAGAGATAACGATATGTCAAGAGAAGACTCACCATTGGGAAGAATATGATAGTAATCTTCTCGTTTTTCTTTGGGGTCTATTGGGTCAACCAAGAATAATTCTGTGGCCATATGATATCTATCATAACCTAAACGCATGGCCTCCCATGTACAAAGGTTTCCTTGAGCACTTTTCAAAGACTTTAATTTCTAAAACAATTTTTGACTATACCTTTATGTAAGGTGTTACTGTGAGGTGTTGTCCACGGTTGGGACATGTGTCACATTCGGTATATATTTGTATTCAAACTCACAGCATATGTGTTGTTGTATTTTGTACGACAATTGTTGTAATAGAGTTGTAGTTATTTTCTGTACCATGTATTTGACGACTCAGAATGGGTTGGATGGAATGGACCTATTTTGGGGTCGTTACAAGGTACCTCCTCGTACGTTAAATCTTCAGCTATCTCGTCTGGTTCTAACTCAATAATGTGGTTCGGGTCTTTAACATATTTACGAAGCATAGATATGTGAAAAACATTATGAACACGAGACATGCTTGGAGGTAATGCGAGTCTATATGCCACATTTTCTATTCGCTCAAGAATCTCAAATGGACCAACAAATCTTGGATTGAGCTTTCCTCTCTTCCCAAATCTTGTAACTCCCTTCCATGGTGCAACACGTAACAATACATGATCCCCAATATTAAATTTCACGTCCTTCCGATGAATATCCGCATAACTCTTTTGTCGATTCTGTGCCGTTTGTATACGTTGTCGAATCGTTTGGATCTTTTCTATAGTCATACGTACCAACTCTGGTCCCAACAATGTTGCTTCACCCACCTCGTCCCAACATACTGGAGAATGACATTTTCTTCCATACAACGCCTCGAATGGAGCCACACCTATGCTCGCCTGATAACTGTTGTTGTAGGAAAATTTCACCAATGGTAGATACTTATCCCAACTCCCTTTGAGATCTAAGATACAGAGTCTTAATAGATCTTCAAGAGTTTGAATAGTCCTCTCTGATTGTCCGTCCGTTTGAGGATGATATGCCGAACTGAATCGTAAATCCGTGCCCATAGCTTTCTGCGAGCTAACCCAAAATCGTGAAGTGAATCTTGGGTCACGATCCGAAACTATGGATATTGGCATGCCATGCAATCTCACAATCTCGTTCACATACATACTAGCAAGACGTTCAAGGGAATAAGTCTCACGTATCGGTAAGAAATGAGCAGACTTGGTTAATCTATCAACAATAACCCAAATAGCATTTATGCCTTGAGAAACCGTGGGAAGACCCGTAACGAAATCAATGGTAATGTATTCCCACTTCCATTTCGGAATCTCAAGTGGTTGCAATGGACCCTTTGACACTTGATGTTCCGCCTTTACACGTTGACAAGTTAAACACCTCGAGATAAACTTTGCAATCTCTCTCTTCAAATTATTCCACCAAAATGTATGTCGAAGATCACGATATATTTTGGTACTCCTAGGATGGATTGCAAACGGTGTGTTGTGTGCCTCCATCATTATTCTATGCTTCAAGTCAAAATCGTTAGGAACACAAAGTTTGGAGTTGACTCGAAGTATTCCTTTTTCATCGATTCTTGCTTCTGGAATAGCACATTCTTGCACTTTCTTCTTCATACGCATCAGCTCTATGTCCGTAGCTTGAGCGGCTTTAACTTTATCAATTAAAGTCGGTTCTACTCGTATATTTGATATCATCATGTGGGTACTTGGAGCCTTTATTTCTATCTCCATCCTTTACAAATTATACAAAATAGGCATTTGTGTTAACACTATTGCACTCGTACCCGCGTATGATCTTCTACTCAATGCGTCAGCTACTACTCAATGAAATAAAGTAAATTAGCCTAATTTTGAAGCTATTGAACATGTGAAAAAGCATAGAAGATGATGATGGCTTCTTGGTAAGAAAGAAGTACCTCTTTGTTGGTATCAACTGTTGGACTGAAGACTTCTCACCAACCAACCAACCAAAGTGTATACTTTCAAACAAATTTTTATGTTCTTTCAAATTTGTGCATTTTAAATATGTATTCTTAAAGCAAAGTTACTACTTTTAGACTCCACCGTCAATGCTACGAATGATGTGTTTGCGATAATTAATGAACCTTGAAAACAAAGAAAAGAACAATTTCAATATGTATGGCAGTTAATATTGGATAGTCTATCCAGCTAGTCCTATAGAAACAAGATCCCGACCCCATAGTCTTATGTATTTGTGTGTGCACAATTACATGGTATAAATAAATGAAGTGAGATTATACTACTATTAGGGATGATTTAGAACCCATTAACTCTTTTTCTGCCTTTTTGTGCATGGTGATAATTGTGTCAAAGTCCACCTTTGTGTCAAATCTGTTTATCTGAATTTGTATGGCTAGCTTTGCTATCAACTTGCAACATTTAGTTTTATATTGAAAGTATTTTTGTATCTACTTTATCTAAATTTCTTCTATAAGTGTCAGCATTGTTTTCGGTTGGAATCCCCATGCAATGGTATTCATTTAGTGCAACAATTACATATCAAAGTTTAGTGTTTTAAACAAATGGAGAAAATACTTTATGGTTGAGAATAACGGGTATATATATATATATATATATATATATATATATATATATATATATATATATATATATTGACACTGAGGTTATAAAATGAATAAACAGTTCAAACTCAATTCTTACTCGCATGACTAAAAGTTCGATTCGAACTCGACTAGAAATATAAATGATTCAAATATGAACAAATTTTAAAATTCGTTAAATTACTCGAACATTCTTAAACTATAATTTTCTATTGATAGTCGAATTATATTTATTCGAAAAGTTCAAGCTGGTCGGACTCGACTCGATAGCTAATTGAGTCTAAATTAAACTTTATTTTATACTCGACAAATTTTATAAATCAAATCTGAGAAACTCAAAGTTAATTTACACCTTAATTGGCTCTAAAAAAACCAATTGCATTTTATATCTAAAAATAAAATCACTGCATATAATGAGGGAGAAAATCTTATAAAAGTAGTCTCTCGAAGATTTACTGCATCTTTTTCAATTTTTTTTAAAGCCTTTTTGCTTTATCGCTTAGATGCAAGATGTCAAAACCCTGTTCTATTACTTTTTATTTTTTATTTATTAAATCTATGAGCTTTAAGTTGAACCATTCATTGGTTTTATTTTTTCCTGCTCATTAATAAATTAAATTTAAATATTTGAGGGAGAAAGTAATGTCCCTGTCACTGAAGATCCTCAAGTAAATAAATTAGTTACAAAAAAGTGTTTGAATCGTGTCAGATTATTCTGCTGAGTCATATATATATAGAGATAATTTTCTATGTGGATGGTCGATAGGCGGCTCACTTTTAATAACGGATAAAATTGTCATTAAAATCGTCGTCATAGAGTTTGAACCGTCATCATAGTTCAGAATCATCGCTCGGTTCAGACCCTTTGACGACGGACTTAACGATAATTTTATCCGTCACTAAAAGTGATTCGCATGTGAACCACCTGCATAAGAAGCGGATTATATATATATAATTAATCCCGTCAATATACATAAAATAATCTTTTTAATATATAATGATACTTTTGTATTTTTAATAGTCTGATAAGTTCAGAACCCCCAAAAAATAGTTGAATAACTTGAAAAACTCATGGAGAATTGAAGCCATAATATTTCAATCAAAGTTCTTAACATTTAGAAAATTGTCAATCTCACACGCACATTCTTAGAATTTAGAACGAATAACATTACAATCACGCATATATTAAATAAAAAATCAAAAAGTAAGAACATGCGATATATTTAAGTTTATTAATTTGACTAATCCTGTTGTATTTATTAGATGCCTCACACTCTCTATAATGATCCACAAGCTAAACAATGTTTTTTTATAGCAACTAGAAAATCTTAACTATTATAACATGAGCTCAAACCCTGTCATAGTGATCATTAGTTGAACCCACAAATGGTCCGCATACAAACCACCCGCATAAAAAACGGATTATATATATATATATATAATCCCGTCAGTATATTAAAAATTATCTTTTTAATATATAATGATACTTTTGTATTTTTAATTGTCTGATAAGTTCAGAACCCAAAAAAAATAGTTGAATAACTTGAGAAACTCATGGAGAATTGAAGCCATAATATTTCAATCAAAGTTCTTAACATTTAAAAAATTGTCAATCTCACACACACATTCTTAGAATTTAAGAACGAATAACATTACAATCACACGTATATTAAATGAAAGACCGAAAAATAAAAACATGCGATATATTTAAGTTCATCAATTTGATTAGTCCTGCTTGTCTCGTGTATTCATTAGATGCCTCACACTCTCTATAATAATCCACACACCAAACAATATTTTTTTATAGCAACTATAAGATCTTAGCTGTTATAACATGAGCTCAAACCAGTCATTATTAATCGAACCCACAGAAATTTAAGTCAATTACAACACACACACACACACACACACACATATATATATATATATATATATATAAAGAAATAATGGTGGGACAAGAATACCAAATGGTCGGTAGAATAGACAAAGGATAGATAATGAATTTTGGGGTATTTCTTTTATTCATCACAAATTTGATATCTTAAGTGAGTAAGCAACGTCTCCCATCAGATAAAAGGAAAGTGACTTAATTGAGATTTTCATTTCATAGTCCATACTAGTTGATCAAAATATAATGACAAACTAAATGTGTCACGCCTAGCTAGCTTGATCATGAAAACTACTCTACTAAATTAGCCTACGTACTACATGATTAATTACAAACTTTAATCACCAAATCATGAAATGGATAGGAACATCATTTTGGATTCACTTGAACCATGCTAAGCCTGCAATAGATCACCATCAGCTTAAGAGAAAATAAGCTATAATGATGACTCATTTTTTTACTCATAAATTGGATATATAAATTTACTTTTTTCCTTTTTCTTCTTCTTTTTTATTTTTTTCATTTTGTTGGCAGCAAGGCACAATCTTATTATTAGGAGGGAGTTTAAATACGGCTGAATGATACTTTTGTCTATTTAAGTTGTAATTTATTTTTAAATTCGTCTCTAAGAGTATTTAAAGTGGTATTTTGTTCATTTTTCTCAATTTTTTCACATAAACCCGTTCAACTTTTAACCCGACCCATTTTGACCCAAACCATTTTATTAAGGACAGTTATGTTTTTACCACTATTATATTTATTCTTAGAAATTTTAAAAACAAAAACTAAAAATTAAAATTAAAATACAAAAAATAGTAAAAGATAAATGAAAAAACTATTTCAATTTTTTTTAAAAAGAAATTTAAAAGTTTTAAAATTAATTATTATTTTCAGAAAAAAAAGAAGAAATTTATTTTTAAATAAATGAGTAAAGATTCATAAAATATAGATTCAAAAAAATTAAGGTTTAAAATTTTTACTTTTTAATTATTTTTATGAAAATTTACGCATTTTTAAAAAATAAAAGTTTTCTAATTTTTTATGAAAATAAAGTTTGTTTTATTTACTTTTTTTGAATCAATATTTATGAAATTAACTCATACTCATTTTTTTCTAAAAATAAAGTTTTATTTTTTAAAATTTGTAAAACTTTACTCATTTTTAAAAAAATAAAAAGTTCTACTTTTTTTCTAAAAATAAAGTTTTATTTATTTATTTATTTTAGAATCTATATTTTATGAAACATTACACACAGTTAGTGAAATTAGTGAGATTGAATTAAAAATAAAAATTAATTTTAAAACTTTTTAGTTTTTTTTATAAAAAAAAATTAAATTAGTGAAATTAGGGTCAGATCAAAATAGGTTGGTGGAGTCAAAATTTGGACGGGTCTATGTAAAACCATGAAAAATAACAAAATTAATATAAAACGTCAATTTAAGAATTCAATTGGTGAAAAATAAATTTTAGAGAGAAATTAAAAAATGAGCAACAATTTAGAGGGAGAGAAGTGTTATATGATTGAGTTTATATTGTGGTTGTATACAAAAATTTCTTATAAGTTAAGCTGGTTGATGTAGAAGTTTATTTCATTTATGGTGGATGGATCAGGTTGGTTATTTGGACCTAATTGAATGGGACTTATTGGTGAAATTAATAGGCTTAAATATGAATTAGTATCCTAAACTATAGGGCATATTTCACTTCGGTGATCCACCTTTTAATTTTGTCAATTAGGTGATTAAACTATCAATTTTTTTCAATTACACCAAATTGAACACGCCACGTCAGAAATTGCTGACGTGGCTAATTGTGTGGGGTCTTAACAAGCTTACGTCGCAAAAAAATAATTTATTATTCATTACATAAACAAATCATTTTATATCATGGGCAAAATCGTCAATGTCTTAAAAGCCCTAATTAAAATAAAAGAAACATATCAGACAAAATGAAATCAAATTCCTCCATCACCATCTCTGTAAGACCCCAACTTATTAATGAATAAAATCAAATTTTCTCTAAATATTATTGTGAATAATAAGGGGTTAATTTGATATAATACTTTGGTTATGGGTGAAATGTGCAAATTTTACAAAATAAGCAAGTGGTTATAAAATATTCATTTTGTCGGGGAATATTCGTTTGGTCGTGGAATATTCTTCCTGTCGGAGAATATTCGTACGACGGCGCAGCCTTGTGTGGGTCCCATAACGGAAAGCGATTGGATGAAGAAAACGACAAGTATAAGTTGTTTATAAATAACGGCGTAGTTGTTACCGTTAATACTGTTGGAATACCCGGTGGTTAAAATACAGTAGCACACGGTATTGCACCAATTATTGATTCTTACATAAGAAGGCACTACTCAATAATTGTTACAGTAGTTATTGTTCAATATTTTATTTTATTGATTCAATAATTGTTGAGTTGATATTTTATATTATTGTTATTTCAATAATTGTTGCTGCACAATATTTTCCATTATCAGATCAATAATTCATATTATTTGAATAATATTATTAGATAACATTATTGGCAATGTCTAGAAAGTTCTGTCTAAGGAGAGGTTTGGTCATCTAATTGCGCGCCAGTAAGGAGAAATCCTTATTGGAAAGCCCCCTCTTTCCTAGGAACGGCCTGGTTGTCATAAATGTGATTCTGTAATATTATTTGTGAATAATTAATTATTGATTCATATGATAAGGAAATATTTATTTTATGTGGATATAAATGAGGGATATATTTTTGTGGTTAAAAATGAAGGAGTTAATGTTGAGGTGTTTTATCAGTATTTTTATCGGAATGGAGGTATTAAAAATCAAATCAGGATTTTTGAGAAATATTACGGGTGTTATAATTTTTAATCCGACCGTTGGATCGTGGTAATTTTTGGATATGTTATACATATATAAGTTGAGTATATGTCCACAAATTTTGAACCGTTAAAAATGAACGTATGATTTATTATGAATTTTACAAGATGACTGGTTCAGAAATTGTTAAATTTTCGGAGTTTATCATTTTGATGAAAAATTTTAGAATTGGTGGGCCCCACTTGTGGATGGTGAAGAAATGTGCTGAATTATATTTCAAATGTGGTGGGTGGGAATAGTAGCAGGTAAAGCCATCAGGTTGCAGGTCAAACCTACTAAAATTTTCCTATAAATAGAGGGCTAAGTTAGAATTGAAAATCACACCAGAAACAAGTTTTCTCTCTTTCTCTCTCTAGATTATTGAGTGTATTTTGTGAGTATTTAGATACTTTGAGAGTTTCTATTCATCAGAGCAAGTTTTTCTTTCAGCCTTATACCGGTATTCCGACCAGAAGTACTGATATCTTGAGGTAAGGGATATTATTTTCTTCTTAATGATATTATTTTCTTCAATATCATTATTCTGAAATATTGATATGAGTTTTTATCAAATTTGGAACTTTTTGTGTCGGGGTTACTATTCACGTATACGGCACTATTCACGTATACGGCACTATTCACGAATACGGCACTATTCACCGAAAAATAAAATTTTTCCTTTTTGTCTAAGATGTCTATTATGGTTACTATCTTTGATTGTATCCATGTTTTGATCTTTATTTTTGAATTCTGCTTCACAATTGATTATTATGAAGTATTATTGATCTTGGATAAACTGTTATACGAATCCCTACTATTTGTCCTTCTGTCTCATTGGATTCGTTCTCTTTAAGATATTTTTCATCATCCTCAGTCCTAAATGATGATATTAATGAATATCTTTGGCCTGTAGTGCAAAGATGTATGATTACTTGATGAATATCTTTGGCCTGTAGTGCAAAGATGAACAGGTGTTGAGATGAACATGACTGACAGGTGATACAAATGAATATCTTTGGCCTGTAGTGCAAAGATGAATATTTGGATAAAGATGATTATTAATTGATGTTACAGGGATAAAATATTGATGATGGACTTTTAAATCTTAGAAGATAGTAGAATTCTTTCTCTACTTGACTCTTCTAATGGTTTGTTGTTTCCGCTGCAGTTGTTGATCTAAAACTTGTTGTCGATTATATTCTATCAGATTTTTCCCTGTTGAAGACTAACGATAATTTGTTTGTATATTATCTTAGTCATAATATTCTTTACTGGGCTAGTTGAGCTCACCCTTTTTCTTTTTGTTCTATTTTTCTTCTCAGGAGGTGAGAACATAGCAGAATCCAGTCGGGGTATGGAGTGATGGTTCTAGAAAGATGTTTTAGCAGTCCTCACTATTTCTGTAAATAGTATTTGAATAATTGTAATGAGGATTTATTTGAGTGTGGATATTGTCTAGAAGACAATATTTGTATTTAAACTCACAGTATGTGTTGTCGTATTTTGCACGACAATTGTATTATTGAAGTTATAATTTGCTTTCTGTACCATGTATTTGGCGACTCAGAATGGGTGTTGTATACCTATTTTGGGGGCGTCACAATCTCTCCCCCAATTATAAATCAAAACCTAGCAAACTGAAACGAAGAACTGAAGATAATCAACCATGGCGGCACGAATTTGATCGACGAATTTGATTTCCTTTCTTCTGCTTCGAAATCCATACTTTTCACTTAGGATTCACCATCTCAACCTCCCTCGAAAAATCTCTGTCACCACTCACCACGATTACAAGTATTGACCACACAAAATGAAAAGATCTGGTATTGGACCCATCACCATCATCACTTATAACGGCACGGCAACCCGTCGTAACTGTAATTGGGTGAGAGGGGTAAAAGGAAAGATTTGCAATTTGGCGAAACTACGACTGTAATTGGGCAGAACTTGCAACGGCAGCAGCAACCCCCTTCTTTTCCCGGAAATCTCCATGTAATATTTTTCCATCAGTAAACTTTTTGAGTTTAGTTGTGATAGTGGGTTTCGAAGGAAAAAAAATAGAAGTTTAGATGGTGATGTTGTTGAGGTTTTCAGTGGTATGGGGCAGGGATAGTGGTAGTGGTGGGGGTTGGTCAGGATGGCGTGGTGGTAGGTTTTCGGCGGTGGTGGTTGGTTTTGGGTTTAGGAGAGCGTGGGTGGTTCTTGTTCCATGTATTTGAATTTTGAATTAATTTAATTTAATTTTTTTAATCTTTTTTGGTTGTTTGTATTTTGAAATTGTTCTGATGAAATACAGGAAGATTTTTTTTGCACAAGTATTTTATTTGATCGACGAATTTAGAATTGGGGGATTGACGATTTTGCCCATGATATAAAATGATTTGTTTATGTAATGAATAATAAATTATTTTTTTTGCCACGTAAGCTTGTTAAGACCCCACACAATTAGCCACGTCAGCAATTTCTGACGTGGCGTGTCCAATTTGGTGTAATTGGAAAAAATTGATAGTTTAATCACCTAATTGACAAAATTGAAAGGTAGATCACCGAAGTGGAATATGCCCTATAGTTTAGAGTACTAATTCATATTTAAGCCAAATTAATATTTAAATTACTCACAATATGTGACATTTTTTTTGTTTCTATTTTTTGATTTAATGTTTAAACATAAGAATGGTTAGATTAGATCTAGGCACTATATATAGAATAATAACAAAATAATTAAATATATAAGAAATTATTAGTGCTATATCAGTCATGCATAATTGCATCACACAACTTTTATATATGTGATGTTTAGTGTCATCTCACCATCACCATATTCCTAATCCATTCATCTTATTGTAATTATTAATGTACGTCAGCAAGAACAACCATGGAGGCCATTGGAGGGCAAACTTAACATCCTTTAATTCTTAGATTAACAAGTTCGATTTGCAAAAATACTTGGGCTTAATTAGTATCTATATATATATATATATATATATATATATATATATATAAATCTGAATAATTAAGTGATTATGATTGTGAGTATTCAGAGTTTGATGCAGATAAAAAAAATTGAAAACTGTTCATAACATCCATACCACCCATCATAGGGACCAATGATTCAGATTAAAAAACTAAAATCCGTCATCCGTTATTATTAATAACAGATGATAACGGAAAACCCTGCACTAGTAATAGTATAGGATGATGACAAATTATAATTATCTCACTACGAATAATAGCTAATGCCTAAATGCCTAAGGTTTGGAATTTCGTATCCCTATGTCCGTGACCCAATATCCATTTTATTTTTACATTTGCTTAATATATTGAATGCTACTAATGGTGTTTGCCTTATTATAGTTCATAGTGCTTGCTATGAATTATTACCATACATGCATACATATATTATATAGTCCGTTTCTGGTGTATAGCTATTTATTTTACATACTTTGTTCATCATCTTTAACGACGGATTGAGCGACAGTTTGGTCCGTCGTTATAAAACAGATAAACGGTTTATATGTTAGAGAGAGATATTGGGCTTTGCTCCATATTTTGGGCTTCAATAAATTTCCACAAATTTAAACCCTTAACAAATCAAAATGCTTGCAGGTCTGAATTTAAATTAGAGTTTTCAGTCGAATGGGACATGGCCTTGCACCCACAAAAAAGAAACATTTTTCAATGAATAGTTTTTTATATGAAAAATATTTAATAAAAATCTTTTTACTCCCATTCATGCTATTATTGGTAAATTAATGCTAGATAAAAAATCGATGGACTAAATTTCTTTCCCATTAAATCGAATTTATGTATTTCAAAAATTTTCAACCGAATTAAAATTGTGACGCATGTATATACATAAGATAAATAAAAAATAATAATTATCTCAATACCCTAATTTATTATATATTGCCGCAAAGACTTCCGTGTTGATTAATATTAATCCGTTAATTTAAAGACTTTTAATTGTATTAGTATTATAAATAAAAATAATAAAGTGTATTATTTTTATAATTATTTTATAAATGTATGATTTTTATAATTATTTTTAAAAAGATACTAATATATGTAATTAATCCATTAGAGTTTTCAGTCGAATGGGACATGGCCTTGCATCCGCAAAGACTTCCGTGTTGACCGCAAGGTCCGCAATGCAATTTTGTCACATATTTAATTGGTATATCGGTTTTCTTTATTTTTTGACTTTGTTAAAAATATATTAAGGTTAGGATAAATCATACAAATATGTACATATGCATGATCCATATAAAGATTTAAATTAAAATTGGAAGACTGAATTCAATTTAAATAAGTGAAAAAGAACTCACCAAAGGGAAATGTGAAGTAAATATTGATATAAATATTGTAAAAAAAGAAATAAATAATTTTTTTTAAAAAAGGACTGAGTGAATTAGATTAAAATAAGTCAAAATGAACAAGTATTTATATAGAGATATTGCGAATTTGTTAGGTCAGTTTGACATTCCTTATTTAGGTAACATTTGGACCGGTTTTGTCGGGTTGATTTTTCAAACTCCTAATATCTATGTGACCCGCATTTCTTGTTCTATATATCCTTCTAACACGTGTCGTGCCTAAATCAAGTCCCTACCAACCATTTTTTCCCTTTCTTGGGTACAATTAGGGCTGAGCAAGTAACTAAATTAGAATCGAAATTACACGAACCGCACCAATTAAAATCGCATCAACAGTTCTGGCGTATATGACGATTTTAAGTGGGTTGAATAACCAAATTTACGGTTTCGGTTTGGTTACTAGCCAAAATCGCACCTATAAAATAGAAATCGCACCATGTGTGTATATGTATGTATTATCTCTAGTAAATTCTAAAGTTACTTTTCACTTGAACACGCTCAGAGAAAATCCCAGTCTGACATTGTCATTTTTTCACCAATTGAAAGATGATGTTAGAGGTTATAGAGTCAAAAATTAAACAATTGGGTTTTGAAATTTTGAATTTGTTTGATGCGTTATTGGAGGAGCTTATAGCTGAGGGGCTCGAGCACTTGATGCATCGGTTAATGTCAATGCTATAATAGTAATAGTCTAATATATTATTTTTCAAATTAGGTATAGTTAGGATTATATTCTATAAGTCCTCCCTGCAATATCTGCAGTATATACTTTTAATTTTTGGGGAACTAGATAAACATTCTTGCTTGTTATCGAATATATGGTCTCCGTTGTTTTATATAGCGTATGTTTTAGTTTTAAAGCATGCTCGATATAATTCATATTGCCGACTCTATCACTAAGTTAATTGCTCGATGTAAGTTTTATGTTAAATTTCATTGAAGGCTTAGACATTTTTGTTATTTCAATTGGTTTTGGAACCGAAACCGCACCAATTAAAACCACACCGCACCAATCACAAACGGTTTCGTGTGCGATTTTGAATTTTTCAAACCGCACCTAAGCGGTTTCGGGTGCGGTTTGAATTTCAAACCGCAGCAAAGCGCACTATGCTCACCCCTAGGTGCAATATATACTTTTCAAATTTTTACAAAGAAAAACTTGCAATTAACTTCATTATTTGCCATGACTTTCCACTTATATAGAGAAAGTTAAAAAAAGAAAATAAAATACTCCCTCCATTAAACAAAAAAAGAGTTTTATTACTAATAATTGGGTTCCGTTATAAAATTTTCGCTAGCGAATTATGGTGATGTATATAAATACATAGAACTGGCCAGATAATATTAAAAAGTCGGTCCACTACATCAAATATATCGTTAAAATATTATTAATTATTGTTATCCACGTAACTCGTAACAAAAATGTCTAACATATAAAGTCGCAAGATATATATATATATATATATATATATATATATATATATATATATATATATATATATATATATATATATATACCATTTTTTCCTAATATTAAGGTTGTATTTTTATTTTATATTTAATTAATCATGTAAATAATAATTTATTAATTTGGTATTTGTGATATGAGAATGAAATTATGATAATTAAATTGAAGAAATTGTACCATTTTATACTTGTGGATTTTTTTTATTCTTTTTAATTAAATGGAGTTCTTTTTTGTAGAACGGATGATCGAAGTGGCATATAGTAATTTAAGTTGAGAAATGATATAAATGTTGACAAATATATAATGAAGTTGAATTACGACCACCACCGTGAAATTATATGCGATATGATAAGCTAAAATAAATTAGAGTATAATCATTAGAAAGGATAGTTTATTGAGTTGGTCGTTGTAAATCAACGGTAATATAACTAGCAACCTCAAGGTGGTCTTTTCTAAACCAATGGATTATTATTACAAAAATTCTACAAATTGAACATGAATATATTTGAATTTTATTTATTTGTGTTTTGACCTCTTATTAGGGTAAAAATTCAAATAAGTAAAATTCAAATACACTCCTGTCCAATTTTTATGTCCACATAAAAGAACTCTTATTATTATTGGCTAAGTTAATTACAAGTCTTTCAATTGTTTTTCGTAAATTAAAGATAAATTAGTAGTTCCATTGTAATTAATCAAATATTAGTAGTTTAGTATTACGTACTACATGTTCCTTTTTTTCCCCAATTGTTTATAAATTATGGGGACAAGAAAAGGACATCTTTTAACAACTTGATTTTACTATAAGGGTTGTCACATTGATTAATTTATTCTTCAATTAAGCTTCTTACCGAGACTATATATTGAAGAGTTTGAAATGTATATTTAACACAATTTAAAGAATATTCGTGATTATATAAATATGAATAAAACATAAGAAATTTTATTTATTCATTCGTTTTATATTAAAAAGTGTGTATTTAATTACTATATTCTCGGAGGAAGAACAAGGAAAAAAAAATATATTTATAAAGATAGAAATATGTTAATGGGAAATCACCAAAAATATTGCACAAATATGTACCCAAATTTCATTGATATCAATGCAGTTTAATTGAGCTTACAAATTAATAAACAGTTCCAAAATAAGCAGTTACCTACTTACGAGGCTACACTCTATTGAAGTTAATTATACCTCAACTACAAATCGCGTGTTTTTTATATTTTTACATACACTATTTTTTTCACATGAAGGTGGATATCCCACCAAGTACGTACCACTTATTTTCATTATTAATTTCTACGTACGTACGTACACTATAAATAATATATATATATATTCCTTGTTCAATTGATGAATCAATTTTAATTAGTTAGCTTAATTTTGAGCAAGCTAATTAATTCCTAGCTCGAACAAGCGGCGAGTGAGGAATCGGAGAATGAGGAGACATGGCAGTGTCCTCAAAAATCCGAGAGGAAAAGCTCAACCGGAGATTTTTCTGTTGCCACCGTTTAGGAATATTCTTCTTCTTCTCACCTTCTTTTCCTCTTCCGACAAACATTCGGATCCTTTTTAGGGCAACTTCAACGGTTTGATCATCCATATTCGCGAAGCAAACCCTAAACCAACCGGCTTCCTTGCAGTGGAAGGAAGATCCCGGCGAGACGTTCAGCTTCACATCATTGATTATCACGCGCCATAACATCATTTCTGCCTCGAATGAATCATCATCTTGTTTGAGAAGCGAACGTAAATCCATCCAAAAAAATAGTCCTGCGTTGCTTTCCAAACACTTGATGCCTATTTCTTGGAGTCCATTCACAAATTTTGTGTGCCTATTTGCTAGCCTCTTCGCGCTCTCGGCTAAAAAATGTGCGACAAATTCTTCGTCCGAAAGCATTGATGCTAGCAAATGTTGCGTTTGTGATGACACTAATCCGAAGCTTGACATCTTCCTACCACAACTCACCACATCATCGTTGTACGAGTAGACTATCCCGACCCTAAAGCCGGGGAGCCCCATGTCCTTGGACAAACTATACACAATGTGGATGAGATCGCGGTTGACAAATTGCATTTCTTGTATGATCTCGGATATGCTGATGAAATCCCGAGTGCTGCTGCTGAAAACTGTTGCTCCATAGATTTCGTCGCAAACAAGATGGATTTGCCTTTTGTTGATGAAGGTCACTAGGTCTATTAGGGCTTGTTTCTCCAAGATTGTGCCCGAAGGGTTTGATGGATTGGCCAGGATCAACCCTTTGACATTGATGTTTGAGTTTATGGCATTTTCGTAGGCTTCTTCCAGTGCTTCTTTGGTTATTTGGAAATTGTTTGAGCTCTCACAATGTATTGGAAGTAGTTGCACCCTAGTTCTCCATCTCAAGTCCCTGTCAAATCTGCAATAATCCATGCAAAAGCCATTATTAGTTAGTGCTAAACAAGAAATTCTATATTATATATATATAAACTTTTTTTCTTTTGTTATTATTTAGATGTGTGAATTGTGAAAGTGTATTGGAAACTATATGTCCAGCCTTCCAGCTAGCTGTGTTAGTTAAGACTTTTATATTGGAAAAACTAGCGAATAGTTGAAATATATATTATATATATACACACACACTCAAAAACGGTCCAATTCGTCTTATGTCACTTAAGTTAAAATTCAACGTACGGGTAGGGTCTAAAGGAAATATTCCTTCTGTTAATTAAGCAAAAAATTCTCCCTGCATGCATGTTTGACTTACGATCCATGCGAGTCTCCCTCCGTTTATAATATATATATATATATATATATATATATATATATATATATATATATATATATATATATATATATATATATATAAGTTTAAATTTGATTTGAGATATTCTTAAAATTAGAATTATTGAAAATTAAACTTCTACGTACTTAATATGGAAGGAAGATATCGAGTCCAATAGTTAATGTAGTATACGACTCTATGTTTGACTTTGGTTACTCTCAACAAGGACACGTACACTAATTAAGCACAAACATTTCCATAATTTTCCCATATTTAGATAGCAAATAGAGTCATAGCCTAAAAAGTCAAATTGAAAAAGTCAAATTGAAAAGAGGGGATATATATATATATATATATGCCGGATCAGGTCTGAACTCCCGGACCGGATCAAAATTCGAATTTTTTTTTTGCTTTTTTTTAAAACAACTAATAAATAAATAATTATGAAACTTGAATTTTTACATAATACAGTATTTTGGATGTGATTTGGATACATATAACAAAACATGTACAAAACACGCAGACTGTACATATATTTTTTGGTATAGGTATCCAAAGCACGCCCAAAACATTGTATTATGAAAAAATTTCAGTTCCATAAAATATTATTTATTTTTATTTAGTTATTTTTTTAAAAAAAAGCAAAAAAAAAAATAAAAAAAAAATAAGTCCGTTTTTGATCAAGTCCGGACTCCCGGACTTGATCCATTCTATATATATATATATATATATATATATATATATATATATATATATATATATATATATATATATTCTTCCGTGAGCGTGTAAACAGACAACGTGGTTTTGACTTGACCTATTGTTGCGCAACCCTTTGAATTAGCTACCTCTCATACATATTACTAACACGACAATATATGTTGGTTGAAAAAATTGGAATAACACAATAATATTATCACACACAGATGTTGGTGAAGAAATATGCCAACAGTTTTAAGCAAAGATTCATGTTTGGTTAATAATTAAAGATGCTAGCTATACTACTTTTAGCAACATTTTATGCAACTTTTGATGACATATATTTCATGCTATGCAAGGTTGTGCTTATTAAGTTCCATGTCTATGTGTCATAATTATATCCAATGGCCGGAAACCTTAAGCTTGAATAATAAAATATATAGACGACCGTTTCTTTTCCCTCACGTAATGAAAATGACGAAAATAAATTAAAATTAAATTAAATAAAAAGAATAATAAAAGAGAAAGAAAGGTATATATATATATATATATATATATATGGCTCTTACGCTGGATAATAAGGTGATGGAACCAGAAATGCATCACCAGGATCCGCCAAGCAAAACATAATCATCTCGTTAGCTCCGGTGGCTCCCCCGCTCATTACTATCCGGTCCGGATCAAACGTAACCCTATCACCCCTCACTTTCCCCATAAACTTTGCAATAGCCTAAATTAAGAAAAATACAAATTAAAATATGCATTAAATTAATTAAAATTTGCAAGTTCTTAATTAATAAAAGCACACACACACACACACACACATATATATATATATATATATATACACACATTAGTACTAAGGTTTGATCAACAAACAGTTTGTACCTTGCGAAACTCGGGCAACCCATGATAATCTTGAAAGATAGCAATGTCCTTGAACTGGTTAACTCCTTCACTTGTACAAATGGATGCCCTAGGGTTTTTCTTAATCCACTCCTCAATTAAATCGAAAGAAAGCTATAAAAAAGCAGTAAATATTAGTCAATTAATATAATTGAGTATACATAAATTAAATCTTTTTTTCTCTTCAAATGAGAGAGGGGACAAAACAAACTTATATATGCATGGGGCATGCATAATATATATATATATATATATATATATATATATATATATATATATATATATATATATATATATATATATATATTCCAAAAGCACAAACCTGATTTTCAGCAAGTCCCATTTGGATAACCCCATTGGGGTTTTGGGTAGGGTGATAAGGATCACTATCATAAGCCTTCCATCCATCGAAATAGGGCGAATTTTCGCCGTGCTGGTCACTGGTTGCTATCTTAGACAAGAGGTTCCGATGATGATCTGCAGCTCTACTAACTGAACCCATTGGGCTTAATTATATAATTTTATTTTATTTCTAGCAAATGGGAAAATTAGCCAAGGAGCTAGCTAAGATAAATGGCTGTTGTGTGTATACTTGTGTGTATGGAAAATGTAGATATTGTTTTAAGAATGAAGTGTGAAGCTTATGCACAAAGACATACAGGTATTTATAGGCAGGAGGAGAAGAATGCCACCTCATTAATTTGAAGAGAGAGTGAGAAAAGTCTAACATTCAAAAAGTACTTTTAAGAGAGATTGAATTAAAATCTAATTGGTGTTAGGGTCCAGTCATCATATCAATCGTAATTGCTTGCGTGTGTAAATAAATTTACTCATACATATCAACATTTAATTTTATGCACGCCATAGAAATTAAGAAGAAGAAGATCGAGGAAGAAGAAGAGGAGAAGGAGAATATTAATTAAGAGGAGGAGGAGGAGGAGGAGTTAGTTTGACATGCATATGGGCTGCTTTTGCCAGTCTTGGTTAGCTTATTCTCTTCTTCTTGTTACAAGAATATGTTTCTTTTGTGGAAACTAAATATTGAATGTGGGGATTAAAATTATTCTAATTGATTACTACGTACTCCTACTTGCTAGTCTTGCTGGGAAATTTAATTTAATTGAGAAGTTTCCTAGACATTGAATTTATGGATCCAGTTATTATGAAGTTAACTTCATCGTAAGTAAGTTGGTCAATTGACTAATATAGTGCTGACACGACAGAAAGATATATCACCTCCCGACCTGCGTATTGACGTTATATTGACCAATTGACCAAAATTAATTTTATGTTAATCACTCGCAGAATTTATATATACTTAACACCCGGTAACAAATGGCACATGCATGCATTAAGTATAAATAGTGAAGTAAAATAAAATAAAAAATTTATAGTAATTGATTACTTGCGCTGGGAAATTTAATTGAGAAATTTCCTAGACATTGAATTGAGCAACAGTAATTATATACGCGTAACACCCGGTAACAAATGGCACATGCATGCATCAAGTATAAATAGTGAAGTAAAATAAATTTTTTTATAATTAATTGATTACTTGCTTGGAAATTTAATTAAGAAATTTTCTAGGCATTGAGCAACATAAATTATATATATGTAACGCTCCGTAACAAATACATTGTATGTATACATAGCAAATACATTGTATGTATAAATCATGAAGTAAAATAAAAAATTTATAATTGATTTACTTGCTAGTCTTGGTGAGAAATTTAATTGAGAAGTTTCCTAGGTATTAAGCAACGGAATTTATATATACTTAACACTCGCGGTAGCACATGCATTGCGTGTATAAATTATGGAGTAAAATTATTAAATTATAAAATTTAAAATATTAAATAAAAAGATATATTAAGAAAAAGTTGATATAAAAAATTAATATATATAGTAATATAACTAAATTTATATATAGGGACAAAATAAAAAAAAAGTATACCACGGTTACATCAAACAGCCATAACCTCTTTATAATATAGATTCCCATGGCTTAGTTTCTAGTTATTTACTACTCCATCCTTCCCATTATATATGACTTTTAAGACATAATTTTATATATTAAAAAATCTCATTAATTCTAATATCAGGTAATTAATGTTAATTTGAAAATTTATCACTACCTATGAATTAATTAATTATTTTTCCTCCTCTCTTTTTATTACTTAATTTTTTTATGGGTAAAATCAGAAAAAGATTAATTTTGTTTTTAGATATAAGTAAAAAAATATATATTATGGAAAAAAAATTATAAAATAATTTATATAATGAAAGGAGACAACATATGAAAACATTTATTGAAGAGGTGTGGTGAGAATATTGATGGTGTTGACTTTGTGTTCATTTTGACTCGTACTAATACCTAATATACTTACAATGAAGTTGACACTTCACCATTGCATAAGAATTATTACGTATGATTACTTAAAAGAATCAATATGTTGAACCCTATACCTTCTACTACTACGTATGACTTTAAAAATCTACTTTTCCCCATAGCCAGACGGCGCGCACACGCTCATATATATATATGGGTACACATGATTAAAATTTAAATTTCTTTTCAACGTATTGACTCTTTAATTAAGTAATGGTTAGAATTATATCACACACCGTGATAAGAAATTAATACAGAGATTTACGTGATTCTCGACCGAATATAGGTAGTCCACGGGAGACGTTCCTTTTATTATTCAACTTGATTTTCTTCTCATAGAGTTTATAATAGATAATATTTATAACTACTAATCCTATTTCAATTATAATTTACATTATAACCTAAATACCCAAATCATTACAATAGATATTGTTGATACGCCTTAAGTTTTTAACTAATAAATTTCAATATTATTGTTGAAACATAAGCCTAGTTTAATTACAATGTAGATACACAATTGATGAAGTGTATATACTTATTCGGTTAAAAACCACAAAAATAATGTATTATATTTATTCTGTTAGATCTCTTGGTAATTTTTTGTTACATATATATGTACAGTTCGCTTCTTATGCAGATAACCCGCATGTGAACCACCTATAGTAACGACTAATATCATTGTTAAAATCGTCGTTAATTATAGGGTATGGACGGACTATGACGGCGACTTCTGAGCTATGGCGACAGTCCATACGCTATGATAACGGTCCATACCCTATGATGACGATTTTAACGACAGTATGGTCCGTTGCAATAGGTAATCTGCACCACAGGGTTAAAAATCGATTTCGAAATTTCACCACCTTGTGATGATCTGGTTGTCGCCCAAAATCAGTCATGAGTCAATTCCTCACTGCGCCCATCAGTGGTCTGCCCAGCAACGCACGGCCATGACCAATGACTACACATTGTGCATTAATTGCAGTCATAGCTAGCTTCTTGATAGCAAAATTAAAGCATACACATACATATTTAGGGGTTTACTTGTTAAACAACTTATATCTTGAAATTTTAATAGGATTTCATACATAATTTGGGGGTTTACTTGTGAAAAGAGGAGAGAATTATGACCACCCAACATGTTGATGCTTCTTCAAGCATGCAAATCTGACAACTTTATTCCTCATAGACTAATAATTAGCATAAAAACAACAACAAAACAAAGCTGCATTAAATTAATTCAGTGGTCCTATATATAATTATTAATTTTGAAAAAGTTAAAAAGGAAAATCATGTGGGGCTGTTAAGTGGATCCCCTTTCCATTTTCACCGACCTCATGTTTCATCTGATTTTAACCGGCCACCAATTTAACTCGGATTAATTATCAATAACCTAATTGTTCAGTTGTGTTGGGGAGTAACGCCTACACAAGACATTGACATATATATTTTTAGAAATTAATTTATTTTAAAAGTTTAAACTTCATTAAGTTATTAGGTTTTGGAGTTATTTATGTAAAACTTTAAGAAAAAAATGTGTGGGCCCATGTGCAAAATTAGGGTTCACATGACCTAATTAAATTAAATGCACAATTAGGGTTCCACGACCTCATTAAATGTGCAAGTTAGGGTTCGCATAACCTAATGGAATGAAGATGAAAAAGTCAGAAATAAATGTGCTAGACCGGGAGAAGCCTCCACGTGTCCCGAGGCGGAAGACTCGTGGAGGCGGCTCATTTTGGGAATTGATTGAGGGATTGGATTGGTGGCTAGAAGGACAGGGCAATATGGGCATTATTCTAAGGACTAAAGGGTATTTCTGAAATTTTCCTGAAGGCATGTGCCTTGCACATGACTACTTTTCAGAATACCCTATAAATACCCCTTCCATTCTATTTGGAAGGGGACTGCTCTCCGGACACAAGACTCGGACTCTTTTAGTAGCTTAAGGCTCGGATATTCCACCTAAAAAGCACTAACAAGATTCGAACACTCTCTCAACTCGAAGAACCAAAGAAGGCTCTTGGAATCCCAATAACCCTAACACGGTTTCCGGATTCTAGGGGTTCTGCCACGTGTCGTTGGAGTAATCGCCCACCTGTCGTTCTCCCCTCTACAATCAACCAATCAATTCCGTATTCTTCGTGGATTTCTCTCCTCCTCAGCCAACACGAAACCCTAAGCGAGCAAGGCGCGATTTCCTTGCCCACATTTATTTGGCGACTCTGCTGGGGAGGTGTAGAATTCGTGAAGGGTATGCCCACAACTCGAAGTGGGAGAATTACAGGAAGAGCTGCTTCACCAACAGATAGCATTACCTCGCCGGATCCAGTTCCAAGACAAGTATCTCAAGCATTCCAAGGCGCAAACCTGGATTTTGACCAACCACTTGTTGAAGACGTTTCAGAAGAGAGTTCGACATCACCACATATGACTAATCAACAACAAACCAACGCAGGAAGGCAAGGCGAGGATGCAGGTGGAGACCAGACGAATGCTGTGCAACTGGAGATGCTCAAGGCATTGAAGGAAGCACGAGAAGGACAAGGGATGATGATGGCCATGATGCTGGAAATGCAAAGGAAGCAAGAGGAGATGGGGAACTTCCGCCAGCAGTTGATGCAGATTCCTACGTTTAAGGCCATGTTCCCAGGAAGCTCGCAGGGGGGACAGGTAGGAGTGGAAGACAACAACAATGGCAGCAACAACAAAGAGAACCAGATTGTATCGCCCTTGACGGAAAGTCAATCGGTTCCAATAATCAACTTGGAGGCCCAACACAGCGGTGACGTGCCACAATATAGGTTGGAAGCAAGCCAACCTCAGACAAACATCATCCCAATTGCTCTCCCATCAATTTCACAGGTGCAAATGCCAACCATTCCAGGCGATGTCCAACGAGTGAGCCAGCAACTTCCACCAGTGCCGACTTTGCATGACGCAAGTGTGCACCAACCAATCTCTCTACCATACACACCGCCGATACCTCAGTATATCTCAACACCCCAGAGAGTTCACACCACGAGCCAGTATGTGACGAAGGATGATATGGTCGATGTAATCAATCAACTTCGTAGGCAGACATCTCGACCCTCGGAGTTGGACTTTACTCCGCCTTACCCAGCACACATTCGGAGGCAACCTTACCCGGTAGGATATATCGAGCATCCCCCGCAATTTCCAAAATACAACGGGGAGAAAGGAAATGCCAGGGAACATATTGCCAGGTTTGTAGAGTCGATGTCTCCGTGGCTGGGATATGATGAAGTGAACAACCACAACTTGTTGATGCGGGAATTCAACAAAACTTTGACAGATAGTGCCTTTAGTTGGTACTACAATTTGGAGAAGGGGTCAGTCCATGATTGGGATGACCTCAAATTACAATTTTTTAAGAAATTTTTCTATGTGCAGAAACAGGTAACCATTGTAGAACTCATGCGGTTCAAGCAGAAGCCAAATGAGGAGCTATCAGATTACGTTGACAGGTTCAGGGCCCAGGCACAGAAGTGTGCAGAGCCGATTGAAGAAAAGAACCTGGTCAGCATTTGCAACAATGGTGCCTTAGATTCCTTCAAGCCCCACCTCATTACCAAGGCTTGTGATTCCTTCGCGACCCTCTCAGCTTTCGCACAAGACTTGGGAGGAATCATGACACTGCCCACTAGCCATGCGACGGTTACATGGAGGGGCAAGAGAACAGCAACTGTGGCTTTGGCTGACTCTCAGTCAAAACCACAAGGGGGCAAGAGGGAGAAGCATGAGAAAAATTTTGAGCGAAGCAAAGGAAGGCCTGGAGATAAATATGCAAGAAAGTCGGTCCCGGAGGCTATCACATGCAGTGAGAAAGCATTCAGAGGCCTATACGAGCAATGGATTGAACATGGGGTGGTGAAACCCCCAAGGCCTAGATTTGCAGTGACGGAGGAGATGAAGAGAAGGCCAGACTTCTGTGTTTTCCACCAATACGCGGGACACTCAACTATGGATTGTTATAGCCTGCGTAGGATATTCCACGAGAAGTTGGCAAATGGGGAGATTGAACTGGGAAAGGAAAGCAGTGTTCATGACAAGCCACTGCCAAATCACAAGGGAAAAGAAACATGCAACACTGTTATCCACAACATAATCCCAGAAGTGGAGATGATGGTGGAAGAAAAGGAGGAGTGTGACCCAGGCCTGCAAGTGACAGCATTGATGAATGGGGCCAAATTCAGAAATTTTTTCGATCAGATAGGGTTGGCCAAGGAAGCAAGGATTGAGGCAACCAGGGCAATAATTAAGGCCGCCGAGACACAGGAGACTTGCATGGCCATAAGCAAAGGATTTGTGAAAACAATGGAGGAGGAAGCAAATAAGATATCTTTCTCTAAAGCTGATAGAGAGATAAGATACCCGCACAACAGACCACTGTATGTGACAGCGATAATCAATGGCATCGAAGTGCGGAGGGCATTCATTGACAATGGAGCATCTGTAAATATTATGCCCTACACCATGTTCAAACGGTTAGGCCTGTCAGAGAAGAAGATAGTGAAGGAACAAACAAACATTACAGGATTCGCTAACCAAAGCACGAGAACCCTGGGACATATCAAGGTAGACATACAAGTTGGAAAAATCCGAGGGCCTGTAATGTTCCATGTTGCAGAGGTAGATGCAGCATACCATATCTTGCTGGGAAGGGCTTGGCAAAATGACTATGGGGTGGTACCCTCAGTCTTTCATCAGTGCCTGAAAGCTATCTGGAAAGGGAAAGAAGTGAAGGTACCAGCAACTCGGAATCCCTTTGGACCAGAGGAGGCACACATCACCGAAGCAACTTTCTTCGATGATGTCGCTGAAGAGGGAGAGAACCAGATCGCGAGGCCTGATTCCTTAAGACTAGCAAGCTGGAAGGAAGTGCAGGAAGATAAGTTTGTACCTGCAGAAAAAGTAAAGAAGAAGACCTCGGAACATGGAGAATGTTCCAAAGATATGAAGCCAGTCGTAGTGGACTTGGAGAAGGAAGGAAGAGAAGAGAAGAAAAGGCCAGCAAATCCTGAAGATGCCAGAAATATAATAAATGCCAAGCGGATAGCACAGTCCGAGGATGGCCAAAAGACAAAATGGGAGAGGGTTGTAAAACCCGACGGAAAGGTAGTGTTTCGATTATGACGGTGCAAGGGGGAAGAGCCCAAAGAAGCGTTCAAACCCAACAGCTCAGGAGGTGTCCCCCACTCCAGCAATAACGAAGGAGAAGAAGTTGTACAACAGAAGGTAGAACCAGCTCCAGAATGCTTTGAAGATAGGCCAAAACCTCAACAAAATGAATTAGAAGAAGTTGATTTGGCAACAGATGGAGGAACGCCGAGACCAACTTATGTCAACAAGGAGCTTGAGGCTAACCAGAAAGAGGAGCTCATACAACTACTGCGAGAGTATAAGGACGTCTTTGCTTGGAATTACGACGAGATGCCCGGAATTGACAAAGATCTTGTGGAGCACAATCTAAACATAAGCCCGGGAATGAAGCCAGTGAAGCAAGCACCTCGCAACTATGCACCCGAGGTCGAAACCCAAATAAAGGAAGAAATCAAAAAGTTACTGGAAGTAGGGTTCATCAAGCCAATCCAACATCCAACATGGCTTTCCAGCATCGTACCGGTAAAGAAATCAAATGGACAGCTACGAATATGCGTCGATTTCAGAGACTTGAACAAGGCATGCCCGAAGGATATGTACCCATTACCCAACATAGACACCTTGGTAGATGCAACGGCTAATCATGAGATGATGTCTTTCATGGATGGGTTTGTGGGCTACAATCAGATAAAGATGTCCATGGAAGATGCAGAGTTGACAGCCTTTCGTACCCCGTTTGGGAATTTTTACTATGTAGTAATGCCATTCGGATTGAAGAATGCGGGGGCAACTTATCAGAGGGCAATGCATGCTATATTTCATGACATGATTCATGATATAGTGGAGGACTATGTGGACGATGTGGTAGTGAAATCCAAGAAGGCAACAACTCATGTGGAGGACCTGAGGAAAGTGTTTGAGCGATGCCGAAGGTATAAGTTGAGGATGAATCCGAAAAAGTGCGCCTTTGGAATGACGGCTGGAAAATTCTTGGGCTTCTTGGTGCACAACAGAGGTTTAGAAGTGGACCCAGGCAAGGCGAAAGCAGTTACAGAGATGCCCCCACCAAAGACGCAAAAGCAGTTGAAGAGCTTTCTAGGGAAGGTCTCGTACATGAGAAGATTCATGCCAGCATTAGCCGAAGTCACAGAACCTTTCGGCAAATTACTAAAAGGAAAGGCACAATGGGACTGGGGGCAAGACCAACAACAGGCCTTTGAGAAAGTAAAAAGAATTTTATCTTCGGCACAAACGATGGTAGTGCCACAAAGAGGAATGCCGTTGCAGTTGTATATCACATCTACCAAGAAGTCTATAGGAGGATTGATCACGCAAGAGGTGGATGGAGAAGAGAAACCTGTATATTACATTAGCCGGATAATCAGAGGACCGGAAACCAGGTATTCACAAGTAGAGAGGCATTGCCTAGCGTTGGTGTTCATTGCGCAGAAAATGCGACATTATTTTCTAGCGCACGAAGTAATGATTGCAACAAAAACTGATCCGATCAGATACCTATTAACTAGGCCAGCATTAGTAGGAAGACCTGCTAGATGGATGATGATTCTTTCAGAATATGACATCAAGTGTGTAACACCAAAGGCAATCCGATGTCAAGCCTTGGCAGACCTGCTAGCTCAATTTCCAAACGGAGAATATGAGCCCCCTTCTGAGGATCTTCCGGGTGGAGAAGTGGAATCAATCGACTTGATGGATGAGGATCCAGAATGGTGGAGTTTGGCTTTTGATGGATCATCTGCAGAAGGTAAAGGCGGAGCAGGAGTGGTGTTGACCACCAAAGAAGGAAATGAAATATCCTTGTCGTACAAATTGGACTTCCCTTGCACAAATAATGAAGCAGAATACGAGGCGTTCATACTAGGATTATTAGCGGCTCAAGAATTGGGAGCCAAATATCTTAAAGTAAAAGGAGATTCAAACCTTATAGTGCAGCAGATAAAAGGTCAATTCGGAGTGAAAGAACCCATCTTGGCGCCGTATCGAACTGTAGCACAAAAGGTGATGGAAGCTTACAAGAAGGTGGTGATTGAATATGTGCCAAGAGGACAGAATAAACAACCAGATGCACTAGCAACAGTAGCATCTCGAGTCTATATTCAAGGAGAAGACTTGAATGTGAAGGTAATGAAGAGAACCCTCCCAACCACGGTGCTAAACTTGTTCCCCAAAGACATGATAGACGATTGGAGATATGACATCTCCCATCAATTGCAAACTAAGGAAGGAACAATACCAATTGTAGAGCTACAAAAGTACAGCATCATCAAAGGTGTCTTGTATCACAAAGAAGCAGATGGTGTATTGACACGATGCTTGGGGAAACAAGAAGCAAGTAAAGTCTTGCATCAGGTGCATGAAGAGAATTGCGGGTTTGCAGACATAGGTCTGTATCGTAGGTTGCAACGCCAAGGGTATTATTGGCCTGAAATGAAGAAGGCAGCAGATGCCCTACAACGCCACTGTGTTTCATGCCAAGAATACCCTGGGGAGGATGAATGTGCTTTCATTGATGATATAGTGGATTGGCGAATTCCTTATGTGAACTTCTTACAAAACGAGATTCTTCCAACCGAAAAGAAGGATGCAATTATAATAAAGAGGAAGTCGCAACGATTCTTTTTACAAAATGGAGAATTGTTCAGAAGAGGTTTCAATGGCAAGCCCCTACGGTGTCTAGAACTAGGCGAAGCCAGAGATTTGGTCTATCAAATGCACAAGGATGAACATCAAGGGGGAGCCAAGTTGTACAAACAACTTATCGATCATAGTTACTATTGGCCAAAGATGGAAGGAGATTGTCTAGAATTTGTCAAAAAGTGTCATATTTGTCAAATACATGGAAACCTGATACATGCTCCCGCCGTGGATTTGCGCACCTTAGCAACACCATGACCCTTTCATACATGGGGAATGGATCTTATAGGTCCTGTACACCCTAATTCTAAGGGCAACATATGGATTTTAACTGCCACCGAGATGTACACAAAGTGGGTGGAAGCCATACCCTTGAAGAAGGCTACGGGACCAGCAGTGGCAAACTTTATCAAGGAGCACATCATTTGCCGTTTCGGGATCCCGAAGATCATTTTGTCCGACAATGGAACCCCCTTCATCAATAGAGACATCAAAAGTCTGATGGAAAGATACAGGGTGAAACATTATAAATCATCACCCTACTACCCGAAAAGCAACGGACAAGCAGAAGCGACAAACAAAACCTTGATAAAAATCTTATCAAAAACCTTAGACGATCATCCGAAGAAATGGGCAGAACAACTACCAATAGCATTATGGGCATATCGAACTTCAAAAAGAAAACCTACAGGCGAAACCCCATACGCTTTGGTTTATGGTGAAGAAGCTATCTTGCCCACCGAAATAGAAATACCTTCGACTCGAATGAGACTTCGAAGCTTAGTCGAGGAAGAAAGCCGACCAGCCGCCCTAGAGGCCTTAGCCGACTTCCGAGACAAGGCTAAAGAAAAGCTTGAACGGTACCACGAAAGACTGCGACGACAATACAACACCGCGGTGGTACCACGACAAATTCTGGTGGGAGACCTGGTCCTCAAAACGGCAACTCAAGTTATGAGGGGGACCCCAACCACCAAATTTTACCCCAAATGGGAAGGCCCGTATAGGGTACGAGAGATCTCCGAAAGCGGATATTGCAAGATATCTCGTGTGGGATCAGATGTTGTCTCAGGCCCATTAAACTTGAAATGGGTAAAGAAATATTACACATGAGAAGAGCATCACAAAAGTTATACTTTCAACTTCAAAAGTAATCGAGGAACCTGACTTACAGCCCTCGAAAGTTACACTTTCAACTTCAAAAGTGATCGAGGAACCTGACTAACAGCCCTCGCAAGTTACACTTTCAACTTCAAAAGTGACTGAGGCACCTGAGTATAAGCCCTCAAACCCAAAAGTTACGCTTTATCTTTAAAAGTGAAGAATGTTATGCTTTATTCGATAAAAGCAAGAAAGTTATACTTTATCTCTAAAAAGTGGCAAACGTTTTGCTTTCTTCGATAAAAGCAAGATTTATTATATGAAACGTTATGCTTTCCGTCAAAAGCAATTTTTTAGCAATAAATTGACAAACTTTCACATATACGCGAATGTTTAATTTAAAAAAAAAAAAAGAGTATGAATTCAAGTGTTGGTTTGTGAGAAATATATGTATCTTTGACAAAATTCATGTTTTCTTATAACATCTATTGTTGTCTTGGAATATTAATTTGAATAACTTGAGATTCAATAATAAAAAATTGAGTTTTAAGGAATCATTCAAATTAAAGGCAATCAACAAAGTTAAAGAAACCACGTTCTGATAAATGAAATATGTGTGAATGAGTTTCTGAAACAGGAAATTGAAAAAATAAACTACTACAATAAGTTATGATCTAAAGGCCACGACATATCAAAATGAAGAGGAGGCACAACTAAAGCTTCCAAGTCAGCAACGGCAGCATCTCGAATCTTAAGATTTGCAGCTTTCAGCTCCCTAACCTGTTGGGTAGTCGCCTCTAAGTCCCGGCACTGACGCTCTACCTCCTGAAGTTTTGCCTCTAAGTCCCGGCACTGACGCTCTACCTCCTGAAGTTTTGCTTGTAAGTCCCGACGCTGGCCTCTTAAATTTTGAGACTGGCTCTTCAATCTGTTTGCGGCATCACCAAGCTCAGAAAGCTGCACTGAAAAGGATTCATCTTCACATTTACGTACAGCAACCTCCGAACGTAGTGAAACAAGGTTAAAACTCGACTTGAGAAGATCCAACCTATCACGAAAAGGAGACATATCAACACCTACGGCTGCAAGGTCATCTACATCATCGCTAAACTTCTTCAAGTCCTCAACTCGCAAGGAATATAAAGAAAGAGTATGCAATCCAAGAATAAGGCCTGCGAGCTGATCTAGAAAGAGGGTTTGGGTGGAAGTTGTCTTAATAATCAGCCGGTCAAGAATCTGCGGGAACCGAGCTAGGAGACGCTCCAGACTTTTCTGACTAGAAGACGATATCCGGAAACCCCTCCAAGAAATAAGATCCCCACTTGGATTGAAGGAAGCTCTAGCAGGAGCTACTTTAGAGGCCACCATAGAATTTGTCGAGACCAGGGATGGAGGAGCAGAAAGATGTTGTACAGCTAAGGATTCCTCGAAGCCTTGGTCACCTGGAGGATAACCAAGGTCACTATCCGAATGGAGAACAGCAAATAACGCGAGTGCCTCAACGGGCAAAGGCAAATCTTTCTTTCTCTCGTTCTGAAAACAAGATGTCAAAGCACAATACATTATAAAAAAAAAGAGCAAATGAAATTCATCTTCAAGACAAATCACTCATGGATTAAGGAAGGATACTCACAATATAGTCAATGGAAAAGGAGTCGGGAGATGCCACAGAAAGGGGAATGTCATTCAACCCATCCAAAGTACTATTAACAATGCCCTCCCGAGCAATCACCACCTCGGTAGAATCCTTCTGGGGAGGATGAACATCACCAATAGTTTCAGAATGATTCTCCCTCGGGGAAGTAAGAGTCTCATCAACATCTTCAGACTCATCATGGGGAGGATGAATAGGAAGGTTTAAAGAAATTGCTGTATCACCCACAGCAGGACTCGAGCTTACATCAGACAAAGTATCCTTAGCATCCAGACTAACACAATCGTCGCGAGGAGTAGATGACTCAATATCAACAAGGATCGGTTGGACGGGGTCACGATTAGTGGAAGCCGCCGCGGAAGCCGCCGCGAAAGCCGCCGAGGAAGCCTCATTTGAAGTACTATACATTAACCCAAGAGGAACATCATCATCATCATCTTCATCAACCACGGTAACCTAAAATAAAAAAAAAATAATAATAATAATAAAGGAAATAATTACTCAATGATATGTGAAAGCAGTAATACAAGGGATGAAAGAAAATTGAGAATAGTACGACAAATTACCAAATTTCTACGACGCTTCTTAATCGGATCCTCGGCTGCCGGGATACTAGGATCAACATTATCGAGAGGGCGTTTTGCTAATGGCTTTATGATAAGCCTGATAGGAGGACGACTGACTGGAACCACGGCAGAAGCAATAGGAGGAGCTATCTCAGAATCAGTAGTAGTAGCTGCTCTCGTTTTAGAACGAGTAACTCTCATCTCCTCGGCATCAGAGGATCCCGGGGGAGGAGCTAGAGAGGACACCCGAAATGGAGCCCGTGGTGGAAGACTCCTGGAAGTAGTGGGAACCTGTGATGGAATGATCTGCTTAGGGGGAGACGACTTAGGCATCAAAATGTCACGCTCAGCCAAGCGGCTACTGGCTGGCCAAAGTGCTGAGCGAACATTGGGCTTGGGAGAGCATAGCAGCCGGCCCCATTGAAGACGTTGTGAAATAGAGACCGGCAATGAACAAATCAAGGTATCATCCTCCCATCTTTTAAGGTTGACTTGCCAGTAATTACGTTCTCCAGCGGTATATCGCCCGCTTCGGGAGTCATCTGGTATGACAAAAGGAAGGGGTCTATGGGGATCACTTGATGGCCTCGGAAATGCCCATGTAAAAGAGGAGGAAGTAGAGACGAAATTGAGAAGAACATCCTCATAATTCCCCCGGCAGGTGTGACCGAAAGGGCGTTCCTGGTCGTATCCGAATTGTCTCATGACCCTGTGAGGAGAATATAGTACAGTACCAAAACTATTATTCTCAAGGAAATATGGAAGCTCTGTGGACCGAAGGAAAACGAACCAAGACAGTGCGGAGCCACTCAAACTATTTCTGCTGAGGTTGGAGAAGGTACGAAATTTATGCTTGTAGAAGTGAGGTAGATGACCGCAACCCCCTGAAACGACGGTATAAGGACGAGCAGTGAAGCATGAATAATCATCAAGGAAATGTCGCAAATCCGTACTGTCAGGACTAGAACGGTGATCAATCCAGCGTAGCATGCGAGGAATGATGTTGCGTGGTGGGAGAGAATGAGATTTTTTCTTTCTTGTAGAAAGATGTTCAAGATCGGAATAGCCCGGAAAGCGCTCGAAAAGAAAGATCTGAAGGAAGGAGCATGGAATGAAGCAACTGACATCATACCTGAGTAAATAAAAAACAAATATATATATATATATATATATATATATATATATATATATATATATATATATATATATATATATATATAGAAAAGGTTGAAGGAAAAGAAAGGCAGTTTGAATGACAATTAAATATAAAATATGAAAGTGATTACCTCCCAACAGATTCTTTCATGGCAAGGGTTGTTTCGTCTAGGCGACGATATAAGGTCCCTAGGAAGAGAGGAGCAAGGGGAATCTCCGAGCCTCGGGATAACAACGCCGCCAAACTAAACATACGGGCAGAAGGACCGTCTATGGGAGACCCAGGGAAGATGAAACGGGACAACCACATAACTAGATAAGCTGCCAGAGGAAAGGGGCAAGTCTCTTCACGGAAGGCAAGAACAGACTTATCGTAAACTGAGCTGTTCCACTGGTTGGTCTTGTAATCACGGAAGAAATAGCGCACCCAGGATAACCAAGAATTCTTTTGCCGACCTGAACTCTCGAAATCCGGAAGGAGCGTATCACCCTTGAAGCGGGAAGTGAAGTGGGAAGATTGCTTGAAGGCTTCCATCAAGTAGGCAACGCATTCGTTATCTCTAGTGGACATGTTAGAAGGGCCGCAGGAGTTCGAAGCAACAATGGGAAGGCTACAAGACGAGATTCAAAAAAAAAAATAAAAAAAAAATAAATATATATATATAAAAAAAATGAGAATGAATGAAAGGAATAAAAGAAGAAAACTTACTGGTAGAGGGCATAAACATCCTCTAGAGTAGGGGTGAATTCCCCCCAGGCAGTGATGAATGTGCAAGTAGAGGAACACCATCGTGAGATCAACACAGTAAGTGCGTTATGATCCTGGTAAATTCGTAGGTCTCTACACAGTTGAACACAACGAAAGATACTCGCATTCTTCAGTATTTCCACATATTCAGCGTTGTCAAGGATCTCGTCGGTCCAATCTTGCCATCCTTGAATGCGAGCAGATGAATCTGACAGGAAGCGAAGGGGACTGAATGGGTACTCTTGCTTCTCTATGCATAGGCGGGGAATACAATCGGCATGAGGAAAGTCATCCCAACCTCCAGAAGCTGGGGCATACAGAAACAAGCCTTCTTTTTCTGGGGGTGGAAAACTCGTACGGTCATAGTCTCTAACTCTATCCCAAAAGACGTCAGAAGGACCAAAGAAGGGGGCTCTCCCCCAATCAGTGATGAATGGGGATTCATTGGTAGTTCTTAGTTCTGCAGAGCATTCGGGAGAGAAGGCCTACAAGCAAGGGGAAGTTCATTATAACAATTGTAAGGAAAGCATATCAAGAATGTCAAGTAAACTATATGAACACGAAGTACTCACCATAGCAATAAGGAGCGAACGTCCAATAGTTGAGCTTCAAAACACCTGAAAACAAGAAGAAACAATGTCAGAAAGATTGAAGGAGTACATTTATGCAAGAAAAAATTCCCGAAAATTTTCAAAAAAACTTCGGACAGCCAAAATCCATCCTTCGGAGCCTTTTTTGGACTTAAAACAGCATAGGTCATGGCAACGCGATGAGTTTTGAAGGGCTCGTCGATACGGTCGTTTTGATATATTATAGGCCCCAAAACTCCAAATGACGCTTCTAATAGTAGAGGCTCGTCGTCCCGAACTTCATTTTTTCGTCCAAAAACGTGAATTTCTGCCTAGAGTTCACCCCCTAGGGTTCGGCCCCCCTAGGGTTCGGCCCCCTAGGGTTCGGCCTCCCTAGGGTTCGCCCCCTAGAGGTGCGGTCATCTGGAGTGGTTTCGTAGCATGCAAGCATATCAATTTTTCTCTTTTCGCGTTTTCGTCAAGGAAAAATGTAAAGCCACACTTCATTATCCGAGGAAAAAACCAAGATGTACTCAAGGTATTAGGGCTCGGAAGATCAAAAAAAAAAAAAAAAAAATTTGATAAAGGTTTGGCCCCCTAGGGTTCGGCGCCCTATAGGGTTCGGCTCCTATAGGGTTCGGCCACCACCTAGAGCGGGATCTCTCCTTAAAAAAAAAAAAAAAAAAAAAAAAAAAAGGGCTCAGCCCTAGGGTTCGGCGCCCTATAGGGTTCGGCCACCACCTAGGGGCTGCTCCTTAAAAAAAAAAAAAAAAAAAAAAAAAAAAAAAAAAAGGCTCAGCCCTAGGGTTCGGCGCCCTATAGGGTTCGGCTCCTATAGGGTTCGGCCACCACCTAGGGGCTGCTCCTTCAAAAAAAAAAAAAAAAAAAAGGCTCAGCCCTAGGGTTCGGCTCCTATAGGGTTCGGCCACCACCTAGGGGCTGCTCCTTCAAAAAAAAAAAAAAAAAAATTTGATAAAGGTTCGGCCCCCTAGGGTTCGGCGCCCTATAGGGTTCGGCTCCTATAGGGTTCGGCCACCACCTAGAACGGGATCTCTCCTCAAAAAAAAAAAAAAAAAAAAAAAAAAAAAAAAAAGGCTTCGGCGCCCTATAAGGTTCCGCCTCCACCTAGGGGGGCTGTCTCCTTCAAAAAAAAATATGATGAAAAAGAAGAACAGCGGCTAAGGTTCGGCCCTATTGGGCTTGAACAGATATGGATTATTCCCTCATACCTTTGAGATCCTGTTGCTCTATTGAATCAACTGCTTGGGATGAATGACTGATCTTTCACCTAATCAGAAGCAAGACATGCGGCGAGGGATTATGAATAGAGACTTCTTACTTCTCCAAAATAAAGATAAGTAAAAAGTTTATATTTTTTCGAAAAGAATAAGATTAAAGCTTGATTTTATTCCCAAGAGAAGAATAAGATTAAAGCTTGATTTTATTCAAAAGAGAAGAGATGATTTTCGAAAATGGCTCATATATATATATATATATATATATATATATATATATATATATATATATATATATCAAATAAATAAAGATTTGGGGTTTAAAATAAAGAAAGATTGGATTTTATTTCCAAAATCCAAAATATTTGATTTCATTTTCAAAATAAAGAAAGATTTGATTTTATTTCCAAAATAAAATCCAGTCTTTGATTTCCAAAAATAAAATTGAGATTTAATTTTATTTGGTTTGATAAAAAAAGAAAGATTTTGTATACCCAAAATAATAAAAATTTCTTTTATTTATTGAATGCTATTTGATTATTTTTTTTGTTTTCAATTTCCAGAAAAAATAAATAAATAAACAAATCCAAGGGTTTGGCTCACGAGTATTTTTCCTTTTACTAGGACCATGGTCTTCAAGACCCGTGAAGTGAAGTCACGCAGAATCGTCTAAAAGCTGAAAGTGTTCTTGCGCGATCATCTATTTGGAAATGCGACTCTCGCGCAGGGGGCAAATGTGGGCCCATGTGCAAAATTAGGGTTCACATGACCTAATTAAATTAAATGCACAATTAGGGTTCCACGACCTCATTAAATGTGCAAGTTAGGGTTCGCATAACCTAATGGAATGAAGATGAAAAAGTCAGAAATAAATGTGCTAGACCGGGAGAAGCCTCCACGTGTCCCGAGGCGGAAGACTTGTGGAGGCGGCTCATTTTGAGAATTGATTGAGGGATTGGATTGGTGGCTAGAAGGACAGGGCAATATGGGCATTATTCTAAGGACTAAAGGGTATTTCTGAAATTTTTCTGAAGGCATGTGCCTTGCACATGACTACTTTTCAGAATACCCTATAAATACCCCTTCCATTCTATTTGGAAGGGGACTGCTCTCCGGACACAAGACTCGGACTCTTTTAGTAGCTTAAGGCTCGGATATTCCACCTAAAAAGCACTAACAAGATTCGAACACTCTCTCAACTCGAAGAACCGAAGAAGGCTCTTGGAATCCCAATAACCCTAACACGGTTTCCGGATTCTAGGGGTTCTGCCACGTGTCGTTGGAGTAATCGCCCACCTGTCGTTCTCCCCTCTACAATCAACCAATCAATTCCGTATTCTTCGTGGATTTCTCTCCTCCTCAGCCAACACGAAACCCTAAGCGAGCAAGGCGCGATTTCCTTGCCCACAAAATGTATGATGCAGTGCACAGTCGACTATGACGACGGTTTTTGGGCTATGACGACGGGTGAAACCGTCGTCATTGCTATCTGGGCTACGGTGGCGAGTGAACCGTCACCATAGCCCAAAAAATCCGTCGTCATAGCCCGACTGTGTATATACATATAGTCCAAAATTTTAAATCACTTATGATATCCTAACAATCTACTCTGATCCTCACAAGTGAGTTCATCACATCTAAAAAACTTCAAAAAACTTTGACCATATACGCGTACACAAGACGGACACTAATACGTACACATGTTTGGAATTGAATTTGACCTAAAAACTTCAAAAAAATAACTAAGACTCCAACTTGTGATAACTGAGATTCCTACTTCTAAAAAAAAAATTTAACCGTACACAAGGATTTTTAAGTTCAAATAGTAAAGTTATTAGAGGAAGAATTAATGAGAAAATTTATATCTAAGTGTCAATATATACAACCTAAAAAGATTAAAAAATAACTGAGACTCCTACTTGAGATGAAAATAGTGTTGTTAATGAACTTTAATATGCATAAGAAAAAGTCGGTGAGACTCAAACTTGGTGTACATAAATATTTTGCCGACACATCTAAAAATTCAAGTCACAAATTAATTAATAAAGTGAATCCAATTATCTCCTCTAGACATAGATATTACTTTAACTCTACCTTTGAATTGAATAAATAGAATTAGTGAATGGATAGAATAAAGTAAGAAATTGAATGGTGAATAGAATGATTCATTTTATTTTTGACTGGAATGATTCATTTTATATCTTCTCTTAAGTAATAAAATTCACAAATTTAATAAGAATGAGAATGGTCCATTACATTCTAATAGAACAACGAAATATAATTTTTTTTTATTTCATGATCAGAATGAGTCATTTCGTTCTCATCTTGATTCCGGTGTAGTATAAACTAATTCCTTCATACCTTTTGCGTAGTTGAATTCCATGGTTTTAAAAATCGGACCGGACTGTCGATTTGACCTGTAAAAAATGAAACTAGTTGGCACTCTGGTCCAATTTGAACAAAAAAAATCAACTTTGGTCAAAACTCAGTTAACCCACCGTTCGGCGGTTCAATCGGTAAAATTGGTTATTGACCCAGTGATCTGGTTCTTTTTATTTGTACAAAAAAAATTAATATTATAATTAACTACTTTTAGTAATATTGTAATTCGACTTTATTATATTTTAGTTCATAAAAATGAGATTTTTTTAAAATTTTATTAATTATTAATAATATATATTTTTACATATTAACGACGTCACTGGGTCAATAACGGATCGACTACTGGTTGGACTCGGTACATTTTTCGATTCGATGACGGTCCGGGTTTGCGCTCATGAATTCTTTGCAAAATATTTTTAATGAAATCCATGTTTATTTTTGAAGACCAAAGGTTAATGGGTTGGTTTTTTCCTCTCAATTTGAATGTGTTAAATATGCATGTATTGATTTGAATTGAAGCTCTTTTCCACCATGTTCATTTCATTAGAGTTCACATTTAGATTTTATCTTTAAAGTTTTTCATAAATTATATATATTCCCAAGGATTGCTCGAGTGCTATATATATAACTTTAGACTAGGAATTTATTGTTTCACGCTTAGAAAGAAAATAAAATGAATTACTCCTCCATTAATATTCCAAAAGTAGATCTATGGTTTGACTTTTTAAAATTAATTAATACAATGTAAAATTATTAAATTTAATATTGATTTGTACTGATATAAATTTTGAGAGGGGGAAATTTTGCTTACCCATAGATTTCAATTCATCGACTACATGTTCCTTCTGCGACATACACGAGGGTTGCCGAAATGAAATCTATTGACCACAAAAGTGGAAGAAGATATGTTTCTTGGTCGCAAGGTTAAATATAAGTTGAGTGTCCAACTTTACAAAGCTTCTACTTTAAACTGTTGGAGAAAAAAAAAAGAATAATAAATTTTTAAAAAAGAAAAATGGTAGGGTATACAAGATTGATCGATCGTACGTACGTAGTTGGTAAAAAGTGTTGTACAGTATAATTAGAAAAGTGATATTTTCACGTAAAGAAAATTTGATATTTTCACGTAATTCATCTCACGTGAATAGTGAGCGGGTCCCACCTCCATGTGAAAGAGACTCGAATATCAATTTCCCATAATTATAATTACTTTTCTCTGAATTGATCATATTAGTATTCCTGTTTTCAATATAATAGTGGGATTTCGATCGTTATAAAACTTGACCAAACATCCGACGACACGAGCTGACTGACGACAACAATTTTATTTTATTTATTTCATTCACTTGTATGTATATATATGAATGACAATTTTTTCAGAGAGAGTCAAGTAGGGGTGGTGGTGTTTGATGTGATAGAGATCGTCTTTATAATAACCTCTCTTGTTTTTTCACTCTTTTTTGTTGTTTTGGGGTGGCCAGGCAGCCTTTATTTTGTTGTTTGGGGGTGGCTGGGCAACTTTGTAATCATTTTTATATTTCATTGAATTAGAAGAAACAAAATTAGTTCTGTCACGTTCGGATAATATTATAAAAGGGACAATTAAATTGAGACCACGAGACCTAAAAAAATGTTACTCTATATATAGGGAAAAATATATGTACATAAATCGCCGCTATAGTCCAAAAAATTTGACGCTATAGCCCTACTGTATAATATACACAGCTGTGTGTATATATATATATATACACACACACACTTAACATGGAAGAACTATATATTTAGCTAATTTATACGTTCATACAATCTGTTATTTACTTGGAGCTCAAGCTTGTCTAGCTAGATGGGTTGGTATCTGGGTGAGGTATATAGCTTTATATTATCCATGTTCAAATTTGTCTAAATTGGACTTAATCTCTCTTTAACTTTAACTTTAACTTAGGGTAGTTAGTTTATATCTGAATGAGTTTGAATCTGACCGATTAAATCATTCGGACTGTTTATTTTATAATTTTTAAACTTTGAATGCTTCTGAATGATTCATCCAAAAAATTGTGACTGAATCAGTAAGTAATACTGAATGATATTTTTACCTACCTACCCTCTTTTTTAATATCCATCTTTTTTTATTACTGAAACAAATTTTCTTGTTTACAAATTATTATTTTTTTCTTTAACAAAGTAGTTACTAATCAATTTAATGAATATTGTTGTAGTCTTTTGTTTTGGTTTTATGGACTAATAGAATGTTATTTAAAAAAATTAATGCTTATTCCTAAAATTATATTACGAATAGCATACTCCATTAAAAATTGTTCACAAGTTTATATTTAATTTTTCTTAAATAACATTGTTTATTTATAATTACATAATAAATTTGTTCATAAAAGTCTAGAAGAATAGAGAAATACAATTATCAAACACGTAATTTCATTCTATATTCAGAGTTTCTACTTCATTCAATTCATTTATACGTTAATTTTTCATTCAATTTTATCAAAGAGCACCCACCTTAGTTCACCTAATTTCACATAGAGCTCCATTTGTGTTGTATTTTATACCATTCAATTTTTTTACTAAGAACCCCATTTAGTTTTTAACATGGTAATTTGACTTTTTAACACAATAAAGTTAGAATATTTTGTCCACTTTCTTGACCATTTCAGCAAAAAAATGTGCTTTGTACCCGGAATCAGGCATCAAAGTAGACAAACCATTCGAGTGTCATAGTTAATATATTTGGTTTGACCATAGGGTCAAAGATATGGAAATACATTTATAAATAATTTGTTCAATGTAGATAAAGTCCATTTCTATGGACATTAGGAAAAAGGCACTAGTATAGTTTTACCAAGACTGCAACAACAGAAAATAGTATGATTGAATTGGATCCGCTTAGCATAAAGTTTATTTTTGAATGAATTGGTCAATTGACCAAAAAAATATCGACACACATAAAGTCTCGCCTACGTGGTGTTAGGGTAATTTATAGACACGCATAGAATGCTTAATTTATCCTAAACTAGGTGTTGGGATATGAATAGTTGGGCCCAAATTATATGATGGGCCAAATTCTACGTGAAATTATTTTAACTCGTGTAAAAATTTAATTGGCCAGTTGAGAATTTTAATGAATCAAAAATTCCCAATTATTTTTGGTTTCTAATCCCTAAATAAAGTGTTTGGTTTTAAACCGACTTCATTTTCTTAAGGAAATTAAATTTGATCTCATTAAGAAGTTATACCTAATGAGAATTTTTAATTTTATACGGGGAATGACTTTGTGGAGGTGGTGAGATAACTATAAATACAAGGTTTTACCCTGATTCTAAAATATGCACAATTATTATTTTACAGTACTTGAGCATTATTGTTAACTTTATTCAACCTGTACTTATTTTCACACCGCCAACGACCCACTAGGGAAAGGTATAGGCCGCGAAGGAAATATCTTATTGTTTTCATCGCTATATATGTTAATCACCCACCAAACAAACATTAAAATTAAACATAATTTTAAAATTAAGCAAATGACTAGGTAACCTTTAAATTGGTAACTTACTTTGACCGTTAAGAAATTTTAAGTAATTGGGGGAGCCACCATGCACTGTCTTATCCTCCAAATAACAAGTTAGCTTGTGAATAAGTCAAGTTCTATATAGTAACTCATACATATGTCAATAACAGTGATAAAGGATTCACAATTTAAACTACACATTTAAATTTGGTTTTAATAGAAACTAGGTTAAAAGAATAAGAATTATTTGAAATTATATGGGTAATTTTTATTTTAATTTTTTTGGCCCATAAAAAATATTATTTCTGTAGCTTATATAAGATGTTTGAGGTTAGTTATTTTAGATTAGGGTTAATTTTTGTTTTTATTGCTTTTGAGAACGGCAAAAGATTTTAAAATCTATAAAGACCAGTAATTCAAAAAGAATCTGGCTACATATTTATGGCAGAAAAATTTTTGTGTATAATAAATATTACTAATATATGTGAATGCATTAGATATGAGAATATTAAGAATGATTTTACCGGAATTTATTTAATTTTATTGCTTACAATTTAATTTCACGTTAGTCGCAATTTAATTTCGTTATTAAATATATAAATAATTTTTCATCCAAAAAAATTATATGGGTGATTAGCCTGATAAAAGACTGGGAAAAAAATTGTAGTTAGTTGTGGATCGATTAATGAAAAAAGATGGGACTTGATTCAGCAAAAATCCATAATTTAAGGAGAGTGACATCAATTGTGTGTATTCGATTTTTGTTTTTGATTTTTTTTTTTTTTGGGGGGGGGGGGGGGCGGGGGGGCGGGGGAACAAGATTTATATTATCAAGATTCCTTTGTAACCTTTGTGGACTTTTAGTTGGGGTATAAATGAATTGAGTCAAGTCAAGTATTGTATTGTTTAAATTTGGTTTACAAGATTTATCGAGTATAAAATAAAGTTTGATTGAGACTTATTTAGCTATCGAGTCGGGCACGATCTCGAATCGAACCTGAACCTTTTGAACTTTTCGAGCGAATATGATCTGTGTATTAATAGAAAAATTACAATTTGAAGATGTTCGAGTAATTTATCGAATTTTAAAATTTGTTCATATTTGAATCATTTATATTTTGAGCTCGAATTAAATTTTTAGTCGAACGAGTACGAATCAAGTTTAAATTGTTTGGTTCAATTTTGACACAAGCATAAGGGGATCAGAATTTTATGACAATCTTTCGACTCAAGCTTGACAAATGATCTTAGGTGATTGGGCTGAAATCTACTCAACGATGCTTATATTGGAACAAAGGAAAGGGATCCAGGTTCGTTCATTATGGGATATGTTTTTAAGTTCATTAACTTGGTCCAAACAAAGATTGAAAATTGGTGAAGGAAGCAAAAGAAAGGAAAGAGCCAAGTTCAAAACCTAAAAATATCAAAGGCCATTTTCTAGAAGAACGGCACTGCCAGACGCTCAAGGTGGCATTGACACGGCGTGAGGACAAGACTTCTCTGGAGAGGTGGCGTTGCCACGCCAAAGACGCGACACGGAAATCAAGGAATGTGTTTCTTCCATATTTTGAGGGATTTTCAGATCTTTTCATAATTCTAATGTAACTAGGATATTTATTAGATAGGATTTGATTTCTATATGTATTTGTTAGCTAGGAATTAGATTTCCATTCAAATTGTTTATTTTTTATAGAATTAGGGTTTTCTTGTATTAGTATAAATAGAAAATAAGGCTTATGTAATAGAAAGACATTATGTTATTTTCATATTATCAATAAAATAGAGAGATGTTTTATCTTTTGATTCTTTAAGAAATTCTAGACTAGGTCTTAGTTTTCTTGAAAATTCATTATTGAATTATCATACAACAATACATAGTTGTATGTGACGTCTTCTTATATCATGCATCAATCATCCTAATACTTAAGTCATGCTAAAAGGGAGATATGGTTTGGAATAAGTATGGGTAGGACTTGGATGTTATGAAGGAGTCGACCAATACTTAGCCTAAGTATTTGGCTCAGGAAAGAAGGGGAAGAGTAGATAATGTAAGACCCCGAATTTTATGAAATAAAAGTATTCAATTTTTCTTATAATTACTATTCAGTAAATGGTTAAATTGATAAAAGTTTAAAGTTATGGGTGAAATATGAATTTTTTTCAAAATATGCAAGTGGTTATAAAATAATCATTGTTGTCGGGGAATATTCGTTTAGTCGTGGAATATTCTTTTTGTCGGGGAATATTCGTACGACGGCGCAGCTATTTGTGGGCCCCATAACGAATAACTGTCGGGTGAAGGAAAACGATAAATTTGAGTTTTTACAAATAACGGCGTAGTTGTTACCGTTAACACTGTTGAAATACCCAGTGGTTAAAATACAGTAATACGCGTTATTGCACAGTAGCACACGGTATTGCATAGTATTTTTGAAATTATTGATTCTTACGTAAGAAGGCAATACTCAATAATTGTTATAGTAATTACTGTTCAATATTTTATTTTATTGATTCAATAATTGCTACGTTGAAATTTTGTATTATTGTTGTTCAATAATTGATGCTGCACAGTATTTTCCATTATCAGATCAATAATTCATATTATTTGAATAGTATTATTAGATAGCATTATTGGCAATGTCTAGAAAGTTCTGTCTAAGGAGAGGTTTGGTCATCTAATTGCGCGCCAGTAAGGAGAAATTCTTATTGGAAAGCCCCCTCTTTCCTGGGAACGGCCTGGTTGTCATAAATGTGATTCTGTAATATTATTTGTGAATAATTAATTATTGATTCATATGATAAAGAAATATTTATTTTATGTGGATATAAACGAGAGATATATTTTTGTGGTTAAAAATGAAGGAGTTAATGTTGAGATTTTTATCCGTATTTTTGTCGGAATGGAGGTATTAAAAATTAAGGTTTTTGAGATATTTTGTGGGGGTTATAATTTTTAATCCGACCGTTGGATCGTGGTAATTTTTGGATATGTTATACATATATAAGTTGAGTATATGTCCACAAATTTTGAACCGTTAAAAATGAACGTATGATTTATTATGAATTTTACGAGATGACTGGTTCAGAAATTGTTGAATTTTCGGAGTTTATCATTTTGGTGGAAAATTCTAGAATTGGTGGGCCCCACTTGTGGTTGGTGAAGAAATGTGCTGAATTATATTTCAAATGTGGTGGGTGGGAATAGTAGCAGGTAAAGCCATCAGGTTGCAGGTCAAACCTACCAAAATTTTCCTATAAATAGAGGGCTAAGTTAGAATTGAAAATCACACCAGAAACATAAGCTTTCTCTCTTTCTCTCTCTATATTATGAAGCATATTTTGTGAGTTTTTAGATACTTGGTGAGTTTCTATTCATCAGTGCAAGTTTCCTTCAGCATCATATCCGATATCCAGTCAAAAGTACTGCTCTTTTGAGGTAAGGGATAGTAAGGGATTTTAAGAGTTGTTATGTTTTTCAATTTCGTAATTTTTCTGAACTTCAAAAATTCTGGAAAAATTTGAAATGATATTTTGATGAGTTTTATTGATTGTGTCCAAAAATGGTGATTTTTGGATGTATAGATTGAGAGTTATGAATTTTATGAGAAAAGACTATTTTAAAAGTAACCGCTTATAATTCCTTGTGGTTAACTCCAAAATTGATGAAATTTTTATTGGGAGTACATGTATATGATAGAAGTATACTCTGTAAATTTCAGAATTTTTAGACAAAAGTATAATTTTTGATAAATGTCTAAATATTCGACTATTTTGGCCATATGAAAAATAGTAAATGACTTTTAAAAATTCTGAGAAAAATATATGTTCACTATGGGACTATATTATGCTAAATTTCAGAAAAGAAATATTTTTAGAACGGATTTGGTATTTTTCATGAAAATAGTCTAGTTATGAAAAAATGAATTAAATATGTTATGTGAAGTAAGAAAATTGGAAAATAGGATTTTATGGCTTGAGAATCCTATATATGAGGTATATGCAAATTTTTGATGAGGGTTTTGGTTATTGATGATGAAATCTTAAGAGTTGGCATTTTATGATGATTAAATGCATTAATTAGTAAAGTGTAAACAATTTAAAATAAATTGTTTATAAATTTAAGTAATGTTATTCTTTCAATATCATTATACCGAAATACTGGTATGGATTTTATTGTGAAATTTCTACCTTTTTGTGTCGAGTTACTATTCATGAGTTACTATTCATGAGTTACTATTCACGATAAAAATTGGTTTCTTTTTCTAACCAAATTATAGTTGAGTTATGAATATTACTCTTGCGATTAAAACTATATGTTGATCATATTATTTTTATCATCATATATAACATTTTTATAACCATGATGTTGAAATTCTCTTTCACTGGAGTGTAAAGATGGAAAGATTATTGGTATGATCATGACTAGGGTTCTCTTTGACCTGTAGTGCAAAGTTGAATTGTGACTGGTATGATCATGACCATTGAATTTATAATTGAATATCTTAAACTTAAGTGCAAAGGTGAATTGATCAACATGGTTATAATTATTGTTTAAATTCTGAAATGATTATATATTTCTTTGAGATATGAATATATTTGGCCTGTAGTGCAAATATGAATTGTTGATGAATATCTTTGGCATGTAGTGCAAAGATGGCCTGTTGATGAATATCTTTGGTCTGTAGTGCAAAGATGAATTGTTGTTGAATATCTTTGGCCCGTAGTGCAAAGATGGTTTGTTGATGAATATCTTTAGCCTGTAGTGCAAAGATGAACTGTTGTTGAATATCTTTGGCCCGTAGTGCAAAGATGGTTTGTTGATGAATATCTTTGGCCCGTAGTGCAAAGATGGATTTGTTAGTATGATTATAAACAGGAACTGTGATTTGGTATAACCATGATCTTTGATGTTTCAGGTAAAGACAGGTGATGAAAATATTCTTCGTCCTGGGTGCGAAGAAAAATTTATAGTCACAATTATGATTATGAGTTATTCATATGATTGTGGAAAGGAACTGTTGAGTGAGGTTGCATGGATAAAACATTGTTGATGGATTTTTAACATGGAGAAGATAATAGACTTTATAGTCTATTTGACTCTTCTAATGGATTGCATGTTCCGCTGCAACTATGGTTGAAATTTTTTATCATCTACCATATGTTCTAAATCTCTGATTTATTATTGATGAAGACTATTGATAATTTATTTATCTTTAGTCATGATATTCTTTACTGAGCTAGTTGTGCTCACCCTTTTGCTTCACAATTCCTTTCAGGTAATAAGAGTGTAGCTGGGTCGAGCGGGGGTAACAAGGGAATAGAACGTTGGTCATCATTTAGTAGTTATATTTGGTGAATCATCTAGGGTGAAGCGAACCCAACGTTGGAAGGGTGTTTTGTTACTATCATACAAGATGTCTAACGACATACAACCTCGTGTCATCATAAGACAGAGTTGTGCTCATCCACTTGCTGAGTATATATACGAGCACTACCTATATAATCTTGGTGTTTGTTTGAAGTATAATTCTCAGTTAGATACAGTGGATATAATGATAAGTCAAGAGAAGACTCACCATTGGGAAGAATATGATAGTAATCTTCTCGTTTTTCTTTGGGGTCTATTGGGTCAACCAAGGATAATTTTGTGGCCATATGATATCTATCATAACCTAGACGCATGGCCTCCCATGTACGAAGGTTTCCTTGAGCACTTCTCAAAGATTCTAATTTCTAAAACAGTTTTTGACTATACCTTTATGTAAGGTGTTATTGTGAGGTGATGTCCACGGTTGGAACATGAGTCACATTTGGTATATATTTGTATCCAAACTCACAGCATATGTGTTGTTGTATTTTGCACGACAATTGTTGTAATAAAGTTGTAGTTATTTTCTGTACCATGTATTTGACGACTCAGAATGGGTTGGGTGGAATGAACCTATTTTGGGGTCGTTACAGATAAGACAAAATATAAGTTGTTCGGCTCTGCGATTCTCCCATATAGAAAGAGTACTTTCGGAATACAGGGATGAGGTGTTGGCACTTCGTCTATGGGCATTGTAGAAAGGAAAGGTTTATCCGCTCATAATGATTGTACAGTCTTTCCGAGTTAGAGGTCTAATAGTAGTCTACTGTTGGTTCTTGTCTCCTTATAGACATTGAGTTAAGGTGTCGTTGGTGTTCTATTCAACGTAAATTTCCTAGCGTAAAGCAATTGTACTAAGGTTTTCGTCTCTTTATAGACGTTGGGTTAAGGTGTAATGAGCGTTCCACCGTCATAACTTAATAGAAACGATCGGAGCGACAACTACCTCAAACAAACGTGTAATGGAATCTATCAATTTTACAGCCTTATTTATAGCATAAGTGTCCCTAGTAGGGATGAAAATGATCCTTAAATAGTATCTTACTTTTATTCTACTCGAAATTTTTTAAGGTATTCGAATCCGTACTCAAATCCGAATATATTTTGCAATCTTTACTTAGATTTAAATTCGACCCGTTTTATTGTACTTGAATTAAACTCGACTCGTTTTTTAGTCAAGCTACTCGCGAGCATTTGAGACATACATGAATTAGAACTGAATCATTTACATCATGATAATGTAGACAAATTAACTCAATCAACTGTTTAGAACTAAATCTCGCGCCTTGTAAAAAAAAATTACAAAAACATTCTATAGTTTCTTTTCTCGTAAATAGTTTTTACTTCATATATTATTCAAATTATAGTAATTATTTTAGCGACATTTATTAAAAAATATCATACAATATTCACTATCCACGTAATAAGTGTGAAATAAATGTAAAAATAGGAGTTTAGATTTAGATAAGCATGTGTTGAATTAAGTATGAAGCTGGTCTGAAGTCAAATAGTGCCGTCAACTATGACGGTGGGTCTTAAGAATTTTTGTTAGGTCAGCAGTCAACTTAACATTCCGTCTTTCCGTCCGTCCTAGGTGTTTATCTATTTGGTTCTCTCTGGCTTATCTCCACTTTCCTTAAATCCGGTCGACATTTGTTCCTTTTGTCCAACTGTCCAAGTCATACATGCTAACTACTGGCTTAATATTTCTACCACGTGTCATAACTAAAGTTTCTGTCAACAAATTTTTTGTGCAATTTTTATTCAATTTGGAAAGCTCTTAGAATAATATTTTTATTCTAATTTTGTTTTTAAGTACATTTAATTATTTATCAAAATAACGAGTAGCCATTGAGATCGACACATCAAAGATCACCAAATGTTCGGAAATTCCTCTATTCAATCATTTTCCTTCTTGTTGTTGGATATCTCGTTTGTACATATATATCTTCTCTTTATTTCCAGGGTTCTAATAAGTTACAGACAATTTGAAAAAGTCAAATAAAAAATTAATACTTCATTGGTTCAACTTTTTTTCACCATCAAATCTAAATCTAAGCCAATAGATTAACTATACTGCTAATTGTTTAAATTAAACTTGTACCTTACCCTCTACTTTTTAACTTTGAGGTGTATGTATAAGTTTGGTAAAGGAATGAAAAAATTGTCTAATAGTATTATTTAAAAATCATAATGTAAATAAATCAAATAACATTTGATTTTGTATGGAAGTAGGACTCCAACCGGTATCTTAAAAGGGGGGAGGGAGGGTATCCTGTAAACAACTAGAATTTTTGAACACAGTATATGTGTGATTTAAAAATATAAATAATGGTTATGGAAAATGAGTGAAATGACTAATGATCCCTACTCAATGACTCTTAATTATAACTATACTTCAGGCAAAGAAGAAACAAGATTCAACTATATTAGTTTTTTAGGTGATATACAAGGGAAAAATTATAGTTTCCTATATATAGTAATGTTAACAAGTTCGGCTCAACTGCATTCTAGTAACAAAAGAAGGGGGGGGGGTGGGGGGGAATGAATACATAGTGCCTATTAGAATTGGCACAAATTTCTCTTATAAACAATGAGAATAGAACATAAACATGTGATAACCTCTAAATTGTTGATGATTTAACCAAGATTGGGAAGAATAAAACATATACAACAATTTCCCTTTCCCTTTGGATCAGACAGCATTGTCTCTACAATAAACTGAGAACCCCCCCTCCCCCAACCCACCCCCACAAAAAAAAAAACTTCCCTAGGGCCTTCCAAAAATAAAAGATAACACCTTCTCTTGTATCCACAATAATAATCAGAAAACATTGAAGTTCATCATTTTCTCGAGTCATGAATAAATTGTGGACATAAAAATGCTAACCTCGCCCCTAATCATGTCGTTATTGACCTGTTCTGGCAAAGAAATGTTCTATTTGCATGCATCCTTGAGCTGTTTTGGCCCCATACTTGCATCTCTTTGCCACCGATGAAGATTCCTTGTCATCCTGCTTACAAAAAGTAAAAAGGACAACTAAATCAACTTTCAAAATTGAAGTCCAGAATGCTGAGAATAGTTTTCAGCTGAAAAAATAAGCGAAACTGGAGTTTGCAGCTCCTCAGTCAATAAAATCTATCATGAACACAGTAACTTCTTTATGCATCACGTTTATAATACATCCATAATCCATTGAAATACCAGAAAGTTTACAATGCGAAATAGATAATAATAATAATAATAAAAGAATGGTTGAAATATAATCCCACCAACCAATGAAGCCAAGAATCAACTTTCAAGTAAAAAACATATACCAGGTTGTCATAATGAAGAACAGAGAATAAAGACTAACCGATGATGCCTGATTTAAAGATCTCAGAACCTTGATTCTACCACCCCTACCATCAGCTCCCAGTGCAATTAAATTACCCATGCTTGGACTTGATCCTTGCACAGGCGCTGAGGATACTCGTGACCCCTTATTCTTGCCTCGCCTGCACCACTTTCCCAAGTGCCATTTGTTTCCATCAGGACCTAACAACCCGCCAGAGAAACAACTATCTACTGGTGGTCTTGAAAGTTCTGCATTAAAAATTGAACAGTAAACAAACTAGAATTTATTTTTACTCCATCAAGCCAGAAAATACTCCCTTAAATCACTAAAAACATAAAACAATCCATTGGATAGGAGAGCTTCCTGCATTGTATATAACTTAGAAAAAACATATAACAGCTTGCCCAAAAAGAAATGAAGAACAAACACCATACCTGGTTGGGTCTCCGGAAGTCGTGATGTCTCATCTTTTTTAATATTAAGCAAAGGCTGACCATGAGTACTATCAAAGAGTAATACCACTTCATCATCCACATTACCAATTGAAGTATTGGTAGTGTCGACCTTTGTAGCACTCCTTGATCCTATATCCCCATCCTCTTTACTACCTGATCTATGAACTTGAACATTGTATTTTGCATCAAAAGCAATCCCTTCCCTTGACAAATAACTTTTTTCTACAGTTGCACCCTCATTAGTTTGAGGTGCTGAGTCAAGGTTCAAGAAGTCATGCACTAACGCAGAAATATTTGGCTCGTCCTCATCTATAAGAACATAGTCCTTACTTTTACTTGTACACGTATCCTTGGAAGTTTTGAACTCTTTCATTTTCCTGGAAGAAAATAAACCATTTGACACACTTTTGATTTGGTCCAAATGTGTTTGCGGTGCAGCATTGCCCTTGGTTTGATCCTCCGATGAACATTTATTGAGAAATGATGAGCTTGAATTGCGATCCACACCATTTGGTACATTCATTTCGCAATTTGATTTCTTGCAACCTTTTAAAGCTCTCAAGGCTTCATTGTCTTTTACTTCAATAGCTGTCTCAAGTTCTTGGACCCTTGTCTGATAATCAAAGCGCATTAGTACATCTTCTCATTTAGATTAACCATATCAAATTTCAATCATTAGACTGACATTGGACTTACTTTCAACTTCTGTATTTTCTCTTTAGCCTTTTCAAGTTTTATAAGAGAGCGTGCATCTCCTCTTCCTAAAGCGTTGCACTTTGCCATCAACTCTTTGTAACTCCTGCAGAAAACCGCATAGCTATGAGTTTACTGAGAGCAACAGGTCATAGAAGTTTTCTGAAAGCACATGATAGAAGTTGCACAGTGAATAGACATAAGTGATATGCACTATAGAAGTTGGCGAGAATTGAAAATAAGCCAAACTGAAAAAACAACCAGCAGTCACACAAGGTAGTGCAACAACAGGATGGGAAACAAAGGAACATGGAGAGTCCTGAAAGCTTACATTTTCATTGAGATAGTGTTACATAATCCATTAGTTTGATTGCAATAACAAATTAACACTGAAAAAGTCAAGTATTCATCTTTTCTTCTTTTCATTCTTCTTGAAATCGTGTTTGTTTGAGATAAATAGGCCTTAGCAAGTTCTTTCAGTATATCCCTACTAAAATACAGCCATCATGCAAGCAAAAAACAACTAAAAAATAAGTAAAGATGTATGTCTACATAAGTTCATATATCTTCAACAATTAACACTCCTCATTGAGATAGTGTTACATCATCCATTAGTTTAATTGCAATAACAAATTAACACTGAAAAAGTCAAGTATTCATCTTTTCTTCTTTTCATTCTTCTTGAAATCGTGTTTGTTTGAGATAAATAGGCCACATCAAGTTCTTTCAGTATATCCCTACTAAAATACAGCCATCATTCAAGCAAAAAACAACTAATAAAATAAGTAAAGATGTATGTCTTCATAAGTTCATATATCTTCAACAATTAACACTCCATGTCAAAAAAGCTGCAGTCTATCGTAATTGTCAAGAGTAAGCCAAAATTATGAACCAACTTAATAGCCCATGATTTCTCAATTGAGACACTTGCACTATATACTCGTGTTATTTTGGCTCTTGTTGTCTGCTTTAGTCACAATTTACAGAAGAGGTGAAGTTCAAGAGGAAGAGACAATTATCAGGTCTGTTAAGCCATAAATATGTTTCAACTTTTTGGCCACGACTTTCAGCCAATTCCAAAAATCATTCATCATTATTATCTCTCTATAACAAGTATGTTTGCCCATAGAACCGCAATGAATACTTGTATATGATTACTAGAAGTGAATGGAATGAAATTCAAAATAGTAATCTCCCGGCATCCGTTTATATGTTTTGTATGGTAAACATGCCGCACTATATTTAGAGAATGGTATATAATTCAAAGATACAAACTTTGGTCTCTCTTTTTTAACTCTTCCCTTAAATATCTTTACGTTCCACAAAAAGAATCTCATTTGTCAGAAAATTTTGGTCCAAGTAAAGGGTCCCTTTTGTTTTGATGTTAGTATAAAATGACACAATTCCTCAACTTTATCATCTTAATTTCGTTATCATGAGATCACTCCTAAACTAAACACTAGGCAAATCGAGTGGTAAACATGGATCAAAGATATATTCTTAAATCTGTAGTTAAAAAAATGCAAATGGAACTCTTTTTGTTGAATGGAGGGAATATTAGATAGTTGGATGAGTAACGAAGAGATGAATAATAAAAAGAAATGGATCAATTAATAATTAGTTGTAACAGAGATAGTGGTCAAAGAAAAATCAAACATTTGTGTTTAGTTAACATCACACATGGTGATGAACCCCAACATGTCCAAATGTTAATATTAATAATTTAATTAAAAAAAGTATCAAGAAAGCTCAAAGAAATGTTAAAAACCAAAGAAGAACAACTCACTTGTTACGGATGACTAATGACTTCTTTAGAACGTCTATTGTTTCTTTGTTGTTGGCCTCCTTTCCTAAAGAAGCAAGCTTTAGAACCTCTTCCTCGTCCAAGTTAAAATCAGACACCCTAATCACAAACCATATTACCATATTGAGAAGGACAATCAAATGGATAACCAAACAACTAAGCGGTTTACTTATGCCTCATAAATCATAATGCTACACTTACAACTTGAGTGCTGCAAGTTCTTTGGCTAAGGCCATACTTCTCTCCTGCAGTCTCATACATTCCAGAGTAGATCTATCAAGTTCCTGTCAAACAATTGATTGAACTAAATTAGAAACTTCTTAATCAGCTTTAGTAAACAGCAAGAATATATATTTAAGTTCATGTTACACCACCCACAATGTCCCACATTGAGCCAAGTTTAACTAAGTTGAATTGAGTATTTATTCTATATATCTACTGAGTTTGGTAAAGACTAATTACCTTCGACTTTGAATGAAGCAACTGTTGGATAACTGCTTTTTGTTTGAAAGCATCATCTTTCATTGCCGCTTCTTTCTTCACCTGCTCCTTGCATAAACTCAGCTGTACAAAATATTACCGATCAAAACTATATTAAGTAGGAACAAAGATGGTTATGTAACTGCTCCTGTAGTAAGACGAACTGACAAAGTATTTTACATTTACAATCTTTAACATGAAACACCGGGAGGGGACAGATTCCTGTTCATTTTGCCATACATTTTAGATTTTGAGAATAACTTCTGCTCTAGCTACACTAATAAATGCTTATATCAGACAATATGCATATGGTATGCACAAACATACATGTTTTGCAGTGCAAGGTAGATACCCCTAATATATAAGCATGTGAACAATTACTAGTAATTAGGACAAAATTTAAATGCTTACTAGCCTTATAGTTTGTACATATAAATATATACATATATAAGTTACATTTGTGGGATTTTCTAGTGTGTATATAAAATGTGTGTATAGTTGTATTAACAAATATAAATTACACATTTTTGAAATTATATGATATTTTCATTTTCCCAAAGGAAACGGATCCGGCTACCATGAAGTTAACTTCATGGCAAGTTGGTCAATTGACCAATACAATGCTAACACGCATAGAGATCACATCTCGGCTTGCATGTCGATACTATATTGGTCAATTGACCAAAGTTAATTTCATGCTAACCACTCCCAAAAGGAACACAATAAAAGCAATGGTCAACCACATGCAAATATTTTGAAGAAGGTACTTAATGCGAAACAAGCGTTAGTGTTTTCAGTTTGAGTAGTGACAAATACAAAATATCTTCATTTGCTTGTGAGGTGAAGGATAAAAAAAAGCTAAGAAATTAAAACAAAGCAAAAAAAATTGGCATAACTTATGGCTTACAACTTCAAATATATTAGTGTCTTGTTTGGCATAACTTAAGAAGCATAATTTGTAAGTGGATTATAGCTTAAGACAACAATTATCTTATCAATCAAGCATATGATACAGAAGTAGTATACCTCAACATTGACTTCTTTAAGATCTTTTTGTTGCTTCTCCAAAACTGAACTAAGACCAAAAACCTTCCCCTCCAACTTTTTAACCTCCCCACGCAACTCCTCTGGATTTTCTTCACGATTGTGTAGTTTTTGATAAAGACTAGGATCATTGGGATCACCAACTGACTGGAAATAAAGCCGACTCACATTTTTCTCTGAACAGGTCTGTTTGCACACAGGACAATTCCTCTTCTTGCCATTTGTACAGTACTCAAACCATTGTTGTATACTAGAGTTGCACACACATATTAAATCACATAATCACCACTTTCAAATGATTAATTGATACTCCAAATTACTCATATACACAAACATAACTTCCATATGCACACAATTACACGAAAGCCATTATTTTAAGAACAATACCAGTAACATTTTTAAAGACACATAAATAGAGCTATAAATTATCCACATGACTCGGGTTGTTAGCTGACTTGACTTAACTTGAACAAGATTTTAGCTTCGATCACTAAACAAAAAATTATCCACTGTCTAAGTTTGTATATGCTTGCTTAAAAAATTTATATATATATATATTCTTAAATAGAAATAAACGTATAATATTGTAGGGTGGAAGAAAGTGTATTTATCACATATGCACCAAATAAAAATAACCTCAAATTGAATCAACTAATTAGTTAAATGAGCATTGAGCAATCTAAAACACGCTTTCGGCCATGGAAGGATTTCTCTCCTCGTCAGAGACGGTGTTGGCTTGTCTATTCCGGATCTCAACGTCCCCCCGCATGAGGCTCCAGTGAGTTCAACTTGAATTCCATCAAGCCTAAAACTGGGTAGAAACCTTAAATATAGCTGATGGCCATATAGAGATAGAGGAACAGAGTTACATCATTTATTCCATTTTTATAAGCATGAATACTTCAAAGATTCAAACATATGAAGCACCAACTCATTCACGGGACACGGGACATGATACGCATACAAGGCGTACGGCATTTTTCAAAAAAAACAGGATACAATAAGCCAGTGTGTATTTTTACAATAAATAAATTTAATATTAATAGAGCGTGATAAAAACTTGAACAAAATAATAATAAACACAAACTCATTGCATAGTAAATATCTTAAAATTACATAATAATATCCAAACTTAGAAGACATAAAACAACCCATAACTTATATTGCATAAGTACATCCATTTAAAAAAAAGGCCTATCCTCTAGCGTGTCCCAACATGTCCGATGCGAGTCCCGACGTGCCTGAGGCTTTTAAAAAAAATAGCTCACAGGCACATGACGGGTGCATATCCAAAGCGTGTCTGATACGAATTTGTGGCCCTCTGGGAAATGTCTGTGCATCCTAGCTTCCAACATTTTATTTTATATCTAATATAAATATAACAGCTAAATAGTCCAATTTCATATTGGTTAGTACTAGTTTGAATAGGTCACATTGTTCTAGAGAGAGATAAAATAGATTTAGCAACAAGTAATTTCCACTGTTCAGAATTGTAATTGATACTTCAACGGATCTAAACTGGCAAATAGAAAGAGATAAGTTCACATGACTGCTAATTTAAACCAAAAAATGTACAAATTATTCTAATTACTAAGAAAACAAAACAAATTGATAACAGAACGGATATAAAAACATGTATATAACGAAGATATGTAAATGTATACACTATACTGACCAGAGTTCGTGAAAGACATGGCCACATACGGAGATAGACTGAAGATCTTCGACGATTGGCTTGAGATCTTCGAAGCATATCGTACATATTGTTTTCGCAAACGAATTGCTATTACTATTATTCATTATTCCTATTGCCTCCGATGAAGACCATAATCTCTATGTCTCTTGAGAATTCTTCTCTTTGGGGTCTGTTCTATTTCAAGTAACGGGGAAGATGAAGCGCGATTTGAAAATATGGAGTTTTGTCTGGCGGGAAAGTCGAGAGGGAAAATCATCCCAAATTCCCAATGCCATTTGGGGAAAAGTTTAGCCTTGATTTTGATTATTATTAATAAATCCTTCTCGCTTACAAAAAAATAAATAAAAAGAAATTGACTTTTGAAAGTTCCCTTAAAATTATGAAACAATTTAACTTTGGTCACCACAATTATACATGCTAATATAATAGACGTAAGACCCCAACTTTTATAAATAAAGATAAATTTTTCTATAAATATTATTTTTGAATATTATGGAGTAATGTTATAGTTGTGGATAATATTTATAAATTTTACAAAGTAAGCAAGTTGTTATAAAATATTCGTTTGGTCGGGAAATATTCTGTTAGTCGGGAAATATTTGTACGACGGCACAATCATTGGTGGACCCCACAACAGAAGTATTGTCGTAGTTAGAAAACGACAAAAATTATCTTTCTATAAAATAACGGCTGAGGTGTTACCGTTAAAATCGTTAAAACTGTTGAACTACCCGGTGGTAAAAGTACAGTAATATGCGTGGTTGCATAGTAGCACACGGTATTGATTATTGATGCTTACGTAAGAAGTCACTCAGCTATACTCAATTATTCCTACAGTAATTGCTGCATCATATCTCTTAAATTATTGTCATAGTATCATCTGTATAATATGTTATATTATTAAATCAATAATTGAGACGTTGTGATAAGTTTGGTTATTTTTTATGGGGGGCCCATATGTCATCATCTAATAGTCTCTTCGTCAATAGTAATTACCGTCGTCAATAGTATTTACCTTGGTCAATAGTATTTACCTTGGTCAATAGTAATTACCTTCGTCAATAGTATTTACCTTGGTCAATAGTATTTAACTTGGTCAATAGTAATTACCTTCGTCAATAATATTTACCTTGGTCAATAGTAATTACTTTCGTCAATAGTAGTTGTCCCTTCAATATTACCAAGAGTCATTTGACCATTCGTTAAGACCAAGAGTCATTTGACACTTCGTTAAGACCAAGAGCCACCCTCAGTTTCTCTATAAATAGAGGCCTAGGGCTTCATTATTTTTCACGAATTCATTCAAGCTATAGAGAGAGAAAGTATAGAGAGAATAAGAGAGAGAGAATAAAAGTATTCTGCTACTTCACTTTTCCAATATCCAGTTCTTTTAAGGTAAGGGATATTGTTCTTTTATATTCAAGAAGAGAACTTCTGTTATTCCATTTCTTTATTATTCTGTTGGAATAACCTGTATATGCGGAATACCCTATACTTGGTGACATTCTTCTATTATTCTGTCTTTGTTATTCCGTTGGAACATCCTGTCTGTGCTATACGCCGGACCTGGTTCCGTCTTTATCATTCTGTCTTTATTTTCAGTTGGAACAACATGTCTATGCTTTACGTCGGACCTGGTTCCGTCTTTATTATTATTCTGTCGGAATATCCTGTCTGTGTATTTTACACCGGACCTGGTTCCATTATTTATTATTCTGTCGGAATATCCTGTCTGTGCGTTTACGCCGGACCTGGTTCCATTATTATTATTCTGTTAAGAATAACCTGTCTGTGCAGTCTATCGCATGCATGGTGATTTCTTTGTTATTCCATTCTTTATTATACTCAGTTGATTAAAACTTTGACTTCTATACTCCATTAAATTAGTGGAATATCCTTGATATTTGCGCTTCATCTAGTATCTATTCATGAAAATATTCTCCTGATCAGTCTTGAAGTTTACTCCACAAAGCAGTATCATGTTGACAATTTGGACGTTATTAATTCCTGGATAAACTAATTCTTGAACTTGTTTTATTGAATTCTTATATCATTGTCATCATCCTCATGTTTATAAAATGTTGAAAGTCATCTGTGGCCTGTAGTGCATAGATGGACTTGATATGATTATGACCAGGGATTATTCGATATAATCATGACCGTAATGTTACAAATGATGTGGTAAAAGTCCTCATTGGCCCGTAGTGCATTGATGGACAGTTGTTGGCATGATCATGACCATTAATGAATACACGAATATCCTTGGCCGTAGTGCAAGGGTGATTCGATGATGTGGATTATTTTATTAAGCCGAGTCTCAGCGATCATCAGTGTTGAAAAACTTTTTAAATCATAAAAGATAGTAGAGTTTATCTTCTACTTGACTCTTTTAATGGATTGCTTGTTCTGCTGCAGTTAAACTTGATGTCTATTATATTTTATCAGTTTAACATTGTTGAAGGCTAATGATAATTTATTCTGCATTATCTTAGTCATAATATTTCTTACTGGGCTAGTTGAGCTCACCCTTTCTTTCACTGTTCTCTTCAGAAAATGAGAACGTAGCTGGGGCAAGTCGGGGAACGGAGTGATGGTCCGAATGATAGTATTAGTTAGTAGTCCTCACTATTCTATGTAATGGTGTGTTAATAAATGTAATGAGGACTCCTTTTGAGTATGAATACTCTCTAGAAGATAATATTTGTATTCAAACTCACAATTTATGTTTTGTCGTATTGTACACGACAATTGTATTAGTAAGTTGTATTTATATTCTGTACTATGTATCTGAAGACCCAAGATGGGTGATGTATACCAAATTTTGGGGGCGTCACAATAGAACCTCTATAAAATAATACTGTTGAGACTATAAAATTTTATTAATTTAAAGAGTTATTATTTAATCGATAAATTAATAATTTATTAATTTAAATAGTATTTTTCTATTCAGTGAACATAAATTTAATTACATTAAAATTATTGTATTTTATTGATATTTATATCATACTTTTTTTGATCCACTATATCATACTTATTAAATTAATGTATCATACTTGTGAGGATGATACAATACCTTTGGAGCCAATAATGTAAAAAGAAGCACTCGTAGCGTTAACAACTCTTCACAAGTTTTTATTACAATTCGAGAATGCAACACTTGAACTTTTTGACGCAGTGAGAAAAATTAAGGATGAAATTCAATTAGATTTGAATTTTAAGACAAAATAAACGAGAATAAAATCATATTTTATAAAATTACCCTAGATATATTTATAATTTAAAAGAATTATAATGGAACCATATATTTATATAAGGGTATTTTTAAAAATTATTATTTTATTATTTTATCGAAATTATTAATTTATATTATTAGCCCTAGTTGAGACTAAAAAAATATTATTTTAGATAAATTATTAATTTATTTTGCAGGAAGAGTTCCCTGCCAATAAAAACATTCTATGTGTGGATCTGCATTCTGCACAACTTATTGGATCAGGTAATAATAAGACCAGTTTGCTAGGCATGGTGCTTAATACTCCTTCTATTCCTAAAAGATTGTCGTTTAAGGTTAATACACACAGATTAAGGAATATAATTAATACATAGCGAAAATAACTTATTCGTCCGAACTCCGATTTCGATGATTCAAGATGTTCCGGAAAGAGGAGACGTAGATCTACAACTTTCATTCTTTGAGTTTTCCGAAATAATGTCTCGAGCAATACTCAAATTGGCTCTGAAGTGACTGCTGTGTAAATGGCAAGCCGAAAAAGCGAATCTAGCCACCCCAAACGTCGATCCAAGTAACTTTTGTCCCAATTCCTACAAAACAATGTAAAACATGCATGAATGGACACAAACACTTAAAAACTATTCTAAAAGACTTGAGAACAACAATGAATTAAGCCCGAATGTATCCAATTCATGTGTATAAAACTCACTCATCACTAACCTTCTTTCCATAGGCTCTAAAGGCTTTGACTATTCTTTAAGAGAATTTATTGAGGTTGAGACAACAACAATCTCAAGTCTCAACTCCACTAGATAATGTTCCCTTATACATAGTACAGAAACATGAGTTTCAATTATGTTACTAAAATCCTCATAGGCTGTTTCTCGGAACTGTTGGTGTGGTTTGTGCGGTTTTTGATGCAGTTTCAGTCCCAATTTAGTTATTTGCTCAGCTTTACTTTGAACTATTAATCCCGGTGTAGACAATTGAAATTTCGTTTTCTTGTACTAACATTGACAAAGGCAAAAGCGTAATTTCACCCCGGCGACAACCCCGCGGAAGGGCAAAAACGTAATTTTACCCCAACAACAACATATTTAAGCAATGATCACAAAACTGAGGATGATGTCATAAGAAGTCGCCGCAACAATCCCCGAGTCGTGAACTACCAAATGCAAGCCAGTTGACTGCCCGCAAATGTCGAAAGATATCATTCTGCTTTATGTTTCATCTTCCCGATCCGGAAATGGCCAAGTTTGATGTCATTGTGTAGCCCTTAGAAAGAGCGTCCCAGAATAATATGACACATCTCCCAACTATTCACGGGCTATTATGGTGTGACCCAACTTTACCAATTCTAGCGATAGGGTTTTGTCGAGCCCTCTGCTTACCCTAGTTATCATCATCGTCTTTTGCCAACCAATACAACCATCAAATCAAACCCAGATATCTTAAAAACCTCAGCTTGAAACCCTAACCCCTTAACAATAGCTTCCTTCAAATGCTAAACAAATGTGTATGAAGTGTTTAGGGGTAGATGGTGAAAAGAATCAGAGATTTTGATGGAGGATTGTAAAACAGATGTGTATGAAAGGTTTTCTTCTTCGTGGATATTTGTGTTTCGTCTTCCCTCACTTGGCCAAAGAATTCAGTTGTTGAGTAGATTAAGAACCTTCGTGTTTTTAACATAGATAACAGTTTTTTTTTTTAAAAACGTTATAATTTTAAAATCAAAAATTGCCCTTATAAATCCACAACGTTTTTATATATCCAACTACAATATTTTTAAACAAAAAAATCACAATGTTTTTTATAAAAACGTTGTTGTTTAAGTGTCATCTTTTAACTATTTTGTAGTAATGGTTTTTTAACCATAGTCGTTAATTATTGGAAAGGACAATTAAGATGGTATTTGCCAGTTTTTGGTTCATAACAAATACATACTATGTGTGTGTGTATATATATATATATATATATATATATATATATATATATATATATATGAAGAGCAATCCACAATAATTGTTTGTTATGATATTATTGATAATATTTTTAGACCTGAATCGATCATCGAATCGAAAAAGTTTGGGGGTGGATGTGTAATACCCCAGTCTCACATTGAAATATATAGGAAAAATTTATATGCATATAAGGAAATAAGTTACTACCAATAAGACCTTCAAGTCATGACCTTTTGGGTGAGCTTGTGGTGGGCTAAGATGACTCAAGAAGATACTATTGGGCCAGTAGTTTAAGGATTTATTTTGATGGATTTGATTTAATTCGAACTTGGGATTTGACCTTAGTTTTGTTCTAGACTTGAGATTTGACCCGAGTTTTTTTATATGGTATCAGAGGCGACTTTCGAAAGCTCGGGTCGGGTCATCTGATCGGGTTGCCGGAGGTGGGGGCACAAAGGCTGGTGGTATTATTCCACAATGGAGAGATGGAGGTCCGGAGATGGGGACATGCACGAAGCTAATCAGTATTATCCCACAATGGCTAGAGAGACAAAGATTTATGAACCGTGTGTGTGGCAAAGATCTGTGAACCATGTGTGTGATCGGTTCTGACGAGGACATCATAAATTTAAATAGGGGAGTTTGTATTACCCCAGTCCCACATCGAAAGATATGGGAAAATTTTTCGTGCATATAAGAAAATAAATTACTACCAATAATATCTTCAAGTCATGACCTTTTGGGTGAGCCTGTGGTGGGTTAAGATGACCAAAAAAGATATTATTGGGCGAGTAGTTTAAGGCTTTATTTTGATATATTTGATTCAATTCGAACTTGAGATTTGACTAGAGATTTGTTCCAAATTCAGAATTTAATCCAGGTTGTTTCAGGATGGGTCACTGGTTTAACTAATTATTGAACCGGTGACGCCATAAATATATATAAAAATATATTATTAGCAATTAATAAAATTTGAAAAGATCTTATTTTTTATGAATTAAAACATAATAAAGTTGAGTTATAATATTACTAAATGTGGTCAATTTTAATATTAAAACTTGGTACAAAAAAATATTAAAAAATCGGTTCACCAGGTAGACTTAATCGATTTTACCAATTGAACCAGACTATTTGTGTCGGGTCTAAAAACAATGATTATTGGGACCGACACAGATTTAGTGGACATGAGGAAAAATAAATATTCTCTCCGTTCTTTAATATAGGTCGTTTTAGAGAAATATTTTTGTTCCTTAATATAAGTCGTTTTGGAATTTCAAGTAAGCATTAATTACTTAGTTTTTAATATTACCCCAAATATTAAATGTAACTTTGGTTCTCTCCCTATTTCCTGTCCAATAAATAAAATATCTTATTTCAATACAAGGGTAATATAGACAATTAATATTATAGTTAATGCTATACAATCATTACCTTAATGCTTGTGCATAACCCTAAAACAACCTATATTAAGGAACGGAAGGAGTAGTTTAGATTCAATTTTCAAAAAAAATAATGTATATTAAAGATAAATTCAAAATCGCATGGTTGATTATAAATACTACCTCCATCCCATAATAACTGTGAGACCTCAGATTTTTTTTTAAATAAAGATTTAAATTTTTTAAAATATTTTTTTGAATATTAAGGTGTGGATTTGAGATAATGTTATAGTTGGGGGTAGTATTTAAAAATTTTGTAAAGTATGCAAGTTGTTATATAATATTCGATTGGTCGGGGAATATTCTTTTTGTCGGGAAATATTCGTACGACAACACAATCATTAGTGGACCCACAACAGAAGAACTGTCGTAGTTAGAAAACGACAGAAATACTTTATGAAAATAACGGCGGAAGTTTTACCGTTGATGCTGTTGAAACACCCGGTGTTAAAAGTACAGTAATATGTGTGGTTGCATAGTAGCACACGGTATTGATTATTGATGCTTATGTGAGAAGTCACTCAGTATTGTTCAATCGGGTATTCGGGACACTTTTTGTGTTAGAGTACTATTCACGAGTTACTATTCATGAGTTACTATTCACGAGTTACTATTCACCCAAATTACTATTCACTCTAGTATTGCTCACTCGGGTATTCGGAGCACTTTTTGTGTCGGAGTACTATTCACGAGTTACTATTCACGAATTACTATTCGCGAGTTACTATTCACGAGTTACAATTCACGGGTTACTATTCACCCAAATTACTATTCACTCTAGTATTGCTCACTCGGATATTCGGAGCACTTTTCGTGTCGGAGTACTATTCACGAGTTACTATTCATGAGCTACTATTCACGAGTTACTATTTACGGGTACTATTGATTCACGTGATTTACTATTAGGGGAGTTGGTGCAAGATTGATAATACTTGCAGGACTAAATAAAAAATGAAGAAAAAGAGGAATGTATTATACTGTAATTTTCGAGCCCCAAAACGTGCAATTGTCGAAACTATGTTTTCCTATAAATAGAAGCTCATCCTTCCTTCATTTCTCACCAATTCACTAAAGCTTTAGAGCCATTATTATAGAGAGAAATTATAGAGAGAAGCTATAGAGAGAAAATCTATAAAAGAAGAGAAGTCTGCTCCCTCACTACTCCTATATCCAGTTTATTTCAAAGGTAGGGAATATTATTTCTTTCTTTCATCTTCATGAAGAGAACTTCTGTTATTCCATTATTTGTTATTATGTTGGAATAACCTGTTTATGCGAAGTACCGCATACATGGTGAATTTTTTTTATTATTTCATTCTTTATTACTCTGCTGGAACATCCTGTCTGTGCGTTCTACGCCGGACCTGGTTCTATTATTTATTATTCTGCTGGAACATCCTGTCTGTGCGTTCTACGCCGGACCTGGTTCCGTCTTTATTATTCTGTTGGAACATCCTGTCTGTGCGTTCTACGCCGGACCTAGTTCCGTCTTTATTATTCTGTTGGAATATCCTGTGTGAGACCCCAGATTTTATGAATAAATATTTAATTTTTCTCGAAATAATTTTTTTTATATTATGGTGTGGATTTGATATAATAGTTATGGGTAGTATTTATAAATTTTGCAAAGTATGCAAGTTGTCATATTATATTCGATTGGTCGGGGAATATTCTTTTTGTCGGGGAATATGCGTACGACGGTACAATCATTGGTGGACCCCACAATGGAATTATTGTCGAATTGAGAAAACGACAAAAATACTTTATGAAAATAACGGCGGAAGTTTTACCGTTGATACTGTTGAACTACTCGGTAGTAAAAGTACAGTAATACGCGTTGTTGCATAGTAGCACACGGTATTGATTATTGATATTTATGTGAGAAGTCACTCAGTTTGACTCAATTATTGTCAGTTAATAATATGAATTATTTAGCGATAATGACGTTTTGTTTTATTCGTATTATTAACGTAATAAAACAGAAACATCTTTTTATATAAAACAGAATACTTTATTAAAGTTACTCTATAAATAGAATATATTATATTTTATTTAAAAGATTTTTCTTTAAATATGGACCGTCAGATTAAAGTAATCAATCTGGACCGTTCATGGATTAGTTACTATGCATTCTATTTTTCTATAAATAGCAGCTCATTCCTTCATTATTTCTTACGAATTCACTGAACTCTAGAGAGAGAAACTATAGAGAGAGAGAAGAAGAGTATTCTGTTACTTAACTACTTCCTTATTTCAGCTCGTCTTTAAAACGGTAAGGGGTGTTATTCTTTCTTATTCATGAAGAGAACTGTTGTTATTCCATTTCTTATTATTCTGTTGGAATAACCTGTATACGCGGTCTACCCTATACTTGGTGACATTCTTCTATTATTCTGTTGGAACATCCTGTCTGTGTGTTTTACACCAGACCTGGTTCCGTTTTTATTATTATTCTGTTGGAACATCCTGTCTGTGTGTTTTACACCGGACCTGGTTTCCGTCTTGTTATTATTCTGTTGGAACATCCTGTCTGTATGTTTTACACCGGACCTGGTTCTATTATTTATTATTCTGTCGGAATATCCTGTCTGTGCGTTTACGCCGGACCTGGTTCCATTATTTATTATTCTGTCGGAATATCCTGTCTGTGCGTTTACGCCGGACCTGGTTCCATTATTTATTATTCTGTTGGAATAACCTGTTTGTGCGGTCTATCGCATGCATGGTGATTTCTTTTGTTATTCCATTCTTTATTGTACTCAGTTGGTTAAGTTTTGACTTCTATACTCCATAAATTTTGTGGAATATCCTTGATAATTGCGTTTCATCCAGTATCTTTTCATGAAAATATTCTTCTAAGCATTCTTGAATTTTACTCCACAAAGCAGTATCATGTTGACAATTTGGACGTTATTAATTTTTGAACTTGTTTTATTGAATTCTTATATCATTGTCATCATCCTCATGTTTATAAAATGTTGAAAGTCATCTGTGGCATGTAGTGCATAGATGGACTTGGTATGATTATGACCAGGGATTATTCGGTATAATCATGACCGTAATGTTACAAATGATGTGGTAAAAGTCATCATTGGCCCGTAGTACATTGATGGACAGTTGTTGGCATGATCATGACCATTGATGAATACACAAATATCCTTGGCCCGTAGTGCATGGAATTTGTGGTCGTGACCCTAACGAATATCCTTGGCCGTAGTGCAGGGATGATGTGAATTATTTATTAAGCTGAGTCTCAGCGATGAAAGTGATGAAAAACTTTTTAAATCATAAAATATAGTAGAGTTTATTTTCTACTTGACTCTTTTAATGGATTGCTTGTTCCGCTGCAGTTAAACTTGATGTCTATTATATTTTATCAGTTTAACATTGTTGAAGACTAATGATAATTTATTCTGCATTATCATAGTCATAATATTTCTTACTGGACTAGTTGAGCTCACCCTTTCTTTCACTGTTCTCTTCAGGAAATGAGAACGTAGCTGGGGCAAGTCGGGGAACGGAGTGATGGTCCGAATGATAGTATTAGTTAGTAGTCCTCACTATGATTATGACCAGGGATCATTAGTATGATTATGACCAGGGATCATTCGGTATAATCATGAACTGTGATGTGGTAAAAGTCCTCAGTGGCCCGTAATGCATTGATGGATAGTTTTTGGTATAATTATGACCAGGGATTATTCGGTATAGTCATGACCGTGGATGATTTAATGAATATCTTTGGTTCGTAGTACATGGATGATTAGAAGATGTAGTTTATTTATTAAGCTGAGTCTCAGCGATAAAAATTGATGAAAACATTTTTAAATCATAGAAGATAGTAGATTTTATTTTCTACTTGACTCTTCTAAGGATTGCTTATTCCGCTGCAGTTAAACTTGATATCTATTGTATTTTATCAGTTTAACATTGTTGAAGACTATTGATAATTTATTTTGCATTATCTTAGTCATAATATTTCTTACTGGGCTAGTTGAGCTCACCCTTTATTTCAATGTTCTCTTCAGGAAATGAGAATATAGCTGGGATGAGTCGGGAAAATGAGTGATGGTCCAGAAGATAGTATTAGTAGTCCTCACTATTCTGTTAAATAGTGTGATAATAAATGTAATGAGGACTCCTTGAGTATGGATATTGTCTAGATGACAATATTCCTATTAGAACGCTCAGTTTATGTATTGTAGTATGTTACACGACAGTTGTATAATTAAGTTTGTATTTGTATTCTGTACCATGTATCTGGCGACCCAAGATGGGTGATGTATACCTAATTTTGGGGGCGTCACAGTTGGTATCAGAGCTTAGGGATATGATCCCTGGCTAGGATGTGGGAATAGAACTAGGAGGGGAGAGACGGGAAATTCCTTCGCTAATATGACCTACTTAAGTTTATTTGGTATTTAATTGGTCGGTCAGAGTATAGGGATAATATGTGATATGTCAATTAACCCTTGTTTTGTGACAGTGTTTGGGAATGGCATCTGAAAATGTTGAGATAAGCAATGAAGCACATGAGAGCGTTGATTCAGCTCAAGCAAAAGGTAACGACCAACAACACGATAATAATCATACCGGTGGCAACGGCTATCGGAACAATGATAACCATCGTGGGGGAAATTATCATGCCAAGAATGGTAACCACTTCGGTCGTAATCATGGCCAAGATAATAGAAGTGAAAATTTCAAGAAGAGAAGGTCATTTAGCTCAATTTTGTCGTATAGTGAAGTCAAGTCCAGCTGGGACGGTGGCACCAAAGGCGGATACATACAAAACAAATTCGGTAGTTTAAGGGAGAGCGTTTTTCGTGACGAGGAATCGAACGAAGTTATCACGGGTTAGTTAATTATAAATTTTTACGGAGTCTATACCTTATTAGATACCGGTTCTACCATTCTTTTATCTCTCTTGCTTGCGCTCAATATTTAAATTTGACTCCAGAGAGATTAGACTTTGACTTATCGATTGAAACTCCGTTAGGAGAAACCTTCATTTCATGTGCTATCCAAGTCTTGGATGAGAGTCACAGTTTTGAGTGATATTTTTATTATTAATAAATTTTTTGACGTATTCTTGAAGACTTCTTAAACTACCCCTAGAGCATGAAATCGAATTTTGTATTGACCCCAGTACAAAACCCATTTATAAAACCCTCAAATATTTCATCAACTAAAAGGATCTGGTTACGTTGATTATAATGAGAGTTATAATAAAAGCGCTGGAATAATGAAAATCATGGGTATATGTGGTATTAGTAAGTGTTATGATGAGTTATGTTGGTTATTATGTGAAAACATGAAAGTTTCTTGGAAATCACAAAGGGTTGAAAAATCAGATTTTAGTAAAAACGTAACATGAAATTCAATTGACCATATCTCATATTATATTTTGAATTTTTGAGTGTGGTCAAGTCCTAGAGTTAGATCTATGAGTTACCTAACTAATCCAAGTGGAATCACTGAATAATGTGTTGTAGATTTTCGTGCGGACTGATTTTAGCAAAGGAGTCAAAACTTCAAAATGTCCAAAAAGCTGCTGACACATTTTTGTAAGGGCTGTTTCGGCCACTTAATTAGTGAGAAAAATTTAGGCCTTTTGTGACATAAAAGTATATGGTATAAAGAACATCGTGTCCAAAAATGAGCTCATTCCGACTTAAAATGAGCAAGTTATGACCATTTCAATATTTAGGTTTTTCGGACGAAAAAACGTTATAACCGGAGTTCTACAACTCCGATGACCATGAAATTTAAACTGGAGGCTCACATTAACATGTGTAAGGTCCTTCCAAGATTTGGGAATTTTTGGAGTTAAACTTGAGGTAGCAAATTTCTTAAGGAATTAATTGGAAATTATTTTTTTAAAAAATAGTAAATGAATTTTAAAAATTCCGAGAAAAATGTATGTTCATTATGAGACTATATTATGCTAAATCCCAGAAAAGAAATATTTTTGGGACTGATTTGGTATTTTCATGAAAAATGTTTAGTTACGAATATATGAGTTAAATATGTTATGTGAAGTAACAAAGTTGGAAAATAGAATTTTATGGCTTGAAAATCCTATATAGAGCATATGCATATTTTTTTGATGAGGGATTTGATCATTGGTGATAATATCTTATGAGTATGGCATTTTTGAACGATTAAATTCATTATATGGTAAAGCGTAAACAATTGAAATAAATTGTTTATAAGTTTAAGAAGTGATTAAAATATTGTTATAAGATTAATGATATTAGATTATAAGATTATTAAGTGATTGATAGCATTGGGATATTCTTGAACCCTGGATAAATTATATTATAAATGTTTAATATTTATCCTTTATCTCATTTGATTGATTCTTTATATCATTATCCTCATGCTTATATTGTGTTGAAAGTCATATGTGGCTTACGTGCATAGATGGACTTGGTATGATTATGACCAGGAATTGTTCGGTATAATCATGACCGTAATTGAAAACATGATTATCTTTGGCACGTAGTGCATGGATAATTCATGGTCGTGATACTAAAGAATATCCTTGGCCTGTAGTGCAGGATGATTCGACGATGTGGATTAATTATTGAGCTGAGTCTCAGCAATGAAATATTAATTCATGGATGTGGTAAAAGTCATCTTTGGCCGTAGTGCATAGATGGACTTGGTATGATTATGACCAGGGATTGTTCGGTATAATCATGACCGTAATTGAAAACACGATTATCTTTGGCACGTAGTGCATGGATAATTCGTGGTCGTGATACTAAAGAATATCCTTGGCCTGTAGTGCAGGGATGATTCGACGATGTGGATTAATTATTGAGCTGAGCCTCAACAATGAAATATTAATTCATGGATGTGGTAATAGTCATCTTTGGCCGTAGAGCTTAGATGGACTTGGTATGATTATGACCAGGGATTATTCGGTATAATCATGACCGTAATTAAAAACACGAATATCCTTGGCCCGTAGTGCATGGATAATTCGTGGTCGTAATACTATTAAGCTGAGTCTCAGCATTATTGGTTTTACAGTTGTATATCTTTGGCCTGTAGTGCAAAGATGAATTGTTAATGAATATCTTTGACTGAATTCCAAAGATGAATTTAATACTTTCAACGATAAAGGCATTCAAGGTATCTTCACCTCTTTATCATACTAGGTACGTACGTAAATTTCGAGGGCGAAATTCTATAAGAAGGGGAGATTGTGAGACCCCAGATTTTTTTAAATAAAGATTTAAAATTTTTAAAATATTTTTTTGAATATTAAGGTGTGGATTTGAGATAATGTTATAGTTGGGGGTAGTATTTGAAAATTTTACAAAGTATGCAAGTTGTTATATAATATTCGATTGGTCGGGGAATATTCTTTTTGTCGGGAAATATTCGTACGACGACACAATCATTGGTGGACCCACAACAGAAGAACTGTCGTAGTTAGAAAACGACAAAAATACTTTATGAAAATAACGGCGGAAGTTTTACCGTTGATACTGTTGAAACACCCGGTGTTAAAAGTACAGTAATACGCGTGGTTGCATAGTAGCACACGGTATTGATTATTGATGCTTATGTGAGAAGTCACTCAGTATTGTTCAATCGGGTATTCGGGACACTTTTTGTGTCAGAGTACTAATTACGAGTTACTATTCATGAGTTACTATTCACGGGTTACTATTCACGGGTTACTATTCACCCAAATTACTATTCACTCTAGTATTGCTCACTCGGATATTCGGAGCACTTTTCATGTCGGAGTACTATTCACGAGTTACTATTCATGAGTTACTATTCACGAGTTACTATTCACGAGTTACTATTCGTGAGTTACTATTCACGGGTTACTATTCACCCAAATTACTATTCACTCTAGTATTGCTCACTCGGGTATTCGGAGCACTTTTCGTGTCGGAGTACTATTCACGAGTTACTATTCATGAGTTACTATTCACGAGTTACTATTCATGTGTTACTATTCACGAGTTACTATTCACGAGTTACTATTTACGGGTACTATTGATTCACATGATTTACTATTAGGGGAGTTGGTGCAAGATTGATAATACGTGCAGGACTAAATAAAAAATGAAGAAAAAGAGGAAGGTATTATACTGTAATTTTCGAGCCCCAAAACGTGCAATTATCGAAACTATGTTTTTCTATAAATAGAAGCTCATCCTTCCTTCATTTCTCACCAATTCACTAAAGCTTTAGAGCCATTATTATAGAGAGAAATTATAGAGAGAAGCTATAGAGAGAAAATCTATAGAAGAAGAGAAGTTTGCTCCCTCACTACTCCTATATCCAGTTATTTCAAAGGTAGGGAATATTATTTCTTTCTTTCATCTTCATGAAGAGAACTTCTGTTATTCCATTATTTGTTATTATGTTGGAATAACCTGTTTATGCGAAGTACCGCATACATGGTGAAATTCTTTTATTATTTCATTCTTTATTACTCTGCTGGAACATCCTGTCTGTGCGTTCTACGCCGGCTGGTTCCATTATTTATTATTCTGCTGGAACATCCTGTCTGCGCGTTCTACGCCGGACCTGGTTCCGTCTTTATTATTCTGTTAGAATATCCTGTCTGTGCGTTCTACGCCGGACCTGGTTCCGTCTTTATTATTCTGTTGGAACATCCTGTCTGTGCGTTCTACGCCGGACCTGGTTCCGTCTTTATTATTCTGTTGAAATATCCTGTCTGTGCGTTTTACGCCGGACCTGGTTCCGTTAATTATTATTCTATTGGAATAACCTGCTTGTGCGGTCTTTCGCATGCCTGGTGATTTCTTTTGTTATTCCATTCTTTATTATACACAGTTGGTTAAAGTTTTGACTTCTATACTCCATGAAATTAGTGGAATATCCTTGATATTTGCGTTTCATCCAGTATCTTTTCATGAAAATATTCTTCTGAGCATTCTTGACTTTAACTTTACAAAGAAGTATCATGTTGACAATTTGGATATTATTAGTTCCTGGATAAATTAATTCTTGAACTTGTTTAATTGAATTCCTATAACATTGTCATCATCCTCATGTTTATATTATGTTGAAAGTCATCTTTGGCTTACGTGCGTAGATGGACTTAGTATGATTATGACCAGGGATCATTCGGTATAATCATGAACTGTGATGTGGTAAAAGTCCTCAGTGGCCCGTAATGCATTGATGGACAGTTTTTGGTATAATTATGACCAGGGATTATTCAGTATAGTCATGACCGTGGATGATTTAATGAATATCTTTGGTTCGTAGTACATGGATGATTAGAAGATGTAGTTTATTTATTAAGCTGAGTCTCAGCGATAAAAATTGATGAAAACATTTTTAAATCATAGAAGATAGTAGATTTTATTTTCTACTTGACTCTTCTAAGGATTGCTTATTCCGCTGCAGTTAAACTTGATATCTATTGTATTTTATCAGTTTAACATTGTTGAAGACTATTGATAATTTATTTTGCATTATCTTAGTCATAATATTTCTTACTGGGCTAGTTGAGCTCACCCTTTATTTCAATGTTCTCTTCAGGAAATGAGAATATAGCTGGGACGAGTCGGGAAAATGAGTGATGGTCCAGAAGATAGTATTAGTAGTCCTCACTATTCTGTTAAATAGTGTGATAATAAATGTAATGAGGACTCCTTGAGTATGGATATTGTCTAGATGACAATATTCCTATTAGAATGCTCAGTTTATGTATTGTAGTATGTTACACGACAGTTGTATAATTAAGTTTGTATTTGTATTCTGTACCATGTATCTGGCGACCCAAGATGGGTGATGTATACCTAATTTTGGGGGCGTCACAATAACTGTCGTTTTAGAAGGAAATTTTTTTTCCAATTTATTTATCGTTTATAACTTTCTAGGAGAATAAATTATTTAATTTTCTATATCACCTCTACCTTCTCTCATTGTCCCAAGAAATTTTTCCCTTGTATTAATAGTTTTCAACTTCCCATAAAGGGGTTGTGATGAAATTTCACACCAATTTTAATTAATAAATCACAGCACTAAATGATTTTCTTAATCTATGTGTATAAAGCTAAAACGACAATTATTATGGGATGGAGGGAGTAATTATTACGGCAAGTCCATGTATAACGAATTATTAATTTATTATACATTATTATGTCATTTTATAAATTTATTTTATCAGCGTAGCAATACTCCATAATTAATTGGAGTTATTAATTGGAGTTGGTCTACTTTTTTTTGTTGGGTTTTACCTTCTCTTTTGTTTTACTAGATTGGATTATGTACCACCTGGTCATCCTTCAAACAATCTGATCGACCTAAAATGCCCTTACATTTTGTTATTAACACCCGTCGTACAGGGAGGACAAAATGGTCGTTCTAGTCGCATAATTATCATTGCTGTCTTCGCTGAACAGTTTGTTTTCTCTCTCTAGACTCTCTCTCTTACCTTTGCTCGATCTGTCGAACGCGAAGAGTACAAGAAGAGTAAGAAGGAATAACAAAGAGAAAAAAGTTATCGGCTGCTCATTTGATCATTCAAGAGGTATTCTTTTGGCGTTTGATTCCGTAATTCAGTAAATATAGACATAAATCCGATTAAGCATTCCTTGATTTATATTCATATTTGTTTCCTTAACTTTGTTTATTTGATTTAATATGTTGGGTCATTTGTTGTGATATATATAATCTTATTTCATCCGTAATTCATTTGGTATTTAGAAATTTTGTAAAAAATGGATTCAAATGGCTAGAGAGCTAATACTTATAATTGGCTGAACTAAAATAGGGATATATGGCTAAGGATGTATATGAACCTAGTATTGAGTTACTCAGATTTGGTTCATAAAATTTATTTAGTACAGAATAAGGTTTGATTGAGACTTGTTTAGCTACCGAGTTGAGTCATAATTGAGCCCGAGCAGTTTGAACTTTACAATTTAAGGAGGTTCGAGTAATTTATCAATTTTTTTGCTCATATTTGAATAATTTATATTTCGAGTCGAGCTTGAATCGAATTTTTAGTTAGTCGAGCGAGTACGAATCGAACCCGAACTGTTTGTCTTATATATTACACATTTGACCCAAAATTTGGATTATTATCTCATACTTATAATTGGCTGAACTAAAATAGTCCCAAATATAAAGAGCTTAGGTATATTGTAAAGCTAGTTTTTACTAGTTACTCCATATCTGTGAGCTTAGATATTTTATAAAACTAGTTTTACTAGTTACTCCATATCCATATCTGTTAGTTTAGCGTTTTAGCACTTCTCTTTTGTAAACGAAGTAACAAAAGTTCAAAATTATCAAACAAGTTATAAAAGGTACAACCTTGTATTTTCGAATATGAAAAAAGCACTCTCTCATTTTGTTGTTTGTCAAGATACCCTTAAGTCTTACATATGGAAACATGTATTAAAATTTTATTATTTATTTTTGAAACCACAATAAATGAGTAGTAAAATTTTAAATTTAATGTGAAAACCTTACATTCCTTCATGTTCTGCACAATCTCTATTGAAGAGCTGTTATTATTATCATTGTTTTTCATGAGCGCAACATAGGTACATTTTACTTGCTTTCAATAGTCCCAAACATTTCTGGAAAAGCGTAGTATCTACAATCTGAATGTCGGTACCTTTCTTCCTCAGATGTGTAA